>CM068380.1:80849151-81223451 GCA_034770075.1 Aralia elata
GGTTGCGGGACCCTGAAGTAAGTAAAGGTAGATGAAAATGATAGAATCCATTATTGCATGCACGTCCTTAAAGCAATCCATCAACTTCACTGTGCATATATGCATGCGCAGTTGCACACACAAAGACGAGCAATTTTGCTAATTTTCTAGTACAGTCTACAGTACCCCAATAGAGGCCAAAAGTTTGCAAACCCTAAAAATTCAACCTAAAATGACAGGAATGTGAAAGGGGGTGCGTATTTAACCCCCCTATGTAGGTTAGACAACTTCAGGAACAGACCCCTGACCCTGCCATACCACCTGACTGCCACTCCCTGACACCACTCCAGGAAAAAATGCAAAAATGAGCAGTAAAAAAGAAGTTACAGAAAGAAAATTTGTCAATACCAAACATATTTTACTATATTATTATTATGTATATAAATTGGTCACGGGCCAAGAATCTCTGCAACTTCTGGCATAAACATCTAGTGGAGATATGGTAAAATGAGACAGAATACTGGGACATCTGTATGGTTTGCAGTGGTGGTGCAAGGTAAAAAGTAAAACAAAAGTAATGGACAAAAGGGAAAGAAGGAAAGGCACTGGACAACCTACGATTTGACTGGGATGAAAAATAATTCAAGAAAGTTACATAACCTTGAGAAAACACACATATATTATAAGAAATTACTAATAACACTTCTCAGTGGCATTTGAAGTTGATGGTTGATAATAGAATCTTTTGCTATTCTATTCTTCATAGTTTACTGCAAGTATTTTTTTTAATAAGACCCAGGTGTGATTTTCGAAGAGTTATGCAGGGGCCACGTGCAGTGCACCAGAATGGGTATTTAATTTTACCCTCTTGTCTTTTAATACCGAGAAAGTAACGAGGATAGATTCCGATGATATAAAGGACTCTCACCTTTTCTTCAAGACATAATCACACAGTATCAAAAACATCTTGTTAGGTAATTAAATGTTGATTTAAAATTTCATTTTTACCTATACATTAATCAATTATTCTATTTTTTTAGGGGCAAAGTAGGAAGAATTATTTTTTTCACTGTAAAACATCTTGTATTATGGAAAAAAAATTCTTCTAAAACGACTTATATAACGGGAAGGAGGGAGTAATTAAGACTAGGAAATCTAACACACTTCAATAAAATAACTACCGGTTTCATAGTTTTTTTGAGATACCCAAAATGCCCTTAGTCTGCTGCTGTTGTTTTTTTTTATATGGTTATGTAGTCAACATTCAATATTAAAGAAGTGCATTGTGTATGCTTACCTGGGCAAAGTTGGCTAAAACAAGAAGAGGGAAGGTGGCCAGGATGAGAAGTGAGACCCTCCACTCCACTATGAATGCAACTATGAATGAAGTGAGGAGGGAAGTCATGTTCTGCAATATAACCGAGATCCTCTCTGCAATGGCAGATTTCACATCGGCAGCATCCGTAGCTAAGCGAGCTGCAACGAGGCTCGAGTTATGCTCGTCCTCATCGAACCATCCGACTTCATTCCTTAGGATTGCTGAAAAATGAATGAAATACTAATTAGTAATTGCATATTTCACTTAGCAATTGCTTGTCCAATAACAAAGAAACAGAGTACTCTGTATTACCAAGCTGTTATTACCCTATTGATAACACTTAAACGAGAAATGCAAGAAACATGAACTCAACAAGACTTTTACCTGCAAGCATCATCCTCCTCACTCTTGTAGTAAGATTCTCTCCCATGATACTGAAGAAGTAATGTTGTATCAAATATGCAACAACAGCATATAGACCTGCTCCAATGTATATAAAAACGAACTCCTTTGTCTTCCTTTCCATGCTTGCAGGATTGCGGTAGTAGAACACCTCGATCATATTGCTCATCACTATGGCAAAAGTTGGACCAATAAAACCAGAAAGAATGGATCCTACAGCACCCATGATTGAATAAGGCCATTCAGGAGCATTTAACTTTTAGAAGACGGAAGAAATAATTCCGTGGTGCTGGATTCTTTTGATCCGTTTCAGCATTTGAGACCATCTCAATACGACCATCGGCACCAGTGCTGTATTGATAGCTTAGATTTCTTAAGCTGCCAGATCGAAGGCTAAGAGACTTGTTGACAATGAATAGCTTAGCCGTGATGAACGTGAACGACGGGTCGAGGGATTTGAGAAGTCTCTATTTCCCACCATTTCCTGGAATCTGATTAAGGACGCATAGGCGCCAGCTTTGGCAATTAATTCTTCATGAGTCCCTGTCTCAACAACTTGTCCTTGTTGTAAAACTGCAATCGAATCAACATTCCTTATGGTGGAGAGGCGATGAGCAACCACCACAGTCGTCCTTCCAACCATCAGGCGGTCTAGAGCTTCTTGAACAATGCTTTCAGAACCTGCATCAAGGGCACTAGTTGCTTCGTCAAGGAGGAGGATCTTGGGGTTCTTTAACATAGCTCTTGCAATTGCAATTCTCTGCTTCTGCCCGCCTGAGAGTTGGACTCCTCGCTCTCCCACCTTGAACATTTATTCAAGCAGCCATTTCATCATTAGCATTCATGGCAACAACTAATTTAAGGAAGAAAATGGAGGTCAGTCAACTACGTACAATCATTGGCCAAACTGTGTTATATCTTATGAATTTAAGGTGCCTTTCAACTTCAATTGATAGAGATTAATACAAATAACAAGTCCGAAACTACATTAACAGTAGTTAAATTCAACAGAGATGAATAAGTATATACAAACCTGAGTGTTATACCCATTAGGAAGCAAGGTAATGAAGCTATGAGCATTAGCAGCAGTGGTAGCAGCTTCCACATCGGCCATAGTTGCATCAGGCTTTCCATAGAGTATGTTCTCAAGTATGGTGGTGGCAAAGAGTGCAGGTTCTTGGTTCACAAGACCAACCTGATCCCGCAACCATCTCAGTTGCAGTGTCCTTATATCCACATTGTCAAGCAAAATTTGACCTGCCCAGCAAATAAGACACATTAGCACAAGTATTCACCAACACTCAACAACCTTTAAAAACTTTCGATCTCTGAATATGAGAAAACTTTAGTTAGTTACCCTCATTAGGATCATAGAACCTTTCTATCAGTGAAACAACAGTGCTTTTCCCTGACCCACTATCACCAACAACTGCTACCGTCTTTCCTGCTGGGAAGAATATGGAGAAACCTCTAAAGATGATAACATCAGGGCGTGATGGGTAGCTGAAGGTCACGTCTTTGAATTCAATGTCACCCATTTAACCTCGGCCAAACATTTTCCATCAGATGGATCCTGAATTATTGACGGTTTTTGTCTTGATAATCTCCATTAACTTGTATCCAGCTGCTTTACCCTTGCTGAATGCTCCAAGATTTGAAAACGACTGACCCAAACTCCTGTTACCATCAATTATCTGAAATTATGAATAAATTTTTCCACTTGATCATCTGTATAACACAAGGCAAATAGTTACAGTTGAAAAATCTTACATGCCACCAACAATTTGCAGAGAAGATAGCAGTGAAAGCTTTTTCCTCCATCTGTCTGTCCATTCCTGATAAATACACCGGCATACCAGAAAACAAGGGCCCAATGACATGCATGCAATTCCATAAGTACATCCTAGCCCCAGGCCTTTGGCCATCCCAGCCTTGTATCCGAGCTTCAATGTATTTTGTATGGCATCTGAAATATGAATTCAGGGACTTGCTCTCACCAACATACGAGTATACTGTCCTCACTTGTGCAATGGCCTATTCAGAAATTATGAGATATTAGAAGCTGATACAGTAAATTTTATACGCCTTTAAGATAATCATTTCTTACCAAAGACATGAAAAATTGCCATGGTATAAATTCTCCGGGTCATGCTAAATTTGGTTACCAATTAGTCTAACACCAAGGTCTTAAATTGTAATTTAGCATCAATGTGTAGCATTAAATCAAATGCCATTCATGAAATTTTATCTAATGGCAGACTAGAAGTAGGAAACAGGGCTGACCTGCTCAGCAATAATGCCCGCATTAGCATAAGATTCGCGACTCTTGGACGTGAGACCAGTGAGAGTATAAGCATACAAACCTCCAGCAAAAGCAATTCCTGGAATGACTGCAATACTAAGCAGAGCTAGCTTCCATGCTGACACAAAACCAACCACCAATCCCGCCAGAAATGTGGAAAGATAATGGATGAAGTTCCCCACCTTAATTTGCCACCACATAACCAAAACACAAAATTAATCACGGTTACATAAACCAATACCAAATCAAAAAACACTTTAATCAGTGAATGTGGAACAAAATTATGAAACCCAAATCAGAAACTCCAAAGATAATGGCGCAAGTTAGTCAAGATTTGCTAATGCGCACCATATAGACGGAGGGTCCCGCAATAATGAAAACCTATCACGCCATATGATCATTTTTCCCCTCTTAGTGCAACACAATTTATCAACACAATTTATAACAGTTCAAGTCCAGAAAGTAGGAAAAAAATGCAAAATGAGAAGAGAGAGAAAAGTGAAGAAGACGACACTAAATCATTGTCATACCTTCTCACTAATGGCATCTTGAACAAGAAGAGTGTCTGTGGAAACACTAAAAACAATATCACCAGTTCTTGCATCTGTGTCAAAGAACCCGACGTCCTGTTTCAAAACTGCCTCCAAATATTTCTTCCTCAATGCACTCACTTGCCTCTCCCCACTATACATCCAACACCCAATTTCTGGTTCATTCCACAAAATTAACCAAGTTACAAAATTGTCCAGTATTTTTAAAATTAAATGAAAATGATGGTCAATAATTAAATTAGTTCTAACAGTGATAGAGGTGTATGTATTATAGTGAGAATCTATAGATAATGTAATAAATGCTATACTACAAATTAAGATAATGAAAATTGACAACTGAAGAGGAAAAAGACAGAGAGTCGGTCCAAGGACCACGTGCAACCACAAGTCCAACCGATCTACAGTGAACTGGCTAAGAAGAAGCATAAATAAGATAACATACTTGAAACATTAAAAAAGTAAGTTGCTTTCTATTTTTATAAAACAACAACAAAAAATAGTTAAATAATGAGATAGATCAAACTCACCTGCGTAAGAGGAAAAACAGACAACCAATCCAAGATAGACGAAATAAAGAGCATACTGCATTCAATATAAACAAACAAGAAAATCAGATCTGTAGAAAATATCAAACTAGGAGAGATATGGGGAATTTTAAAGATAAATTTGGATATTAATTAATTGTGAAACCTTTGAGACTTCGTCAGTCATTTTGTGCAAATCAAATTGATTCTTGCCGAACCCATTAACCATTTGTCCGAAAAGAAGGAAGAAAACGGGCATGGAGGAGCCGTGAACGACGGCTCCAAGACTGCCGGAGATCATGAGAAGCCAATCGTATTTATCGGCGAAGGAGAAGAGCTGATAAAAGGGTAAACTTTGCTCTTTCTTCTTGTCTGCCTCTGGCATTGGCTTTTGCTCCGTCGCGGTTTCCGCCATTTTTAACAGCTAGAAAAAAAGCTTCTAACTTGATATAAAGTATTTATACGCAAGTGGGTATAGCTCTTATAAGTGTTTGCACCATTGAAGAAGAAGAAGAAGAAGAAGAAGAAATTATGAGATTGTTCATGAAGACATACTCATTGACGAAGAAGAAGAAATGATGAGATCTGAGTATTTAATTTGTGGGTGTTTGCTATATTGAGTGGAATTTATGAGTCCAAGAAGAGTGAGCGAGTGAGTCCATTTGCAGAGCAGAGCAGAACAGAGCAGAGAGAAAGAGAGAGCGCTTGGTTTGGCGGAAAGAGGAGAGAGAAAAATGGAAATGACTAGGTGGTCAAACGAGGTGGAGGAGAGAGAGGTGTGTGAGCATACTTTATAGTGAATGGGGAATGGGGATGTGGGTGTGAGGGGTGGGGTGGGGTAGGGTAGCGTGGGAGGGCAGGGGGTTGGTCTGTAAAAAATGTCATGTCCAGGTTAAATTGAAGTTATGGAATCTCTTATGTTTGTTTTTTTAACCGAGTTCTGTTCGCTCGCACTTGGCAGCATTGATATATGTGCCGCCAAATATTTCCTCCAACTAATTTTTTGGTATTTTCATTATACCTCTCACTTAGATGGATATGGTTCACAACTTCACATGGATCATCAAATTTTCTTATCAAATTATGGATTCCCTATTCGCAATCCTTTTTGGTGGAAGATTTTTGATTTTATTAATGTCAAAAATAGTACTTTTCTTGCGGTTTTAAAATTATAGATTTCTCAACGATTTAGTTTTTAATATGTTATTATTTATATTTTATTTTAATTTAATATAATCGTGAGATAATTATTATATTTTTTATTAATATTAAAATTATGTTTTTAGAAAAATATTAAAGGTAATCATTTAAATAATAAATTTTTTAAAAATTATGCAAATCTATATATTCTTGTTTATTTTTTAGGAATATATATGTTCTCGAGTTTCGAGTTTTAATTTGAGACGGGAGGAGGTATTATTTTGACTCTAATATTTTTATAATTCAATTCACTTATCAATGAAAATTATTTCCTGTTCTTATTCCAGGATTTCGTAAAAAAAATATAATTAATCTTTTCAAACAAATAACAGTAACGGATAATCAATAAGAGATTTAATTTTAACCGTTAGTGAATATCACATATAATCTTGTATTGTTTGACTATTAAGAGATAATATAGGAGATTAACAAATTATTTCTTCTTTAAAATCTACAACGGCAGATAAAAAAGAAAAATATACATTTTTTTCTAAAAATACAACTAAAAAGAAATAGAGGTTAATATTAAATAAAATGTTGGAATTAGTACTAGATTTTTTTTCCTTTTCAAATGTTCCAAAATCTTTTCACATTTATATTTAGACTGTGTAGCATTATTATTATTATGCCTTATTTAGAAAGAAATAAATCAATTCTGATATTTAATTTTAAAAGATAACAACTTTGATAACTTTCACAACATTTACTCTAAATTTTTGAAAAGCTTGTAAAGTTCTGATGTTCTGCTAAATCAAATTTCACAGAGCTAAAAGCATCTCCAACGGTAGTAGCAAAATTTTTTTTTTAAATTGAAGTTTGTTGACCTACGTGGTAATTTGAAGAGCATTATTTGCTATTTTAATAATTTGTGCCCCATCAGTATCTTCAATTCAATTAATGCAGTATTTAACTTAAAACAATAATAATTGATAACATTTGAAATAATTAATAACATTCATTTTTTTAAAAAATAACATTCTGAAAAATAAATTATATTTAAAAATTAATATTTAATTAAAACTAAATATTGGATAAATTTTTAATTCACGTAATTATCTAGGGGGTCATATTGAATAAACCAAATGGTCATAATTAACGTGATTATCCAAAGAGTAATCAAAATAATATTTTATACAATATGATAAATAAAAAAATAAAAAGGAATGATATTAAATTTTAAAATGAGTTGTACATCAAACCCATCAAGTAAAATAAATATTTTTAGACTTTTTCATTTGATTTTGATTCTCCCAAAACAAAATAAATGTTTTAAAGAGGCAATGTCAACTTACCAGTTATGAAGAGAGAGAATTAGATTGCAGATTTGCTGACTAAGGTTGGAGAGACGGTTGGAGATAATTTTTCTGATGTGGCTCACCTATTTGAGTATCCCAAAGTGGTTGAAGAGACGGTTGGAGATGCTCTAAGTGCTCCGAATGAAAAAGTCAATTAAATATAGTTTAGATAGAATCCGATTAAGGTGAAATTGACACCAATTTTATTTTAGTAAGTTCATATATTTTTTTATTAAATTGGATATAGAAAATGTTGCATTAACAATTATAATAAAAAATTACAAAATTTATCAGTATAATTTTTTTATACTCAATATAATAATAAGTTATAAAATTTATTAAAATTTATGTCAACTTCACTGTAACCGAATCCGTTTAGATGGCTTGATTCTACTTTACGTAATCTTTATAAAGATATTTAAGCAGTAACTGCATAACTCATTTGTCTACTCTCTTTTTTTACCCTCTATTTTTCAGCAAATATACATGTGGCGTATCAATATTTAGGTCTTTAGGCAAATATGGCTCAGTTGTTTGGCGGTCTGGCCACTCCAGCTTGGCTCTTATTCCAGTTAGGCTCCCTTATCAGCCAGTATTGTTTATACTTTCCAAGTCCAAAAATCCAACTTTTATTTTTCTTTTAAAAAAATTTGTATGTTACTAAATTTTATCCAGTTACATGATCTAAAGATAATTTTATTCAATAGTAAATGTATATTTTCTAAATCAGAAAATAATTTAAAAGTTGTATTATCCTAAGCAAATATTAACATGCGTAAACATAATAAATGAAACTCCTTTTTGAATTGAAAGGAGTATAAATCAAGCTTGATTTGGTTAATAAGAGTTTATCAAGTAATAAAACTCGGGTGCTTTGGAAAAAAGAGAAGACACTACTTCCCTTGTCTTAAATTATAAAATCAGTTCAAATATTTTTAAATTTAAAATTAATATTAATTTATTTAATTTATATCAATACAATTATAAATATCATAAACAATTTACAATATACTACTATTAAAGTATTAATTATAAAATTTATTATTTTTAAAATTTAAATAAATTAAATTAATTTTTAATTTAAAAATATTTCACATTGACTTTTTTAAAAAATCAATACAGCACTTCATTGTACGAACTACAATGAATGGCTATATAGACCAATTAATTCTCATCTTTTTTGATACGGGTCTGTCCATATTTGTGACCTTTAGCTAGCTGGGCTGTAGCTAGGTAGATAGTCTGCATTCTTATCTTCACCTTGTTTGCTTATACCAATACTTGCTACAAATAAATTCAGCACAGGTACCTTTTGCAATATAGAGTAGTACCATGGTATAGATGGGGATTTTATATAGTCCTTAAAAATGATGAGATTCTTTTACAAACTAAAGGCTAACTAATACTAACTCTATCTCTAGCTCTAGCTCTAGCTTGGAAGGAAGTATCTACAAATTTCAAACAACTCTTCATTATAATATGGAACTTTTAGGATTTCAAGGACAAAATTGTTGTATTTAAACGGGGGCGACTAAAATGTAAAAATTATCGCTGTATTCTTAGTATATTTTGATATTATGTCTATTTTTATTAATCAATACAAAACAAACTCTCTACTATAAAAAAAAATAGATAATAAATATTTATCTGACAACTGGGTATTGACTATTCTACATGTAAAGTAAGTCAAATTAAGACTAAAAAATTCGCTTCCGTCAAGATTTGAACTCAAAACCTCGTCCTCATAACTTTAAGCAACTATTCAACCAACCTACATGATGTAACTGTAAATGAAACAACATAAATTGTATTTATACAAGCTTATCCATTTAAACCAAAAAAAAGAAAAGAACATTAAGTTTGTAAATAAGTTTTGTCTTGTATTGATTTATAAAAGGAGTTTTAAGCTTATTTTGATAATCATAAGATTTTTATATAAAAAAATAATTGCACTTATTGAATACTATAATGAACTGTATATTTTGATATTTTGATCTTTCTTAACATACTAAAACAAGGGACGCATCAACCAAATCTATATTTATCTAATTTATTTATTGATTAGGAATTATACTAATAATATGTATTTCCATTGACACGAAGAATTTCTTAAGACTAAAGGTGATATATAGCTAGAGGTCTATAGAAAAAAAAATTCTCATATTCTTTGTCTTAATTCAACTGCTTCAAAATTTTGTATATTAAGTTACAGTTTATTATAATGCAATTTTTAACTTATTTACTAGTTTAGTTTACACTTTTTATTCATCAAGTCGGAGAATATTATTTGACACACTTTTATTAAAGCAGCTTAATTATTATAGAAATAAAGTGCTATTTTTGGCCAAATAAAGTTGAAAATGTTTACTTAAAATATCCAATATTAACCTTTTTCTTTTTTAATTGCAATAAAAATGTTAATTGACGCACTCAATTTATAATGGAGAAACTTGTATAAATAAAATTTATATTATTTTATTTACAATTAAATCAGGTAGCTTAGTTGGATACTTACTTGAATTTATGAGATTGAGGTTTTGGGTTCAAATCTTGACGGAAGCAAATTTTTTAGTCATAGTTTAGCTTACTTTAATCTCATCATTGCCATTTTTTAGTCTTAGTTTAGCTTACTTTAATCTTATCATTGCCACGTAGGATAGTCAATGCCCAACTGTCACATAAATGTTTGTTATCCAAATTTTTCTATAGTAGAATGTTTGTTTTGCATTGACTAACAAACTTTACATCTCATCATTGCCACGTAGGATAGTCAATGCTCAACTGTCACATAAATATTTGTTATTCAAATTTTTTTTATAATAGAATGTTTGTTTTACATTGACTAACAAAAAATGACACAATATTTAAATATATTAAAAATACATTTGCCAATTTTGCATTTTACTCGGCAGGGCCGGGTATGCCTCTTGGTTTTTGAATCTTCCAACTTTATTTACGTTTTTTGGTGGTCTTCTCAAATAGCAATGGTTAGGAGTAGGATATTACTACCTCGGTAGGCATGGCATGGCATTCATTGAAAGATTTATTTATGATACTCATGACCATGCTCGATGGAGCTCCTCGAAATCTCGTGTGAGATATGGCTATCTTTGGAGTTTGGAGGGTAAAATATTAAATAAGTTGAAACTAAAAAATGTAAACAAATAATTACTGTCCAAACTTTTACTACACTCCTACATCATAGCAGCATCCTCACTTAATCTCTATATATATATATATATGAAGCATTTTAAAAGCAGAATTCTTAAAAAACATAACTAGCAGAATACTTTTTAGCGACGGACCGAGCGACGGTTTGGTCTGTCGCCATAGGTCCGGTCCGTCACTATAGCCTTTAGCGACGGACAACATATAGCAACTGACTTGTCGTTAAAGACTGTAGCGACAGACCAGACTTATGACGACGGATCAAACTGTCGTCCGGTCCGTCGCTAAAGGATGTTCTGTTAGTTATGTTTTTTAAGAGTTCTGTTTTTGATTCTTAATCTACATAGAGGTTTGGTAGTCAAATATATATAAGGGGTGTCATATATAGGCAGATATATACTTATTGTTCAATAAGAGTAACTGATTTTGTTAAGATATGAAGTAAATTTGAATTTATAAATTCTTTTTGTGGAAGGTTTGGGTAGGGCAGCGTACGTACTAAAGGAACATCCGAAATGTTGGATGCTGAATAAGATATACAAACTGAAGTTCACTTTAGTCCGCTTTCCCTGATACAGTAAAATGGATGCATTGGTTCTCACCTGCAAAACTTGCCATGTTAGGAGTAGGTAAGATGGCAAAATCAGCTCCAACATTTCTCTCCCATCACTTCCATTTCCTTGGTCACCATCACAAATCTTCTTTATAAATAGGAACCAAGGAGAATGTTAATACGCAATATTATATGCATGCTTTCTTGTTAATTTGTATTATGCATGTGTAATTGTATACAGTATATATATCACATTTATATGTATTAATTATACTTGTATAATTAATCACTTTTTGCGCTTAAAATATCAGTTTAGTTAGACTCTATAATTACAGACCATATCACTTTTCATGTTATAGAAAGGCACATTAGTTTGCATATGTAAACTTTTAACTCTCTATCATTAATGCTTGCAAATTCATGTGATATTTTCACAATTATTTTTTATATTTTTGTCGGGATTCTCTTGCATCACATCAATAGTAAGTAATATAAAGAAAAGGAATTTGTAAAAACATAAATAAAAGTACGTATAAAAATATCAATTTCTTAATATAATTAATTGGATTGTAATAATACAGTATACTCTGATTGATATATATACCTAAATTTCGAAAGACAATATTCTTGTCTGATTGGTCACACTCACATGAAATGCAATCATGCTGCTGCTAGTTTTAGTTTTAATTTTAATTAAGCAAATAAAAATACAACTGATGTGCTGTTCAGTGTTGAGATGTAGATTGGGCTGGCTAGGGGACCACAAAAGCCCATCCTCTCCTTTTGGGCCTGTGCAATATTTACAGTAAACTGACAGACTAACTGGAATTAACACAAAGGTTGAGCCACCTAATTTATGTAGATTGAACTGTGATGAGCAGGAGTTTGTTGTCTTGTTTTGGTAACCAAGGGAGTTGGTTTAATAGTTTCATACTGCTAATAAACTATGCATATATAATAGACTTACGACCACTACTTTACAGGAGTAGTCTATTCTACAAATAATCAATGTTGTATAAAAGCATCACAAGTACTACTGTTTTCACCACATTGTTAAATGGATTATCAATATTTGTAAGGTTTTGGTCTTCAACCCTTTGTCATAACTCACAGCTACGAATCTTGTTGATTACTAAAATCATATGCTTAATTAGTAGTAGCAGCAGCAGAGTGTGTGTATATATATATATATAGGGTTTTCAATCCATGACAACCGCTTGTTAGGGGAACTATTCCAGCAACCATCATCTCCATCGTTGATCAATATAATTAATGACTAAGTTTGAAAAAAAAGGCCCTGCCGCTCAGTGGCGGAACCAGAACAATTTTATAGGGGGGTCAAAATACATCAGTAAAAAAAATTTATTTATTGACGCTTGGAATGTTTCTTTCGGTTGTACGACTGAAACGAGTCAACTGTATCATGCGAGTCTGCAGACTGCAGAGTCATGAACACTTGGAGTGCTTCTCTAAATGTTGAAATCACCAAAACAGCCCCAACACCATGCCCAGGCCAATCTCAACTGCTGTAGCGCAGTTGCTGCCCATATCAAAACACCTACTTTGCCATTTTTTTCTAGTTTGCAGACCATACATTCAATTACAACCAACTTTGGATATGTTGTAGATGGCATGACAAGCTATTTTTAAAAAATATAACCCAGCCAAAACGGACCTTTTAAACAGGTTTTACAAGGGCTTCAAACTGCCCTTTTGGAGCAGATTTTTTACCAAGCCTAACTTGTTCAATTCTTAAAATTTTACTTTTAAACTTGTTTTAGCTTACCTAAACCACTTGAATTACTTTATATAATATGTATGAAGGTTTCCTTGCTCACAAACTTAGCTAAATTCCTCTATTTATGTTCGACAGTCTCTAAGAGGAAATTTTACAAACATCTTATATGCATTAGTTTAAATGGCAGAATTCATAGACATTTATAGATGCTTCAAACCATGTTTTCCTCCCTTATTACTCTGCACAACAACAACAACTAATCTCCTTCTAATTAATAGCCCAATCAACAGTTCAAGCACAACAATTAGATCAATATACACTTATGTATTTACTTAATCTTCAATGAACACGAATGAAATGAATAAGGTACCTTTTTGCTTATAATCTACTTGAACTTTCATTTTGATTCCTGTTATAGGTTTATTGTAAGCTGAATCCAGTCGGACCAGTCCCCTCATACCAAAAATGAATTTTAATTTCCTCCCCATTCCAAAAGCAGCTTCAATTTCTAGTAGACTTGGTGAAATATTTAACAAGAATTGAAGAATTCTTGCGTTAGTGGCTTAGTAGTAGTAGTAGGAAGAGTTAAACTTGAATTGGTTTTTGGAATGAAAGAGTTAGAGAATGAGAAAGCAGACTCGGGTAACAATTGAACTCTATTTATGTTCGCAGGCGGCACCGCGGTAACATCGGAATACCAGGGTACCAGGGTCATGTGACCCCCCTCGACCCCCTGGTTCCGCCTCTGCTGCCGCTATAAGTTGTAGCGGCAGTGACATCACCTGTAACGGCATGTTGATTTACTAAAGAGCCCCTCTTAGTCAAACACTCAACAACTCCTTTTAGTCAAACGGTCAAATAAAAAATAATTAATGAGTGGAGCAATTTTCGAGACTCATATGCCACTACAAGTTGTAGCGACAAGCGGCAAGCTCATCTTCATGTTACATTCATTCTTCATTCTTCATGTTGCATTCATTATTCATTATTTATTTATTATTATTGTTGTTGTTGTTTATTATTAGTATTATTAACAACAACAACAACAATAACAATAACACCACCAACAACAACAACAACAACAACAACAACAACAACAACAACAACAACAACAACAACAACAATAATAATAATAATAATAATAATAATAATGATGAATAATGAATGCAACATGAAACATAAAGAATGAATGCAACATGAAGATGAGCTTGTCGCCGCCGCTATAACTTGTAGCTTCATATAGGTTTTGTAAATTGCTCCACTCTTTATTATTCTTTATTTGACCGCTTGACCAAATGACTCTTTAGTAAATTAACATTTATTTGAGCGTTTGACCAAGATGGGCTCTTTTGTAAAATAACATGCCGCTACAGGTGATGTCACTACCGTTACAACGGTATCACCTTTTTTTTAATCTTAGCCATTAATTATATTGATCAACGATGAAGATGATGGTTGCTGAAATAATTTTCCTAACAATCGGTTGCCATCAATTGAAATATATATATATATATATATATATATATATATGGAGAATGATCCACATAAAACGTTAGTTATGGGCACTGTTTCATCTAACTGTGATCCAACTGTCCAAAATAAGATCCAAGGGTTGGGCGTGGCTCCCTCTAGCGGCCAGCCAAATTTTTCATGTTGGCCGCTACTCCCTCTAGCGGCCAGTCAAAACGTGGTCGTTTTGACTGGCTGCTAGAGGGAGTAGCGACCAACATGAAAGTTAGTAAAAATATTTGGCTTTCTGTTCGGGACAAAAGTCTAAAATACTCTCACCTTAGTTAGATTTAAATAGTTTTAATATATAAAATATTTAGAGTTTAAATTTTAAACAATCAAATTATCACAATAATTCACAATGTTAAATTATATTACATAAAAAATTATATTACAAATATTTTATACAAATAAATACATTGATATATTTGACAATTTATACAAATAAATACATTAACTAGTTTCAATGTATTTATTTGTATAAAATATTTGTACTATAATTTTTTATGTAATATAATTTAACATTGTGAATTATTGTGATAATTTGATTGTTTAAAATTTAAACTATAAATATTTTATATATTAAAACTATTTAAATCTAACTAAGGTGAGTGTATTTTAGACTTTTGTGCTGAAAAGAAGGCCAAATATTTCTACGAACTTTCATGTTGGCTGGCCGCTAGAGGGAATAGCGGTCGTGCCCACGCTCAACCCTTGGATCTTATTTTGGACGGCTGGATCACAGTTAGATAAAATAGTGCCCATAGCTAACGTTTTTTGTGGATCATTCTCCTATATATATATATATATATATATATATATATATATATATATATATATATATATATATATATATATATATATATCGAACGACTGTATATATATACACCCTATGACTAGTGTCGCCTAGGGAATTGTGCATCTGATAATCCAGTAATTTTTCATATGACCTTAACAAATCCAATAATTAAATGATTATCTTGTTTTATTAAGTGAATTGGTAGTTTTACGATGAAAATGATCTTTTACAAAGATAGATTTGACATTCAACCACAGAAATGTATATATTTTACTGTATTATACTTGGTACAAATTCGCATTGCACAATTTGTGTTGAAATATCAAATTTCTTATTTCTTCCGCAATATGATTTTTCACATGATCAGTAAGTCTCAAATTTAAATTTAAATTAGAGGATTTCTTATAAACTAATAATTTTACGTGTTAAAGTAATAATACCCTTAATCATCATCTATAACTAAAGATTAAACTATCAAATAAAAATATCATAATAAAATATAATCCATTCATTATATAACCTCAAGTAAAGATGTACTTAGCTTTGACGATTTGCGAATACATGTATATATATATATATGAGTTATATGTAGGTATACAGCTATGTAGTGCACAGTCAGCTATAACGACGGTTCATCTTAACGACGGGTGAACCGTCGCTATAGCCCAAAAAAATCGTCGCTATAGTCGACTATGCAGTACAGAGTTGTGTGCCTATATTTTTCCTTATATATAGAGGGTTATATGTAAGTACACAGTTGTGTAGCGTATTGCCAGTTATGCCGACGATTTTTTGGGCTAGCGACGGGTGAATCGTTGCTATAGCCCAAAAAAACCGTCGCTATAGCCGACAGTGCACTACACGACTGTAAATCACTGGTGTTCGATCTTAAAATAGAGGATCTGAATGAGGTTGCAAAAAGCTGATTTATAGTCACCATTTATTATGGATCAACTTTCTCTATTTATATATCGTTGAAACCGAAGTACACGATAAGTGTCTAGTTCTCAAGGTGGGAGAATTGTGACAAATCCTGTCTATTCAACTAAAGAAAAATTGTTAATCAAACTAAAAGCAATTAAGAAATTAGTATTGAATATCATTCTTAGTGTTAATCAAAGGTTAAACCAGGGATCCAAATGGTCGGACCGAAACCGTACTTGTTTGTTCCTGGGCCGCTGTGTCTCCAAAATTTGGTTTTAGACACATAAGTATGTACTCTACTCTAAATCAAAGGGGTTTAGTGAAGCCAGCCTATTAATTATTCTTTTAACATGAAGTTTTGTACTTAAACCCGGTGGCTTTGGTTCGTGTAACCACTTTGGGGAACACTAGATCTGTTTTGTTGAAATAATCTACACCTACTTTAGATTTTAATGACAATATACATTATATTACTGAGTAGGCATGTGCAACATTTCTAGTGGTTAATTAAGCTTTAAGGTTTAATTAATTAGGAATTTAATAATTTGGTGTAACGAGCTCATAAACGGAGAATTACTTTAATCCTTCCACATATCATTCAATAATAATAGTAGCTTGACCATGTTTTGAAGATTTATTTTAACCCAATAAAAAAAAAGTCAATATGATTATTTATTTTGAATCATTAAGTTGCAAAGAAAATCTATTTCACTACATTGTAGGAGGGGGAGGGGGAGGTGAAACATTATTCAGTTGTTGAGACTTAAAAATTTGTTTACTAATAAAGTATTCAAGTTTGAAAGAGTAAATTATTATTCATCAATTAATTAGGCTACAAATTTTATTGCTGAAAAATATGTGTCGAGTTTCATCAGCTCATATATAAATTTAGCGTAGCGAATAATTGTTACACTAGGGTGCTTTGGTAAGCGATTAGGCAAGAATAAACATGAAAGAATAAAGTACGGGAAATAGAAAAATAATTTCCAAAAAATGACGCCAGAGGGTCTTCATGGATGATATAGAAACACAGGCATTGGCACTATATATAAGATGTCTCTAAAAAAAAAAACTAAAATATCATATATTGAATTTTAAACAATTATTCGATGACTGAAATCGAATTGTACACTATCAAACTACACTTGGGCCACTAATGGCTTAAAAGTCGACCATTACCAAATAAAAATTGATAATATGGACACAAATTATACACAAAAAAAATGTGCACGAACAGTATAATAAAAATGGAAAGCAGATCTATCATTGAATGTTTTAATTTACACATTTTCATTGATAAGAAATACATGAATTATAGTTTTTGTGCATAATTTTTTGTGTATAATGTGTATACATAATATTATTCATAAAGATTATATTAGTAACCTAAAGACTACAGTGTAATTGGACTTATCTGTCATCATCCTAATTACTGTTCTTATTAGACTTCTATTTCTTTTTTATTTTCAAAACTGAGAACTAAGTATATGCATATATGGCGACAAATGGGCAGCAATCAACTTGAAGTTACAGGACAAAATAATACCGGTCTTATTATAAATGCTAATGAGTTTGACAAAATAATACAAGTCTTATTATGAATGCTAATGAGTTTGACAATTATCTACACTAAGATCTTATCATTCATGAATACTTTCTAGATAAACCCTTCAAGCCAATGTTAGAGATGTCCTACTTGTTTAGTTATCAGAATGTCTATTGATAGATGCTAGCTAGAGGTAAAATTTCAAGATGTTAAAAAGTTAAATAATATTGTGGACTTAATTTGATTCTTCTCCTCCTAAAAAGTTACAAAATGAGAAGGAGATAAAATAAAACCAAAATCAATTTATATATTTTTTTTTGTAATAATAAATAGATTTAGAAAAAATCAAAAAAGAAATAGTGTCCAATTTCCTGTTAGTGATTACCCAGGACTTTAGGAACCTTCACAATATTACACTCTTACACTAAAAACTAAGCGCCAAATAAATGTCTAATGTCAAGAATTAAAGGCCTAATTGAGGACTTGAGGAATTTGACAACTCACTGTAAATAAAGGAAGAAATAAGAAATAAAATTACACAAAAATGATTCATTTTATAATTGACCTGTTCGAAACAGATAATAAAATACAGAAGCATTAGAATATATGTGTTTTTTTTGCCCTTTTCTTTCTATATTACATTGCATATATTAAGCACCTTCATAAGGTGCAAAACCGCATAGCAAATGTAATGCATGTGTAAGAATATAATGGTTAATTTGGACCACAAACACATGGAATTCTAATTATGAACTTGAGATGTTTAATTATGATTAGATACAACTAATGACTTATCCTTGTGAGCTGTGATCGATGCGGCTGAAAAAGTTTACACAACAGAGTAGTTATTAGTTTTTTTTTAGGTGGTCACTTATAAATTAATTTTTGTATTCTTTCAAGCGATTCATAAATCAAAGGGTGTCACGGACGTTGTTGAATTCAAAAGAAAGCCTTTTTTTTATCAAATAGTTCAAAATACTGAAATATATTAAAACTCTAATCTGTTACAAAAGATTAAAGGATTATAAAAAATAAACTCAAATAATAATTTTTTAAAATAAAATAACAAATAATGTCAATCTTAGTAACAACGCTAGTGGACACCAAATAAACTGTTGAAATACAATTATATTCCAAAATAATAATAGAATATACAGATTCAGACTGTTTTTCAGCACGGGTAACGGAAGAACAAAGAAAGCTTTTAACATTGTAGTAATTCTGCTTATAAACGGTAGGGTGGCCTCAAGTGAATAATATCATAGTTATTAATATATAACTTGATTCATAAAATGCAATTCACTATTTATATGTTGATTTGTTGTGAATAAATAATGGTTCTAACAAGAATATTGTATACTGTATTTATATTATGATAATTTTTTCGGGTATAAATTTCTGGTAGACACAAGTTATGGGGATTATATTTTATATACTTCGTATGGACCGGGCTTCAAAAGAATAAGCTAGTGAGCTTACTTTCGTCACTTATGGCAAAAGCCCAAAAACTATGAATTCGGCCCAACAATTATTCAGGGACTTGGGCCAGAATAAAAATGTTGTGCCTTGACAGTTTGGGCCCTCCCTCGTTTACAAATATAACCTTATTATGATTTCTTCTTATACATATTAATGGACCAATATAATTGTTGTTGATGAAGTTTCTAGATATCCTATTTTTTTTATTTTTTATTTTTCTAAAAGTTTGATATTAAAAAAGTTGTATGATTCAAGCATTTATATTTGTTTTTAAAAAAATTAATATACAGGATAATTTTTTAAAAAAAATAATCAAATAAGAGTCTAAATTGTTGGACGAGAGTTCGAGTCCATCCCTAGGGTTATTTATCAAAGTCAAATAGTCTTGTAAAGTATTTATATTTTGAAATAAAGGTTTATTGAATTAAGTATATATATTTTGACTAATAGAATATAGTGAATTAATTTAACAAAGTAATTTATAGATAATAAACAATGTCCGAATTTCTATTTTATTTCTTCGTCAGTAGCCGAGTTCCAAATTGGTCACAAGATTTGTGCTTTAAGCCCAAACCCGTCTTCATGGAACATTAAAATGGGCTTAAACAATGTTGGTGGAGGCCTTTGGAGCCTTACAAAGTAAGTATATTTTCTAAAACTGAAAATGGGCTTTAAAGTGGAAAAAGGATTCAAAATTTGAAATTCCAATTTCCCACTAATCGATAGTCAATCAACGGTCGAAAATTAGCTGTATCCCATTCAAAATTTGAAAAAGGCCATATTATCCCGCATAGCCGTTTTGGAAACGTGTGGTGGGGCTTCGATATATAAGTATAACCTCACTCACCCCTGTTTCTCTCTCTCATAAAACAAACCCTTTCTTTCAAGTAGAGTATTTCTCAGATCTGCATTTTTTTCTTTCGATCTCAAGAGAAGAGAAGAGACTAGTAGCAGAATCAAGAAAAATGAGAGAGTGCATTTCAATCCACATTGGTCAGGCTGGTATCCAAGTGGGAAACGCTTGTTGGGAGCTCTACTGCCTTGAACATGGCATTCAGGTATTCAATTATACATGTATCTAAAATCTTACCTCCCACTTTCATTAACTCCTGAATTTGAATTTTTTTTTTAGTTATACTAAATTTTTCCCAAATGATGTGCAGCCTGATGGACAAATGCCCAGTGACAAAACCGTTGGTGGTGGAGACGATGCATTCAACACTTTTTTCAGCGAGACCGGAGCCGGAAAACACGTCCCCCGCGCCGTCTTTGTAGACTTGGAACCCACCGTCATCGATGAGGTCAGAACCGGAGCTTACCGCCAACTGTTCCACCCTGAACAACTCATCAGCGGTAAAGAGGATGCTGCTAATAACTTCGCCAGAGGCCATTACACAAGTAAATTCTTCTTCCCCTCTCCCCTATTCGTACTTAGTATTATGATCTAGAAATAACCTAATTTTGATAATTTTTTATTCTGGGGACAGTTGGGAAAGAGATTGTGGATTTGTGTTTGGACCGAATTAGGAAGCTAGCAGACAATTGCACTGGGCTTCAGGGGTTTTTGGTATTCCATGCTGTTGGAGGTGGGACTGGTTCAGGCCTTGGATCTCTGCTTCTGGAAAGGCTTTCTGTGGACTATGGCAAGAAATCAAAGCTTGGCTTCACTGTTTACCCCTCCCCTCAGGTCTCCACCTCTGTGGTTGAACCTTACAACTCTGTTCTCTCAACTCACTCCCTTCTGGAACACACTGATGTTTCTGTCCTCCTTGACAATGAGGCAATCTACGATATCTGCCGCAGATCACTTGATATTGAAAGACCCACTTACACCAATCTCAACAGGCTTGTTTCTCAGGTAATTAATTACATCACATTTATTGTAGTATGAATTCAATATGGAAAAGGGCTTTTGCTAATAAGTTTGTTTTTCTCTGGTGGATACAGGTTATTTCTTCACTGACAGCTTCTCTCCGTTTTGATGGAGCACTAAATGTGGATGTCACTGAGTTCCAGACTAATTTAGTCCCATACCCAAGAATCCATTTCATGCTTTCTTCATATGCTCCAGTCATATCTGCAGAAAAGGCCTATCACGAGCAGCTCTCGGTTGCTGAAATAACCAACAGTGCTTTTGAGCCGGCATCTATGATGGCTAAATGTGACCCGCGCCATGGGAAATACATGGCCTGCTGTTTGATGTACAGGGGAGATGTTGTGCCTAAGGATGTGAATGCGGCAGTGGCAACAATCAAGACCAAGAGGACTATTCAGTTTGTAGACTGGTGCCCCACTGGTTTCAAGTGTGGAATCAACTATCAGGCACCCACTGTGGTGCCTGGTGGGGACTTGGCCAAGGTTCAGAGGGCAGTTTGCATGATTTCGAATTCAACTAGTGTGGCTGAGGTGTTCTCCAGGATTGATATTAAGTTTGACTTGATGTACTCCAAGCGTGCTTTTGTGCACTGGTATGTTGGTGAGGGTATGGAAGAAGGAGAGTTTTCGGAGGCAAGAGAGGACTTAGCTGCTCTGGAAAAGGACTATGAGGAAGTGGGGCTAGAGTCTGCTGAAGGGGATGAAGATGAGGGTGAGGAATACTAGTGTTGCTTGTCTCAAGTCTTTAGGATTGCAGTTTCTGTTATTACTTTTTATTAAATCTGTTAAGCCAATGGACTCATTGGTGGGAACTTGTTCGTTCTTAAGCATGGTCAAAATAGGTTATGCTAGTTAGAATTCAGTTACCTGTTTCTATTTGTTCTATGCTCTAATCAAATCTGTTTTATTGTGGAATGGGAATTTCATATTAGAATTGACCTCAACTCTCCTTCCTATCTTAAAGCAATTTCTATGTTTTGTGACCCAAATTTAGAAAGGAAAAAAAAAGAAATAGAAACAAATGGTACTCTTGATCTGTTCTTGATTTTAAAACACATAGATTGTTCATATTTTTCCAGTGTATTTACTTGCTTCCAATCCTTGTACACCAGCACTTGCACATATACTAGGCCCTCACGCTGTGTATACCTACTACATATCTTCAAGAGCAGCAATCGCCTGCATTCCTAAGAAAGGATATTAGCTACCAAAAACGTGACTGAAAGGGATCCAACTTTGCCAAGTCTCTTATATCTTTCTCTTGAAACTCTGAACTGTTGTTATCAACCTGGACTCCTGAACATACAAACAATACCTGTTAGAATCTATAGGGAAGAAATTCCCCCAAACAATTGAAAAAACACTTTGAAAAAATTAGTAAAATATTAGAGATCACAATTCACAATACCCTTGATGCCCCAAGTATTATACTTGTACTCCCACACCACAACAAGATCTCATGAACACGTGAATAATCATCTCTACTATGTATGTGCATATTTGACATTGGGACTTGGAGGCTAAACGGACTTGAGAGTTTTTTTTTTGGTCAAAAATAGCTGTATTAATCTCTATTCTTACATAAACCAAGCAGCTAGAAAGAAGCACCAGCTTTCATTCTAACCTGAACTCTCTTGTCGAGAAATGAGCTACCTATCTGAATGTCGAAGATGCACCAGCCACTAGAGAGTGCAGTTGGGTCCTAAACGCCCAAACTCAACCCCAGAAAACGAAGTTGCATTAGGACCTCCAAACGCCCAATAATTCACAAAACTAACAATCTTGCACTAGTAAATTTTTTTTGAATGGAAATTGATTTACAAGAGGAAATTTGGTGTTAAAATGGTTAATCTTGATCCGATGGAGGAATTAAAAGTGATGAATGTAGCAATAGATCAATGCACAGAGAGAAATCAACTGAATAAATTGTCAAATCCCAAAAACCTTCACAATTCTATCATGCAAAAATTAGTGTATGTATGTAGACACATGAAACGCGGTGATGGACAAATACATATACTTTTACATATGCGATATACTTCATCAGTTTTAAATTATAAAATTATTATTTATTTTTAAAAGTTAAAATACAACATTTTCAAACTTCAAATTAAAATTATTCATTGAAAATTATGAAATTAACAAAATAAGTAATATTTTTTAAATAGTTTATAATCTTTTTAGATAATTTGCAATATTCATATCAATTAAAATAGTAAAATTAAACAAAATCATATCAATTTTGAGACTCAATAATCTATATAACAAAACACAAATGATTTTGAATCTAAAATTTTTCCCGCTCAACCTATTAAATCATCCGGACCGTCCAAAGTTTCAGATAAATCTAACCATTCCTTCTTTATATTTCTACCCTCCTTCCCCTTTCTTCTTCCCTCCTTCCCCTTTCTTCTTCGCCTCTCTCTTTTCCTCCTCCGTTCCCTTTCTTCTTCTCCGCTCTTCACAGTGCCGGAGGCACGGGCGAGGTGCTAGTAAAATTAAACAAAATCATATCAATTTTGAGACTCAATAATAATTTTATATTTTGGAAGCAAGGGAGTATTGAGTACAATATAAAATACAAATACATATATAATTTATATAGAGAGAGAGAAAGATAAGACGAAGACCTTGATTCAGTGAACACACTTGGTGGCCGTCTTGCCGCTAAGAGGCGAAGCAGGAAGGATCGCCCTATGGGAAAAGATTAAAACGTCCACATGATAACGATGATCATCATCAGAGGCGAGCTTACTATTATTATTGCTCTTATCCATGGCCTCAACGGTACTCAAATTCTCGGCCATATCCTCTCCGATATGGGAGTCTTCCTCTCTTATCCTCAAAATCTGGCTATGCACATTCAGATTCACATTCTTATTCACTACCATCGCCGGCCATTTCCTCACCTTGGCCACCACAGACCTCGGGGAATGCATATCTTCCGATGATCCTGCACTCTCTTGATCCGTTTCAATCTCCTTGCACGCATCCAGCTTTGTGCAGAAAACTCGATCAGTCTCCCGCTCGGACAACTTCTTTCCGGCGATTGCATTCCGAGGTCGCGAGGATTCATTTGCAGCATCTCGCTTCACAGTCATCGTGAGAGTTGAAGCAAGAACGGCGACGGTTCGGAAGGCGCACGCAGAATAGGTGTGCGGGGCGACGGTTCGGAAGGCGTGTGCGGCGCAACTTAGCAGAGATATGGTCGACGAACTAGGCGGCAAATGCCATGGGAGTGAAGTAAAAAAAACAAAGTAGAAAGGGTGAAAGCAAGATTTGTGTGAAGGCGTATATATTGCAGTTAGTGAATAGTGATGAATGATGATGATGAGGAGAGAGAAAGAGAGGGAGAGTTTGAGTAGGTTACGGTGGGTTTAGTTTTGGTGGTGTACAGGTGGGTTTTTATGGTGAGTTTGCGCCTCAATTTCTGAATATGAAGACACTTCCGCTGACTGACACGTGTCCGGGAGCTGAAATTTAGACCTTCACGTGTTGTGTGAGAAACTAGTTTCGCTGGCCTGCTCTCCTGCTTTCCGCCGTAGATTTCTAACCCCACAAACCATGCTCAACTCATCTAGAGAGGATTTGAGGTAGGACCGTAGGAGACTCGTATATTCTTACTAGCTAAGCGTTCGCACGGGTTTATTTTTAATTTCTTATTTATTTTATATATATATAATAATTATAAAATATTTTTTGAATTTTAATTTAACTTATTATATAATGATTATAACCAAAACTTTGCTCAATAAATAATTATTAAAGACTTACAATTGAATGTTAGTAATATGTTTATTTTTTTTGTTATTTTTAATTTAATATTCAGTTTATATAATTTTTAAATTTAATATTTAGTTTTTATTTTCAATATTTCGAATTTATACATAGTTATTTAGAGTTAAAAAATGAGTAAAACTCAAAAACTTAAACTTGGTGTTTAAGGAATTCTATATGATATAAAATTATTGTAAATTAATAAGTTACCATCATGGTTTTTTATTTTTAATGGTAACTTAAATTTTAATAACTATATATAAGTGAGATTTTTTTCCCTAACATTCTGTATTGGTTCCGATTTGACAAACGTAGAATGCCTAGTAGAGAATCCAGTACAGTAAGTATAAGTAACAAAAGTGTTCGTTTTGGCTCCCGAGAGCTAAAATAAAATTAGTAATTAAAGTTTAATCATTAATATATTTTATAATATATATTACACTTTTTAATATTAATTATTATTTTCTCATAGTATTTTTTCCTATATTTTTAATATATAGTTATTTAGGAATAAAGTTGTTGTAAAATAATAAGTTATCATTATGACTTTATTTTTTAAAAATTAACTAAATTTTAATCACAATATATAACAATATATAAGTCATAATTATTTTGAACATTAACTAACTAAATGTCTCCTGTATTAATTGTTATGTGATTCATAATATTTTTCTTATATTTTTAATATTTAGTTATTTAGAGTTTAAAGTTGAGTAAAGTAAAATTCTAAACATATTTTTAAAGTTAAAATTTATTATATGACTAAGTGATTAAAAAACTATAGAATAAAAATATTGTAGAATAATAAATTAACATTAAAGTTTGTAGGATCATAAAAAGAATTTTGGTTCTCTAACATTAATTATTAATTATTTTTAATAGTTAATAATTTCACAACTTAACTTACTAATTGCATATAATTGAGGACTGCTATAAGAAATAAAATTATTATAAAATAATAAGTTACTCTAAAGTTTTTTAAAATCATAAATAATGTATTGGTTCTAGTTAAATTCTAAATTTAAAAAGTGTTTTAGTAGTAGTTAATAAAATAAAATCAGAAGGTTTTAAAAAGTGTTTTAGTAGCAGTTAAATTCTATCCCAAAACCAAAAAACTTAGTTTTATCTTATTATATATGTATATAGATATATAGATATAGATGCAGTAATGAAATATATATATATATATATATATTGCAAATGTTTATATTAGACTTTTTTATACGTGGATAAATATTAGTGTTAATTTTTTTTTGAAGAGATGTGTAATAGATAGGACTATAATTCCTATCAATCATATATATTGATAAATTTCGAAATTGTAATTCGATATAAATTTATCATAATACATAACAAGACTCATTTTTATGTTAAACAAATAAGATTGGATGTTGTACTGGTTAAGTGTGAATAGAAAAGGAAAAACTTTTGAACAAAAAGGGTGTGGACGTGTGAAATACTGAAATTGGAGCATTTTATGCTAACGCAACAAATTCAGGCTATCTAGTTCAAACACGCACTAAAACTGGTGTAGTAAGCTGCTACCCCAACATTCAAGGTTTACAAATTGATGACGAGAATGCGGTTCTGCCAAATGAGAAATCGAGCATGGTGAATTTGTTAGTTTACAAAATCACAATCATATTGAAATACGCAACGGAAAATGGAAATTAAAATTTTTGCAACTTATCCATGAATCACCTTATGCATAGCTATTAATTGAAGAAGAAGATGAACAAGAAATATACCTTAATAGATCCAACCTTTGAACCGCTACAAGATCTACTCCTTGTTGATTTCTTCAAGCTCCTCCTTTCTTTGTTCCTTAGATTAAACACTAGCTTCAAAGTGTACGAAGCACTCTAGATGTGATCCACCAAGAATGATTATATGGAACAATATTTGATTTTTTTCAAATCTTGGATGGTTAATCCAATAAGTTCTTTTATCCCTAACTCTTAAGAATAACAAGAATAATACATGAAGAACACTTTGAAGATTTGATCAACAACTTGATCTCTAATTTGGTGTTCTTGAGATGGAGGCTACTAGTTCATAACTTAGTTTGCTTAGTTAGGTTAACTAGGAGAAACCCTAATTTTTAATTAGTATTCCACCAAGTATAATACTTACGTAATATGTAAGTATTAATATTCTCCTAACCCGCATGTTTTGCATTTAAGCACTTAACACATGTTTTGCAATTATTTGACCAAATTCAAATTTGCATTTAATTTAAATGATATTTACATTTCATTTAAATTAATTCTTAATCTAATTAAGAATTAAATGATAATAATAATAAGATTTCTCTTATTAATTTATAATTCAATATTTCTCCAAATATATCATTATAAATATTAAGCATTTTAATTTATTCAACTAATAAATTAAATACTTAATTTATTATCATTAAGCCAATTGTTTTCAATATAATATTATTCTTTTGCGGTGTGACCCTTTAGGTTCAATATTATGCCGGTAGTAGAATAAATAAATTAGAACAATTCTAATATTATTTATAATGAATTAAACTCCTTTAATTCAAGCATAAATAAATAATATTTATTCTACATCATGAGGAACACCTTACGATAATGTATCATGACTATCCAAATAATATGAAATCAATGTTTAATCACATAGAACCTATTCAGTAATAGTTACCGTACAATTCAATCATTCTACCGTACAATGTCCCGATTAAATATAAGATATGAAATTACTGACAAGTCTTATTTTATTTAATCATATGCATTTCGATCCAAGAATGCACAACTCTGATTAATGTAAATTAGAAACTCCTTTCTAATTTTCATTCAACCCTGGCTAGGGATTTCTGAGCTGTCATTTATCAAATCGCATAGGACATTCTCTCCCTTTATCAGAACTAGTAGATCCTTTGTCGATCATTCACCTACCTCCGTGTATACTTTATTATACTCGTACATACCCTATGACATACCCAAAGGTATTAAGGAATATGACAAAGTATAACTTAACATACACAAGGTACTATGATGATCTCAAGTCTAAGGATCATTTATACAACTATCACTTAAGAACTTCCCTATTGACAGGTGAATAAAACTCCATTAGGGTTCTTAAAGCGAGTCACGTTCAGTGAACTTATTCTCCAATAAGCACATACATACTTGCTTTAGTGTCTTCACACAAATGATTATGAGATCAATCATCATCTTCTAAAGATCAAGTATAGTATGTACTAATCTATCCGGATCAGTAATCCCAATATTAGTGATCCAACGATTAGGAACATTTTAGTTTTGAGCTTTCTTGAATTTAGATCTCACTAGCATGATCTCATCATGATTCTAAAAATATTGCTCGAAAACTATGGGTTCATCACATTTATTAATTCAACCAATTAACATGGATAAAATATGCCTTTTATTCTATTATTGATATTTGAATAAGATTACAAAGTAAATGCTTATTACATCAAATATAATTGGCTTGAGGGCATATTACTTTCAGAATTGACTCTCCACAGTAAAGCCAGGACATAATCAAGTTTGTTCTAGCTCTCATCCAAAAGTCCATACCTATTCACCTCACCCTCAAAAGATACGACACGGATCTTTCTCATCGAGACTGAGAAGATCGAAGATCGGAACTAGAACATTATTACTACAAGGGGGTCAAAATTTGGTCTAAGAAGGCCTGTTAGCCTGGCCTTAGCCAAACCCGAACATATTAAACCCTTCCATACTTTACTAAATAAGTTTGTAATTCAACTCCCTTCTATTTATGAAACAAAAGTAGGATAAGATAATATGGGTAACCAATGGGAGACTTTAAGATTTTAGGTATAAGTTTGTACTTGAACTCCCTTCTATTTATGAAACAAAAGTAACATAAGATATCATGGATAACCAATGTGGGACTTTAAGATTTCAGGTGGAGAAACACATATGAATTGACATTGGAGTTGGTGGCATCCTAATCTAAGTCCCAGATTGTTTAAAAGATCTTCTCAATGCATGAAGGCAATCAAACTTAAGTGACTAAGTTCCACATCGTTTAGAAATAAAGTTTTCTTATAAAATGACTCCTTAAATAAGATAACCAAATGCCCATTTTTCTTTAATCCTACATTGGTAGGATGTAGGGGGGTCAACCCCCTTAGTTCCGCCAGTGCCGGAGATCATATTCTCCGACAAGCTTAAGTTCAGAATTCTCATATGGACGATGGACGATGGGGCTTCTTGAAAGTCTTGTCCCAGTTGATTTTCAGAGTTTTCTTTTAGGAATATTACTATATTAGAGGGTTTTTTTGTGGATATGTTTATACGTGATTTTATAGAATGACGGTGGGAATCTCAATTCCAGGCAGAGGGATTATCCATTGTTTGTTCATGAATGTTTTTAGAGCTAGCAAAATTTTACTCAATAGTCACCAACCTGTCCACCAACCCATAATTAAATGGATAAAATTATCCATTTATCTTGTTGAGCTTTAAATAGGTTAGGTTAAATGAATAATACTAAATAAATGTGTTAGATGGGTAAATTTATGAGTCATTAATTGGGTAAATAAAAAAACGAAAACGTAGATAAAAAAAGACTCGCTCCTCAGGCTCATCACTATCCACCTCTCAATCGGGACACGTCACCAGCTTTCTCCTTTCATCATTATCATCAGATCAGTAACATGATTGGGTTTGGAGAGCTTTCTGAAGCTATTGCCTTCTATGTTTGAAACTTCAATAATAATCTAAAAAGAGGTTGAATAGTTGTTTAAAAATTTATCAAGGCCTTTTTAAATTTTTAATTAATTAATTTGTAGTGTCAAAAATTAATATGCAAGATAATAAAAATTCAATCACACAGTGCAGAGTTATCTGACTAACAACATACATCTAAGCAAGTTAAAATGAATAAAAATGCCTCCTTTTTATAAATTTTCCAAGCTTAGGGCATAAAGGTGTTTTGGAAGTTTATTTGAAAAATCAAAGGCTATGATTTTTTGATTTCAAAATCAAAGGCTAGTATGGATTAAAAAGTAGTCACATGGATTGACCTTTAAAGAAAACAAACTTAAATTTTAATTTGAATCCTTAATTTTAAAAAAGGCCAGGATGGATTAAAAATAGTCGCATGGATTGACGTTTAAAGAAAGCACACTTGGGTGGTGTTTGATAAAATTAAATAATCAAGATCTAAATAGTTAATATATCTTAATAAATTAGATCATTTAAATGAAATAACACATGAATCTAAAAAACTGTTTTATAACTAAAAAATGTAAAACATCTGAATGACACTATTTTACCATTTTAACCTCTGACTTATTTAAAAAATTTATTTGAATGATCTTAAAATTTGAAATTGAAGGAGGAAAATATTTATTGAGGCTATTTTTGTCCATATATTTTAATTAAGCTCTTAATAGTTAAGATTTGAATTTTTGTCTTAACGATTAAGAGCCATTAAGAGACAAAAAAAATTTATCAAATAAGATTTGTCTCTCACCGAATGAGAGGCAGATGAATTAAGAGGCATTCAGACACAAACATGCATCACCTTACATTTTTGCACATGGATTGGCCTTTGAAGAAAACACACTTTAATTTTTGAATTTTGAAAGTTTTTAGCCTTTAAACAAAAATGCCTTCAAAGTTTCCCAACTTCCATAACTCTTTCAAGCACATACTCAATTTTCGAATTTTGCATGTTATTTTATTCCTTCTAAGTTTTTAACTTCTTTTTTGCCTTTTGTCAAAATAACTTTAACATATAATATAGTATTTTGAAAACTTTAGTGTATAAAAATCATTTTACAAACAAATATAAGTTTCCTTACCTTAGGAATGTTCCTATATAAACTAATCTCTTTAACACTTGATATTAAATTATCAAGATTAAGAAAATATAGGATCTGAGTTGGTTAAAGTTTGAAAACTATATTTTTGAAATGAAAAACAGGTTCAAACTGAATAACCATATTTTAACTCATTTTCATGTTCATTCTAATTTTTCAAATTGAAAGAGACCCATTTCTGGGTATTTCTTCTGCTCAGTCGCAATAAAGTAGATTTATTGTGTTCCATGGATTGTTTCTTTAATATAAATCTGGATCATATATACTATCTTCGTTCTAAAAATAGAGACATATTTTGATTTTTTTGAGTCAATTTATGAAATTCTAAAACTCAAAATTGATATATTTTCGTTCAACTTTTGAAAATAACAAATATGATAATGAATAGTACTTTATAGTAAGTTTACAATTGTTATATTTTGTTTGTACTAAAACTAAAAATTTCATATCAATTTTAAATTTTAGGATTTCGCGAATTGACTTTAAAAAATTAAAATGTATCTTTAATTTTGGAACAGAGGTAGTAAATTTATGTATGTTTAATTATTTTACTTATGTTGGTAGTTTCACATCAGTTCAATTAAAATATCATAAATCATAACTGCCATAATTCATATTTTAAGCGTGATTACTAAGAATTATGGAGTTGTTGACTTTTCAAATTCAGAATCCTTCACAAATATTAGAGAAAGTTTATACAAAAATTGTGTATAAAAATGTACAACGAGGTGATGAATACAAATTTTAAAAAGAGAAAGTGTATACAAATTTGAGAGAGAGACAAAGCATATAGAGATTTTAGAGATAGAAAGTATAATTAAATTTTAGAGAGAGAAAATATAATCAGATTTTAGAGAGAGAAAGATAAAATGAAAATAGGTTTAAATCAATTGTTCATTAAAAATAAAATATTAAAATAAACAAACTCAATAAGACATAATTTCTTAAAGGTAAACTGATTACGTACTTCACACGCACGTAAATCCTAATTATATCATAACAAATTGAGAGGGAGAGTGTATAAAAAATTAAGAGGGAGATAAATTATTTTAAATTTTGAAAGAGATAGTATAAAATTTTTAGAGAGAGAGAGAGAGAAAAAAGTATAAAAAAAAATTGAGAGGGATAGTATATAAAAATTAAGAGGGAGAAAAATTATTTAAAAATTTGAGAGAGATAGTATAAAAATTTTAGAGAGAGAAAAATATATATATAAAATAATTGAGCGTACAAATTTTTTTAGAGAAAACACGTGCACAAAAATTTTAAAGAGAGAAAATCTAAAATTTTTAGAGAGAGTGTAAAAATTTTTAGAGGCAGGAATAATGTATAAAACATTAGAGACCGAAGTTGAAGGAGTATAGAAATTAAATATCATAAATAATTTATTTAATTGAATCATAATAATGGTAAACTTGAAAATTTAAAATATAAGTTGACCTATATTTGGCCCATAATTATATAGTTTTAACCCACACAATCCATATTAAAAATAAGTAATCAGATTAGTCTTGAGATTATATAAGCATCATCTTGTAAAGAGGGCCTTATCCAAAAACATGTGTGAAATTCCCTTTCCAATTTTCTTTTCTTTATCCGTAATTAATTTTCCTTCGTTGAGCTGCTATTTTGTATAGTTTAGTATTGATATCATAACACCTGTAATATCCGGAAAATAAATAAATAAATAACATTAAATTTTTATTTTAAATATTTTAATTGAGTTTTTTTTATGTTTAGGGCAAATTGTATTTAATTTGTGTTGACTATAATAAGTAACGAATTACGTTAAGTTGAGCCTTAAAATTAATTGGGTTTAATTTATATTTGTGTGATATTAAAATCCTATTAAAATTAAGAGAAACAATAAGATATATAAATAATAAGAAAAACTTAAATAATTTTATTGGGCATTAGTTTTGATACGAACTGTGGGAATAGAACGAAGAAACAAGGGTAGCGACCGGGAGAAACAAGAGGAAAGAATAATAAGTTCTACTACTTCATCTCTTATTCATCAATGAGGAGGCACCAAGGCATGTGAGTATGACTTTTAAGTTATTGGAAAGTTATATAGAAATTGTGCATAAATGTACAACGAGGTGATGAATACAAATTTTAGAAAGAGAAAGTGTATATAAATTTGAGAGAGAGCGACATAGCATATACAAATTTTAGAGAGATAAGGTGTAATCAGATTTTAGAGATAAAATATAGGAAACTGATAAATCCACCCTATTTTTTGTTATTTCCGTCCCTATGGCCCACACATTAACTATAGTTTACTAACTTAACAACAATACACTATTCTTTTCCAAAATTGCCCTTATTTCTATGTTTGTGTTTTTTGTCCTCACCTAACATTTTCTATGGTGTACACTGTACAGAATACTCCATCCTTATTTTACTAGATGAATACTCCCTCGGATGAATACAGATGGTATTATTATGTCAGACTTATAACTCCATCATTTTGGGCAAAAGTACACTTAATGTTTGGTTGTCTTTACCATATCATTTTTTGTTTTTACTATAACAATAAAATCTAATTGTGACATGGGGAGTAATTGCACATTTCATATGTTCCCTCCTCCGTCAAACTGGTTTTACTAGAACATGGCAACAACATAATGAATAAGAAGAATTTGTATTTTGGTTTCTATTTGTTTTTGCATGAGAATAATTAATTTGTTTTGAAGTTTTTTTTAGAAAAAGAAGCACTTATATCAAGTTAAAGAAGAAAAAAGAGTTTGATTCTCAATTCATGACCATCCAATGAAAAACTTAGACCTGTTTGGAAGAAGAGAGATAAAGAGAAAATAGTTCAGGAACAAGGGGAATATTCATCTAAGCAAAACAAGAAAAGGGTATTCATCTAGCAAAACAGGGAGCGAGTATATCTCAAGAAAACATGGAGGGAGTGTTATACCAAGGCTGCTCTTCTTTCTATTATTAAAAATGGAATTTTTCATTGGCCAAATCCCCGTTATGATTAACAATACCTTTGATTATATTAGTCCCATACATGTGAAGTGTCAAACAAACAACCCATAGGATGCCAATTATCAAGCCATAAATGAATATCAGCCATTTCACTGAACCACAAATCCTCAAATCAAAAATCTGAAACATAAAACATAAGCAACTTAAAGTACAGACTATAGTTGCTTACATGTGAGGATGATTGCATGATTTTGCCTCTCTTAGCTAACCCAGCCACAATTTGGTGAAATGAATTAAGCCGAGAGGAAGGTATGGAAGCGACGAGAATGGGTAAAATTCCGGCTAAACATATAAATGGTAGGTCAAAAAACCCAAACATAGAAATAAGGGCAATTTTGAAAAAGAATGGTGCATTGTTGTTAAGTTAGTAAATCATAGTTAATGTGTGGGCCATAGGGGCGGAAATAACAAAAAATAGGGTGAATTTATCAGTTCCCAAAATATAATTAGGTTTTAGAAAGAGAGAGAAAAAAAATAAAAAATAAGTTTAAATCAATTGTTCATTAAAAATAAAATGCCAACAAAAACAAACTCAATAAGACATAATTTATTAGAGGTAAACATATTACATACTTCACACGCCCGTAAATCTTAATTATATCACAAATTAAAGGAAGTGTATAAAAAAATTAAGAGGGAGATAAATTATTTAAAAATTTGAGAGAGATAGTATAAAATTTCTAGAGAGAGAAAAAAAAGTATATAAAAATTGAGAGGGAGCGTGTATAAAAAATTAAGAGGGAGATAAATTATTTAAAAATTTGAGAGAGAGAGTATAAATTTGTTAGAGAGATAAAAAATATATAAAAAAATTGAGCGTAGAAGAATTCTTAGAGAAAGTAAGTGTACACAAATTTTAGAAAGGAAAAATCTAAATTTTTTGGAGAGGGTGTGTATAAAAATTTTCAAAGAGAGGAAAAATGTATAAAATATTACAGATAGAAGGTGAAGGAATATAGAAATAAAATATCACAAATAATTTATTTAATTGAATCATAATAATGATAAGTTTAAAATTTAAAATATGAGTTGATCTATATTTGACCCAATAATTATATTGTTTCAACTTGCACAACTCATATTAAAAATAAGTAATCATGCTAGTCTTGGGATTATATATAAGCATCATCTTGGAGGGCCTTATCCAAAAATATGTATGAAATTTCCTTTTTCAAATTTCTTTTCTTTATCTACAATTAATTTTCCTTCGTTGAGCTACTATTTTTCTATAGTTTAGTATTAATATCATAACATGTGTAATATTCAGAATAAATAAATAAATAAATGACATTTAAATTTATGTTTTAAATATTTTAATTGAGATTCTTTTGTATGTTTAGATAAATTGTATTTAATCTGTGTAGGTTATAATAAATAAGGGATTACGTTAAGTTGGGCCTTAAAATTAATCGGATCTACTCCATATTTGTGTGATATTAAAATCCTATTACAATTAGGAGAAACAATAAGATATATAAATAATAAGCAAAACTTAAATAATTTATTGGGCATTAGTTTTGATAGAACGAAGAAACAAGGGCAGCGACTGGGAGAAACTAGAGGAAAGAATAATAAGTTCTACTACTTCATCTCTTGTTCGTCAATAGGAAGGAGGCACCAAGGCATGTGAGTATGGCTTTTTAAGTTATTGGATTGTTGTGTTAAAATCTCCTTTAATTGGTGTAGATGTTATTGTATAATCTCCTTTTTAAGTAATGCATATAATTACAATAGATAGGCCGTTTTTAGGGCTGGATATTGGTTTTTCTCCCCGATTATTCCAAGTTTTTATTCTTTGTGATTTTTTTTGGGGATCTAGGTTTTCTGGTTTTCAATTGTTAATCTGATCCCGAGATCTATAAGTTTATTTCTGGGTTTATTTTTAGTGTTACAAATTGGGGATCTAGGATTTCTGGAAAAAGCTTGTTCCTCTTGTTCTGCAATTGGGTTAATTACACTTTTACATTCTACCGAAATTGCCCTTTGGTTTAACCAGGACTAGCTATCGGAGGTATAGAATTCTATCTTTCCTAATAATTTTAGAAACTGTATTAGTTATTTAATGTTATGCTCCTAATTGGCTGCCTAGTTTAACAAAGCCGGGCTCTCCATATTTTATTACTTTGGCATTCTCTGTTCAGCTTAATACTTTATATAATGTCTAATTAGATATCCTATATTTAAATTTGTCATGCTATTAAGTACTACTTCTAGTACATATGTAACTCGCTATGAAGTGAGAAATGTGTTCTAAAGGTTCCTAATTTTTAAAATTAAGAGCCCAAATGACCTCTTACCCTCTATTTTTCCTCTTCAATCTATATGGATTGACATTTAATGTATGAAATTGCTATAGTGCAGTGAAATGGAAATTAGAAAAGTAATGTCAACATAAACATGCTTTAACTTTGCTCTAGTACTCTCATCTGATTTATTTCCTCTTAATTTTAAAATATGGCTTGGGGCATACTTGTCTTCGACAGAACATATGATTTTCCTAATATGTTATTCTAATTATTGGGGCCATAGCCATACTTGAGCTGGAAATCATATTTCATGAAGCACTTGTGAGTTATATTTTTCGAAAAAGTGGTTGTGAAGTTATTTCTGTATCGTTCTCATACATTTCAGTGCAAGTAAGTTAGTGTAGTTCAGGTACTTATACAGTTACCTTAGGATAGTATTAATGGTTTGTTCAGGTATTTATATTATGGATCCTACCTTTGAACTTGCATCTGAGACATCCTTCTTTTGGTGATTTTGACTATATTGTGGCATAGCTTGGGTAATATCATGCAAAACTAAATTTTACGAATGCAAGTGATTGTGGGAACATCACTTGCAATACCTTCCATAAATACACTGAAGATTCTTGGAGTTTCCACAAGGGGGATTCGTATTTAGGGTTTTTTTTTTCGGGAAGTTATTTTCTCATTTCCGGAAATTTCAGTATCCTCCTTCACTAGTTTTGTTTTTTGTTTTATTTTAGGATCAGTGGTGTTGAATGAACTATAAAAGAACATGTTTTGCTTCTTTCATAATTCTTTTGGCTCTGTTGCAGTTAAGCATGGTTCAAAAACGACCTTTTACCGGGGAATTATTTGAGATTTCATCCAAGCACCCAAGACAATTTGAACACAGTGACCACCTAGTTTCCTTTTTGGAATTTCCTTCTTGTTCCACTTTCAGAAAAGTTTCAAGGCAAGAGTATCTGAAGAAAAGGGAGCAAAAGAAACTGGAGCAAATCAGGTATTTTGTAAGATTATGTAAATGGTATTATGTAAGATTATGTTTTACATATACATTTTCTAGGTTTTGATTCTACTTGTAGATGATTTACATTGATGGTAGTGAATATTTTTACATGAATACAGATAATCTTGTATTGTAACTCTTCATACTCCTTATATGCTACTGTGATTTGGCAATTTCAGAGATGATATAGAAGATGAGCAGTATCTGTTTGATGGTGTGAAACTAACTGATGCAGAAACACGCGAACTAAGGTAATTAATCTTACATTGCTTGTGTATGAGTTCTCTCATTTCTAAGGTGGTAGGAATGTTTCATGATTTCATTTTCTAAGGTGGTAGGAATGTTTCATGATTTCATTTTTACCTCCTTGTTGCAATGGTATATTGCCTTTCTTACAACCATTTTTCTCTTCTTAATATTAAAATTAAACCGCTTTACATTCTATTTATTTGACAAGGAAGGGATGAAACCGTTCTCTGACTGCTGGAAGTTAACCTGGTCAGAGTATCAGGTTAATTGGTCACTGTCCAAGTTTGTTTCTTATGATTAGATTGAGGACATAAAAGCTAATATGAGATATACTCCCTTTGTTCCAAATTATAGGATCATTATTGAAAGTCAAATAGAGACATTTTCAAACTCAAAATGAGATGATTAATTAATAATTATAAAAATAAATCATATAATGAGTAGTATTTTTTAGATAGATTACAATATTTATCATTGTATTGACTGACCTTAAAGGAATTTATGTCGATTTTGAGTTTGAAAATGTCTTAAATTGACTTTAAAAGTCAATAATGATCTTATATTTTGGAACGGAGGCGGGAGTACATAAATAGAAAATGCAATAATTAAAGGAAAATGATAAACTGTTGAGTGCGCATGTAAAAGAGTAATTTGATGGCATACTTTGTGTTTGTCGGTTTTTGACATTTATTTGAAAGTTGTCAACCTAGTTCATTTGCATTCATGGTTCGAAATTGCGTTTGAGGCGCACGCCTCGAGGCGCGCCTCAAAGCGAGGCGCAACGTTGCTATGGCGAGGCTTACGCTTCATAGGAAAATACGGAGGCTTGCGCCTTATTTGGTTGAGGCTTACGCCTTATTGCGTGTCGCCTCGAGGCGTATCAAGGCGTGAGCCTTGATCTGAAATAGTAGAATGGGGAGATTTGCAGTAGAAGAGTAGAAGGGGGAAAGCGAGAGAGAGAGACTGGCGAGTGAATGACAGCTCCGACCGACGAGGCGATGACAATTATCACAGTTCCGATCTCTTCTTGCTCTTCTTTCTTCTTCTCTGGTAGCTTATCTGCTTCTCACTTCTCTGCTTTCGTATTTTTTCCACATGATTTGCTTTACCCACAGTTCCACAACTACGATTATATGTATACTATTATTATATAATATGTTTACAGTTTACCCACAACTATGTTATATAATATGTTACAGTTTATAGTTTATAGACTTGTCCCACTATGGTGATGAGTGGAAGGATAAAAATAATGTTCTTTATTCATCTACATGTGCATATCTAAACTTGCTTTGGTAGTTTCACTGTTAGTTACATAACATGCAGTTAATATTAAATACTTTGTATAGTATAATATTTATTTGTTATTTATACTATAATATATTATATTTATTATTCATAAAAATTAAATATTATTTAAGATAATCAATAATAATTTAACTTTTAATTTTTGATACTATATTTTAGAATACAAAATTATTACTAAGAATATAATTAGAAATACTATATTTTTAATATGTAGTTATTTAGGAATAACATTATGTTTTTTAATATATAATACTTTTTAATGTGCAAGGAAAGAAGGCGAAAACACTTTTGAAACGGAGGGAGTAATTAATACTAACAAATATATTAATGATTAAAATATTAAAAAATATATATGATATGTTAAAAAACATATTAATGACTAAATTTTAATTATCAATTTTATTTAATGTAGGAGACATTTAGTTAAGTAATGTTTAAAATAATTTTGGAATATATTAGTGACTAAAATTTAGTTAATTTTTTAAACTAAAAGTCATAATAGTAACTTATTATTCAACAAAAATGTTATTCCTAAATAACTACATATTAAAAGTATTGAAAAATATTATGACAAAATAATAGTTAATATTGAAAAACATATTATATATTAGAAAACATAAGTAGTTGATGATATTATATTGTTTTGATGTTTTGTAATGATACATTAAGGTGACGTTGGTTATTTATGTCTTTTACTTTGATTATAATGATTATTTTATGATTTTATTAGCATCTTTTTATAATTTTTTGGGGACTTTTATGTTTTCAAATCGAGGCTTACGCCTCGCTCCGCCTCGAGGCTTACGCCTCGCCTCGTCCGGAGAAAAACGCATCGTACCGCTTTTAGCTTTTTCGAACATTGTTTGCATTATCTCATTTATGCACCAACTTAATACATGCAAACAGGCTCCGGTTGTTGCTCTGTTGATTTGAGTACTTTGAGGATAGCCTTTTTTGTTTGAAGCTTTGGATTGCAATGTAAACTCATTTTTCACATAAAAGTAATATAAATAATTAAAAAAAGAAGCTGCCCTCAGCATGAGCTGCTTGGGTTTAGCGGGTTTCTTTATACCATCCTAGTTTAAGTCATCCTCTTCACACCACTTAGCTTAAGAAATAGTATTTGACCCATTTTGGTTCCTATTATACTGTTTAGTATTCCCTATATCAAGACTTTTGTTTTGCTTTAGATTATCTTTTAAGTAATGCATTGATACGTGGAGTGGGGTCCATAAAGTTTCAAACTATCTATTTTTTTTTTCAAACACAAGGGCAATGTAGTCAGTTTGAAAATTTATTGCATTGATGTGGAAAGGTTCACTAAATTGCGGGCATTCTGAAATCGAAAGTGGGTCATTTAAATTGGGAAGGAGGAAGTAACAAGTCTATGTCATAGTGGGAAACAGCAGAGTGCATGCTAAAAATTTGAATTTTGAACAAATCTTGGCTGCCCCATGGATTATGCCATAGTATGTTAGAAATATTCATGTCTGGCCATTTATTGTCCAATTTCCTTCCCCTCTTGGAAACCTGATTTTGATTTACTCGCATCTTGTTCCTCATGCACAACTCAGCAAATATGAGGGTTACACATGCTGTAACACACTTGTTTCACTATATTAAGCTGTGCATCATCAATTTGTAATGTAATCTAGCATGTCAATTTTTTATTTTTATTTTTTCATGGTGGGATTTTACTTTGAAGTGGGACATTAAAGATCTATCACTTCTTTTTGCAATGCTAATAAAGGTTCCAAATCCGTATGTGGCTCTGTACCTTTGTGGTTATGTTATTTTGCCATGTTTACGAGGAAGATTGATTGTTTCATTGATATCCTAATATGTTGGCAGATACAAGAAACAAATATATGATCTTGTTAAGAAGCAATCTGAAGAGGCTGATTGCATAAATGAGGTAATCCAGTATTCATTTTGTAAATATTGATTCAGTCTTCTTTTAGTTTATATCGATTCTTCTACTCCCTCTGTTCTAACTAAGTACCACTACTTTTGTAAATTACATTGTAAGTATTGCTGTGTCTTTTAGGACAGAGGTTTATAAATTACAAAAAAAAAGGACTTTTTTTTAGAATTGAGGGAGAGTACCCAAGTGCTTTTTACAATAGTAGTTGCTTTTTGTGCAGCAGAGCCAGAGTACTACTGTTATAGTTCATGGATTTCTGTCTCAGCATGACACGATTCTTTGAACAAGTTTACTCTCAAGTCTCATCAGATGAAGCTTGCATAGTGAAACTAACCTTATACTCCCTCCGTTCCAAATTATAAGATCTTTTTTGACTTCCTGAAACATTTTCAAATTCAAAATTGATAAGATTCATCAAAAATTATGAAACCAAAAAACTTATAATTAGCTGTATTTTTAGATAGTTTACAATATTCATCATGACTCAAATTAAATGAATTTGTCAAGTTTGAGTTTGAAAATGTCTCAAATTGACTCCAAAAGTTCTATAATGATCTTATATTTTGGAACTAGGAAGTATATGAGTGGCCAACTAGCGGTAAATGAATATCTGGGCAGGTACAGTGTGAAGCACCATTGTTCTAATGGCCACGTTGTCTTAATTATAAGTCAAACCTTTTTAATTCTATATTGTTTGTATTTATTTTTATACGTTAAAGATTTGGATTAGTTTAAAACAATTTTTCTTTTGTTTGGAGTGCAGTACAGAATGCCTGATGCTTATGATCAGGATGGTGGTGTAAATCAGGAGAGGAGATTTTCTGTAGCTGTGGAGCGTTATAGGTCAGTTAATTTCTTGGTGCTCTGGATATTCAACCATCACAACCATTTTCACACATTTTCACACATCATAATACATCCTGGAAACTTCATTTAGCCTGATGCTGAGATGGCCCTGTGTCCTACTTCTCCAGGGATTCAAACGCTGCAGATAAAATGAACCCTTTTGCAGAGCAAGAAGCATGGGAGGATCACCAGATTGGTATCTCTTGGTTAATGTTTTTGCATGTGTGACTCATGACAAACCAGTGATTTTTTGACATTCTAATCCTGGAGGCATTACATTTGCAGGAAAGGCAACTTTGAAATTTGGCTCAAAAGACAGAAAACAAAAATCTCAAGACTACGAGTAAGCTTTTATGTGGTTACTCTTTCTTATGTTAGTAATTATTTATTCTCTTGGTCCTTTTTTTTCTGGAAAATCTTGTTTGTCTTAGAAAATAGATGAATAATATGTATAGCAGAGCTAACTCGATCAGTTTTTTGTTCTCTCCAAGTACTTTTTTAGACTAATGAAAAATAGGAATGATGTTTTATACATGTATGAGCACTCATTCTGAAGCTGTCCTGTATGTTTTCTTTAATAGGTTTGTTTTTGAGAACCAGATTGAGTTCATACAGGATGAAGTGATGCATGGTGAAAATGTATGTACCACACTTTTATTCATAGATATGCTCCCCAGGTCTCAGTGAATTTTCTTTTAAAAACATCACTCTATGCATGCAGTATGCAGAAGAACCACATAGTGAGTCACTTGAGAAATCTCTGGCAAGAACGGCATTTGAGAAGCTACAGGTATGCATCTTTTGGTCTCCTTTTTTTAAGAGTTTAAATGGCTTGTTTTTGGCTGGAAACATGCACAAAGATGTTGAAATCTCTCTCAGTTAAAGGCCCCTTTGTATAGTTCAGCGCTCTACTGTAATTTGGCCACTTCGCAAATGATGCCAATGATTAGTTGTGTGTTTATCTCACCTCTCTTGGTGTCTATCTAGTAGTGGGGTCATACTTGGGTGAAGTTTTGAAGTGGAAAATATGGAATGCAGAAGATGGAAGTGGTTAGGAGGGGAACAGTTCTTTCCTCGAGTCAGATTGAAAAATTCTTTTTTAAACAAATACAAGTTGAAAGGGAAAAGTAATAAGTGAACCAAGACATCAGTAATTGAAAAATACCACATTAATGCTTGGAAGCTATAGGGAATTCCAGAAGGTATTTGTTCTTTGTATAAAGACCAGACCGTTTTTTTTTTATCAAAAAAAATCTCAATAGAATTAACAGATCTTGAATATTTTGGGAGAGCCATCTTATAGAGATTGTATATGATATCAAAGAATACGTCTCAAGTCTAAGCCCAGGATAAGGCCACATTAGCCAAGACTATTTGCAAAGAAATCATTTTTGATGTAGGACAAGAATTGAAAATAAGAATAATAATGAAAAGATAGAAGTTGCCCATCTCCGCAAAGAAATTGGCCGCCCCGCAGTGTATTTTGAGATCATTTGCGTCCGTAATCAACTATAATTTGAATAACCAATACTCTCAATAGTAATGATCTCCTCAGCCGGTAGGATTACACAGATATTATAGGGAACAAAATCGTAGTAAAGACAAAATCCATAAATAGCTAAATCAATCAATTGAAAATCACGATTGCTCCATGATTAGGTAAATCAAACAGCTGAATATCCTCCCCCGATTTACTGTTTTAGGCTTCAATGGTGTTGGTCTGGTTTCTCTAGCTACAATGCAGTACCCAGAAGGTAATGTACCTGCAAAAGAGAGGGAATAGAGCTAGGAAAATTTTTCATTTCTATACTGGGTTGTCACTTTCGCTTAACAAAAATAGTTTTAAAGATAGAGGCCTGGTTATTGTTATATTCATTTTTGGCGCCACAAACAAAGACAGAGAGCGTCATCATAATTAACTTCACTATTTCTAGATAATAATTTACTCTCTTTTCTTTAAAAAAAAAGAAAAAAGAAAAGAAGTCATAGTGGTGGATATTTCTGCCAAGAAGTTAACTACGTCTTTATTTTTAGAATGATAATTGGGTAGAAAAGAAATAAAAGTCTTACTTTTTTGCTTCAGGAGGATAGAAAAACCCTACCTGTCTATCAATATCGGGAGGAGTTGCTTACAGCTGTTAAAGAACACCAGGTTAATTTTCGCAATGTGTTCTTTTTTCTAATTATTACCAGTGATTTTCATTTACCTTTTCATCTATAAATGCAATTGGCCTTTACCAAAACTTATTAGAGTCTAAGGTTTTAAACAAACATAGTAGTCTACTAGTCTATATTTGAGATACGAACCTGGTTTTGCAGGTTCTTGTCATTGTTGGGGAAACTGGTTCTGGAAAGACTACTCAGATACCCCAATATCTACATGAGGCTGGGTATACAAAACTAGGAAAGGTATGAGGTTTCTTTTGTTCATCTTGTTTTGTTTGCTATTAATTGCCTTCAGTCTGTTAAAAGTTTCTTTTGTTACTAACAAAGTCAATGCTTATTTTTCTTTTTCCGATGCTTCACTGATGACTCCATTTAGTAACTGGAACCCTATTTTGCCAGAGAAATTATCAGACTCTTATTTATTTACATTATCAATTGATTTCCTTGCATGGTGAGCAACCTATTTGTTTCTTGAAAAACTTAAAATTAATTGTAGTAGGTTTATGTTATTGAAGTCGTATGTCGTTGCTGGAAAAAGCACAGAATATTTAATGGTTACTATATCTTAGTTTCTCTATGGAAAAATTGAATCAGTAATTTCCACATGGAAACTTAGTTCCCATCTGTTTAGTGTTGAGTTTTTGAGTACTTGTCATGACATTTTGCATCCTGCTTTCTTATAATTGCATATATTTCAAGGTTAGGAATCAATCAGTGGATCAGGTGGGAACTAACATCTTTTGAAAGCCTTGAATTTGTAACCTTGTTCTGCTTTTTCACAGATTGGATGTACCCAACCCCGGCGAGTTGCTGCTATGAGTGTTTCTGCTAGAGTCTCTCAAGAAATGGGTGTCAAACTTGGACATGAGGTATGCCTTATTTATACAAGTTATTAGTTCTCCAGATGACCACTTTGTGTTGGCTTTTTAGTCAATTTACCAGTAATGTGGTTCATATTTGAATACTACTTTAATGTTTTTTAAATGAACTGTCTTGGTGTTGTATGCCTTGACATTAGAATATCTATAATTTTGTGCTAATAATGGAGTGGCCCTATGAGATAGTTGCCTGTAATACTGATGTTACATCCATGGAGTTTTTATTACTGAATCCTGTAGACTAAATGATCAACCTACATGTCACTGCAATTCCAAATCGATTTCAACTGTGGCTTTCCCATGAATTGTTAAGTGGTATTAGAAAACTTTTGGCATTAGGTTTGTCTGTGGTGTCATGTATCGTTGCACTTGTTTATCAAATCTGAAAACTTGTAGTATTAGGTTTGTCTGCGGTGTCATATATCGTTGCACTTGTTTATCAAATCTGATATTGCACTTGTTTATCAATTCTGATATTGCACAGCCAGACAGGCGATTCTCTAACAATTGTCGTATCCAATTTCAGGTTGGTTACTCCATACGATTTGAAGATTGCACTTCTGAGAAGACAGTTATCAAATATATGACGGATGGAATGTTATTGCGGGAGTTTCTAGGGGAACCTGACCTATCAAGTTACAGGTGTGCATTTTTTAGATGCAATTTAATAGTTGTGCCAGATGGTTTTAAATTGAAACTTATTGATTCTGCATATCAGTGTGGTGATGGTGGATGAGGCCCATGAAAGAACACTTTCAACTGACATTTTGTTTGGTTTGGTTAAGGTGAGAAGAAACTCTGACATGTAAATTTCAATGTTTTCTCTTAAAAATTTAAGGAAGGGGGAGGTAGAGAAGATACAATTTCTTGCCTGACTAAACTATTTTTGTTGTTGACAGGATATTTCTCGGTTTCGCCCTGATCTCAAATTGCTTATCTCTAGTGCAACTCTTGATGCGGAGAAGTTCAGTGATTATTTTGATGGTGCTCCAATTTTTAAAGTACCAGGAAGGAGGTTTCCTGTTGAAATAAACTACACAAAAGCACCAGAAGCTGATTATTTGGACGCAGCAATTGTTACTGCTCTTCAAATTCATGTCACTCAACCCCCTGGAGATGGTGATATATTGGTCTTCCTTAGTGGCCAGGAGGAAATTGAAACGGCTGAGGAGATTCTTAAGCATCGGACAAGAGGTTTGGGAACAAAAATAGCAGAGCTGATTATATGCCCAATATACGCAAACCTCCCAACAGAGCTGCAGGCAAAAATATTTGAAGCTACTCCAGAAGGTGCGCGGAAGGTTGTCTTGGCCACAAATATAGCAGAAACATCGTTGACAATTGATGGGATCAAGTACGTCGTTGATCCAGGATTTGTGAAGATGAAATCTTATAATCCTCGGACTGGGATGGAGTCCTTACTGGTCACCCCTATCTCAAAAGCATCGGCAAATCAAAGGGCTGGTCGATCTGGACGAACAGGTCCTGGAAAGTGTTTTCGGCTCTATACTTCCCACAACTATTATAATGATTTGGAAGATAATACTGTCCCGGAGATACAACGAACCAATCTTGCAAATGTTGTGCTTAGTCTTAAGAGCCTTGGCATACATGACTTGTTGAATTTTGACTTCATGGATCCACCGCCAGCTGAGTCTTTACTGAAAGCCCTGGAGCTCCTCTTTGCGTTGAGTGCACTTAATAAACACGGTGAGCTAACAAAGGTGGGCAGAAAAATGGCCGAGTTCCCTCTTGATCCCATGCTGTCCAAGATGATTGTTGCTTCTGACAAGTACAAGTGTTCTGATGAGATCATTTCAATTGCTGCAATGCTTTCTATTGGAAGTTCAATCTTTTATCGTCCAAAGGACAAACAGGTCCATGCGGACAATGCACGAATGAATTTTCATATGGGTAATGTTGGAGATCATATTGCATTACTCAAGGTCCGTTGCCTAATTCTTATCTGTATATTTGGGGAATTTGGTATATACTTTGTTTCATATTTTGCTATGACATTTCATTTGATGTAGTAACATGATAAACATGATTATTTTCTTCGGTATCAAATTGCGTTCATCAGGGGATACTCCACACTGTGCACGGACGCACACTCACACATAAACACGCACACTCACAGTGCACCACGCGACACAGTGTGCACAAACTTCTAATTCACCAGTCAAAATTATCCTCTAGTTGAATGGTAGGGTTAGTGTAATATGCAATTTTGTAAGCTGCCAGAATGATTCTCAATTTCTCATTTAGAGGAGATTAGCTTGTTTCTTGAAGTGAATCTACTCATACTAAGGGTAGATTAGCTTGTGGTGGTGATTTACCATATTTTTTTGGGGTTATTCTTTCAGGTGTACAGTTCTTGGAAGGAAGCTAACTTCTCGACTCAGTGGTGCTATGATAATTACATCCAGGTGCTTTTATATATATTCCCTTACTTTTAAATTGTTGCCAATTATGTTTAACCATATAAAATTGCAACCTAGTGGATTATCCCAACTATTTCGTTTAGACTTGTCAAGGGCTTCATTAGTTTATCAGTGAAAATAAATTCAAATGTTTGCTAATTTAGTTTAAGTTTTTATTATAATATATATATATATATATATATATTAATAAATTATGTGTAGTAGTGTTAAAAGAATGCTCAAAACTTATTTGCATCAGAGTCTTGCTACGTATAATGACAAATTCATATCGACAGTAAATATCGACGTATGTGTATACATGGGATATAAAGGAATTAAGAATGGTCTCACCTTAATTTATTCTATCCTATTGCTTAGGGTTCCCTTTGCATTATAGATGAATACAGGAAATTCATTTGCATTTCCAAACAATTTATGATTCAGAAACCAATTTAAAGATTTAACATTTTAACTCACTAGAAAGTAGAAATTTCAAGTATACTGTCACAATGTATGAAGTTTGTAGGTCACTATAAATATAGCTATTACGAGTCAAGATGATAAATTTGAAACCAATTTGAGTTAATGAAGTTGTTCGTAGATAAGCAATATTCTTATAGGTTCTGTCATATATATCAGGTCAGGAGTATGAAACGTGCTAGAGATATACGGGATCAATTGGAGGGGTTATTGGAGAGGGTTGAAATTGAATTGGTATCAAATCCGGGTGATTTGGAAGCTATAAAGAAGGCCATTACATCAGGTTCCAATGCAACTATCCTGTATTCCTGTTTCAAAAAGACGATGAATCGTGCACTTGGTCTTGGGTTTATTCATTTTTTTGAACAATTTTCAGGATACTTCCCCCACTCTGCAAGGCTGCAGAAGAATGGATCCTGCAGAACTGTTAAACATCCTCAAACTGTTCATATCCATCCGAGCTCAGGTTTAGCACAGGTAAACTATGTAAACATTTTTCCAGTATACATCCCAGCTCAATGTATCTTTATAATATAACTACTAATATCGATTCCACCTCAAATATGAATATTATATATTTATACATGATTCATTTAGTTGAATGGCAAGATTTCATTATATATTTTCTAAACCATTATTGTCACGATCCGCATAATTGTGATGTTTTCTTTTCTCTCTTTTAGGCGCTTCCTAGATGGGTTGTCTACCATGAATTGGTACTGACAACTAAAGAGTACATGCGACAGGTAAATGATTTTCTTATTTTATTATAAAATGGTCAAGCTTACTAATTTATGTCACAAGATTTTTTATGATCGGCTTTGCTTTTGATTATAGGTTAACTTTGAGTATTCCATTGCAGGTTAGCGAACTAAAACCAGAGTGGCTGGTTGAAATAGCTCCTCACTTTTACCAGTTGAAGGATGTTGAAGATTGTAAGCTCTCTCTCTCTCTCTGTAACCATGCCCGTGTGTACATGTATGTGATTATTTTACACTGCCTGGAAGTTTAAAAATGGAGGGATAAGAAGAAAACTGGAAACGAAGTGTTTCACTTTTCTCCGTTTTCTTGTTTATGATCTGTATGGAGAAAAGAATGAAGAGAATTAAATCCCTGCTCACTTTTCTTTCTTCTCTTTCTTTGCAAATTGGAAGAAAAAGAGATGAGAAATTCTCTTTTATTGAACTTCACTTAAATCTCAACTTTACCACATAGTTTCTCCTCTTTCCTGTTTTTCCAATTTTTAGATAATGGTAAAATAGTGGGATTAACATTCTTACTTCCCTATTTTTTCTTCTCAAACTTCCAAGCGACGAAGAAATAAGGCAACTTCCTCTTTTCTTTTTGACTGCCAAACCAAGTGGAATGAAAACTTCTCTCTCCCCCCTCCTAGAGTTCATCTGCTTCTCTTCTCTTTGTTGTAAAAGTCACTAGCAATGCCCTAGAAGTCATCATTTTTGTGTTAGTTAAATGTTGCAGAATGTGCTTCGAAAGCCTTATTTGGTCGAAATGTTGCTACATCGGGTTGCCATCAAGTTAAAGTTAGCTTAAAGCCATGCTTATCATTGAATGATACAATTTTTAAAATTTTATGGATAAATTAATATGCATGCATACATTAACACGTGTACATACATATGTATGTATGTATTAGACTTTCTGGATATCTTTGCTTTTTACCGACAATTTACCGTGCTGTCTTTTTTTTTTTTAATTATTATTTAAAAAAAAAGCAACTTCATTACATCCCATACATAAGGGAGGTAGTACGCTTGTTCTAATACAGTTTCTGTTACAGCTGGTACAAAGAAAATGCCATGTGGAGAGGGTCTTGCATCTGATTCGAGAAGATTGGGAAGATGGGTTTGCTGACTGGAGAAATTAATTACTGTACATACAATGCTGTAATTCACAGCTATATATTAGATTACTTTTTGTATTTAGCTGAAAATTTTAGCATCAATCTTCTCATGCATCCATATCATTGACTTGACGTGTAGAGTTGACAATGTATATGAAAGGTTTGTATATTTTTTGACTGCCATAAAATATTATTTAGGCATCAATTGTGTAATCAATGGTAGATCCCATTGTTTTCAAGTCTTTTTCGTATTGTGGTCCGGCTAGCTATACCTAAATATTATGAACCTGCTCCGCTATCGGCCATGGGTTGGCCAACCTCTTTACCAAAACCGTCGGATTGCCTTAAAGAACTCTAATTTATCTCTGTGATGTCTCGGCGTTGTTTCTTGTCCAGTCGGTGGGGAGCCCAGACGAGCAAATGGCAGCTGGGCCCGAAGCTACATTCTTGATTCAAGTGATTGGAAACATACTTCGGTAACAAAAAGAGGGCCCTTTTTGAAGTAAAATTTTTAAATTGTATTATTTCGACTAGTAAATTGACTAGATCATTTTGGTTGTGACTGAGTTCGAAGTTTATCATCTATGTTGATACAATTTTTTGTATCGAAGGATGCGATACATGTTTTAGAAAATATATACAATTATTTTGATATACATATAACATAAATGTTTAATTTTATGTTAAATGTATTGCTATTATTTATATTAAACTATTCATATTCTATTTATAACACCAAATGACGCACCATATTTTAAAATTAAATTATCGAGATTAACCCGTGTTTTAAGCACTAGTATACATAAAGGCACAAAATGTCATTTTAAAAAAATCACTCCCGACCATTGCAAAATTTCAAAAATTCAAGGTCATATCTATGTTCAATGTTTGTACTTGAATTTATTGAGTGTTTATTCCCGTTGTAACAATAAAGATGATAATATAGTTGTGACGATAAATATAAGAGTATTTTGTAATTTTACACGATTATAAAATAATTACTCAAGACATTATAGATTTGTTCAGTTATCAATATTTATAGAGATAGGTGTTAAGAAATTCAAACGCACGGCATCGACTTAAAACTGTGTAACATGGCATCGATTTAAAACTTTGTAATACATTGTTGAAGTGGTAACGACTGTGAATAAACATGAATATTTATCACACTGTTTTTCTAATTTTTTATTTTGTTGACAGTCCTACAATAAAATAAGCAGGTTATTGTTAAAATCCACAAACTTTCAAATTTCTGAAAATTCTTAAAAATCTCAAAATAGATAGTATGTAATGTGAATCCCAAAAACGCGGTTTCGTCATCGTTCAAAGTCGTCCCAGCTAAAAGCTAAAATAACACCCAATTCCGTCGAATTGAAACGAAGCACTTCATTAGATAAATCTGTTTATTTTGTTATATTTATGTGAGTGATAATCGATAGCAATCCGAGGTTGATATGGGGTGTTGTACCAGCAAAGACGTTGATTCCAAAGCCAGCCGGTTGCTCGCTGGCGATCAACCGACATTGTAGCCTTGCGTGATTCCAAATTGAAGGCATAATTTCTCTCCTTTTTTCTCTCTATATTTATTAATATTAGAGATATGCATCATCAACTTTACCATTTGAACAAAACATATATATATATATATATATATATATGATCCGACTTTCCAGCGAACCAAAAATAAACCGACTATAACGACGATTTTGTCCGTCACTATAGCATAGAAAACCGACGTTGCGACGGACAAAACCGTCGCTATAGCCGGTTCGTCGGTTTTCTATGCTATAGCGACGGACAAAATCGTCGTTATAACCGGTTCTTTTTTGATTTGCACCCCTTGATTTGCTGGAGAACCGAACTCATATATATATATATATACACACACACACACAAAACATATATGTATATGTTTTGCTCAAATGGTAAACTAGTGAGTTTGATTCGTTTTACAGGTGAAGGAATAGAATTTTGATGATGATACCTTTGCAGTATTTTTTTTATATAAAAAAGATAAAGGATTACTGATTATCTATCTCTGACTTTATTTTTAATTTAAGTCATACTGTTTAATTTTGCATCACTCATCAAAGTCATAGTGGCCATCACTATAATTTTCTACTTCCAAGTTCCAGTTATCCCTTATTAGGTGTTAATTAACATTGTAGTTTTAAGTGCAAAAGTGATACTAGTACTGTTGTTTATAAGGAGGTTGTCAAGCGTGCGAGTATATCTTTTGGGTAATAATCGATTGCTTCCTAGATACATAAGATATGGCTGTATTGCTTTATTCCACATCCAAAAAAAATAAATAAATAAAAGGGTGGAAGGGAAAAACTTGCTCCTCCTAATATTGACAATAACTTTAGGCTGCATCAGTTACTTAATTGGCACACCCAGCATCCTGAATCTGATGACACTCAGGAAGCCACAATTTTCACCAAAATACATTTTGACAACAATTGTCACAAAAATACATTTTACAGAACAAAGTTTGAATTCTTTTTAATCATCATCAGTTTAGTTTATTTAATTTTAGTTTTAGGCAGGGAACATATTCCACTCACAGATTATACACTTGCTGATACAAATTTTGATCAAAGTTTATGGTGGAGAATGATTTGATCTAAGTTAAGGCTTGAAAAAAGACAAGAGGAGGCTCTAAGAAATGAATTGGTTGTCTTAGATCCAAGGGAAGACATGAGTTTGGAAATGGCCTACTGGTGATTAATGTCCGTGCAGCTGTCTTATTGAGTTGAGTGAGTAATGTTGGGGGGAAAGTAGTACCACTAATGTAATTAGCCTTGTGAGCCTCCAAATGACTGGTTAGCCAATGATGGCTTTCGCACCACCAAATAGATTGAAGAACAAAGGATGTTTCTGATACGTTCTTGATGCAGCTCTGTCACCCATTAATTTTGTCACGCAAAATCATTCACCGAAAGCCTCAACTTAGTTGATCATTGCTTGGAATTATAATCTGATCCCATCCATACTCCACAAGCAGCAGCTAGTTGAGGATTCCAAAGCTGTTTTTCATAATTGTTACTATGATCGAAGGAAACTTCCTCATTCTTTCAGGAAGAAATATGTGGAGACAGTGGAGTGATACTTTCCATGTAATTTAATGTGTTTTCATTATATTTTAGGTAGGCAAGGGAATTCCCTTCCCCCTACCGCATGATTTTTTTCCTTCTGCAATCACTATATGATTGTAAGGTGTTTGCAGAACTGATACATATAGCTTTGCTTTTGTTTTAAGTTTATATATTTTGAAACCGTATTGTTTTGGAGTTCATTATAATTTCATAATGCAATACTAACACAACATAAACATTCAGATAATAAAAATGAAAGAATTAAAGGGTAAAAGCAAACAGAAAACAAACCTCCAAGTAACAGGGATTGGAGCTGAAACAAAAGACTTGTGGAACAACATTGTTTGTGGCATTTTGCTCTCTGCGCCACCAATTTCTGCTCAAACCCTTAAATTCGTCTCACAAGAAAGGACAAAGAGAAGAGAGAAGGGGTAATGGGTTTATTTTTAGAGAGAGAAAAAAAGATAAAGGTAAAGAAGAAAGTTAGGTAGAACGAGATTTGGATGAAAAAAAGGAACGGGTTTTGAATTAGAGAATCGTTTATGTATGGGCTTTTATATATATATATATATATGAGTCCGGATCCAGTGAGGGATCCCGGACTTTGTTAAAATGCGGGACACTTTTTTTTTTTTGCTTTTTTTTTAAAACAACTAAAAATAAATAAATAAATAATTATGGAACTGAAATTTTTACATAATACAGTGTTTTGGGCGTGATTTGGATACATATAACAAAACATGTATGTAAAAATTTCAGTTCCATAATTATTTATTTATTTTTAGTTGTTTTAAAAAAAAAAACCAAAAAAAAAAAGTCCTGCATTTTAACAAAATGCGGGATCCCTCACCTGATCCGTGTTGTATATATATATATATATATATATATATATATATATATATATATATATATATATATGAGACTGATTTATAGTCAATGACCGTCCATTCGTAAATTGAACGGTTAATAGAGTTTCCATCAGCAATTTAATTTTCAGGATACAACAGTATTATACTGCGGACGGAAATATGACAAAAAATACTCTTGTACAAGTTCTTTATCCGTAGTATTAAGTCACGTCCGTGATATTAAATTGCGGATGCCAAATTCAATTTTTTTTAGTTTTCTAAGTTCCGATCAAATTCCATTCTGCATCTAAGAGTGACTTTACGATTAAAAGGTGGCTTCCAATCCAAATTTTTAGGTGCAAAAGTTCAATCATTAGATCCTTATTCAAGGATGGAAATATTTTAAGCAAAATCTAATTCGCCAAGGTGCCTACTGAAAGCTATTCCTCTCACAAACCAACTTCACAAAAACTAATGACCGTTCCATCTGAAATTGAACGATTAATAGAGTCTCCATCAACAATTTAATTTTCAGGATATAGCAGTATTATACTGTGGACAAAAATATGACAAAAAATACTCTTGTACAAGTCCTTTATCCGTAGTATTAAGTCACGTCCGCAATGTTAAACTGCGGATGTCAAATTCAATTTTTTTTAGTTTTTAAATTCCGATCAAATTCCACTCGGCATCTAAGAGTGACTCTACAATTAAAAGATGGCTTCCAATCCAAATTTTTAGGTGCAAAAGTGATCGTTATTAAGGATGAAAATATCTTAAGCAAAATCTAATTCGCAAAGCTACTCCTCTCATAAACCAACTTCACAAAAACTATCCAATTTAGCTTCAGTCTTCATATACTTTAGACATCAAACTACTGATAATCCAATCAATTCCAGACTCCTTAGATACGAGTCAGAAACCCACCTCAGAAACATAACGGACGGAGAAGAGAAACGAAAACAATACCTTAGAAGCAGGGCCGGTCCAAACTTTTTGGAGGCCTCAAGCCAAATCTCAAATTAGGGGCCTTTTTTTAACCATTCAATTGGTAGGCCAGACTTGATACAATAATGTGGCTTATTAAAGCCTTTAGACTGAGCCCAACAAAGACTAGACTCAGGCCAATATACTTACAAAAATTAATCTTAAACTCTCTTCTACTTATAAAACAAAAGTAAAACAAGAGATGTATATTAGACGATGTGGGACTTTGAAACAAAAAAATATATTTGAACCAAAAGGTCTCTCATTCTTATAGCTTATTGTTAAACTTATGTTTCTTGTGGTGTCGATGTGGGACATTTGAACCAAAAAATACATGTGTAAAATGTCTTTGTTATTGTTTTAAGTCCCACATTGGTTAGATGATAAAAGTTAAAGGAAATTTTTTTTATAAAAGGAATATCAAGTGAAGGTTTGGTTGTCTCTAAGTCCCACATTGGTTAGATTAATCTTGAACTCTCTTCTACTTATAAAACCAAGGTAAGACAATAGATGTATATTAGACAATATGGGACTTTGAAACAAAAATACATTTGAACCAAAAGGCCTCTTATTCTTATAGCCAAAAGGCCTCTCATCCTTATAGCTTATTGTTAAGTGGAACTTTGAAACAAAAATACATTTGAACTAAAAGGTCTCTCATTCTTATAGCCAAAAGGCCTCCTTTTCTTATAGCTTATTGTTAAACTTAAGTTTCTTGTGGGACTTTGAAACAAAAATACACTTGAACCAAAAGGCCTCTCATTCTTATAGCCAAAATGTCTCTCATTCTTATAGCTTATTGTTAAACTTAAGTTTCTTGTGGTGTCGATGTGGGACATTTGAACCAAAAAATACATGTGTAAAATGCCTTTGTTATTGTTATTGTCTCTAAATCCCACATTGGTTAGATGATAAAAGTTGAAAGAAGTTTTCTTTATAAAAAGTCTCTAAGTCCCACATTGGTTAGATGATAAAAATTCAAGAAAGTTTTTCTTATAAAATGCCTACTTAGTAGCTCTACATATGGGTTATTAAAATTTTGGGGGCCTCTTAATTTTGGGGGCCTTAAGCCATGGCTTAATTCGCTTAACCATTGGGCCGGCCCTGCTTAGAAGGAAGACGTTGAGGCAAGTACCGCCGAGAGTTCCACGCTTCTCGATACAGGTGGTCTTGAGGTCGAGCTGAGCCGCCTGGACTACCGCCAATGACGACGATTTTGTTCTCATTGAATCCTGAAGAAGCGAAGCCTCGGGAGAAAGAGGAGAGAGAAAGAGAATAATAGAAAACATCGGAATTATTGTTGGAGAGATGCTTTGAGAGAAGCGTAGTCGCTATTGCCATTTTCGCTTCTCAATTCAACAAATTGGATTGGATTGGAATACTTATTCTTTTTTGACCTTTTGATCATAGAGTCAGTCGTGGTAGAGTGGAATTGATCGCAGAGTCCGTTGTTAGAATTGAGCGGAGAAACTAAATTTTTTTTTGAATTTGATATCCCATTTTAGTACTGCAGATGGGATATATTTACAAACGGAATGTTTTTTAGTTGGCTGTACCTGAGAAACGTAATATTAAACTACAGACAGACCAGAGACTTGTATAAAGAGGTGTATTTTAGGTATTTATTTCGTTCACACTATTAAATTGCATAATATTGAAAATTAAACTGCGGACGAGAGCTCTATTAACCGTTCGATTTACGGTTGGACGATCACGATCTGTTGTAAGAATAACCTTAAATAGACAATATTGACTATAGATCAGTCTCCACACACACACATATATATATATATATATATATATATATATATATATGATATATATGATATATATATATATATGGTAAAATATTTTTAAGATTTACATTGATAATTAGTTTTAATTTTCACTAAAGCAAATTAGATTTACAATGATAATTAGATTTACATTGATATTATTTAAAATCATTTCAAATGCGAATTAGTTTTAATTTTCACTTAATAATTTTATCATATGGATATAAAAAATATGAAAATATTTAATTTGATTTGATTTAAGATTGTAAAGCACTAATATTATAATAAGGTAAAATAAAAATATTAAATATTGATCATACTTGATTATTTATTATTATAAAGTTTTCTATTCATATTCTTAAATTATATGAAAATTAACACGTTTACAAATTTTTTTTATCTGAAAAGTTAGATAATTAAGTGAAGATCAAAATTAGTTGATATTTGAAAAACCCTTAGAACATTTTGAACACATTGATAAAGGCTCATATTTGTTTATTGTTTTTTGTAATGGAAATATGGTGATTCTTATGATATAATATTGAATCAATGTATCTTTTTATTAATATCTTATTTAATAATTTTTATATTTTATTTTAATTTATAAGTCATTATCAGCCCAACATATTCACAACTTGTTTTAACTTAATTTTTGACTTATAAGTTAAATTGATGCTAAACACTTTTACTTATAAATTAAAACTTAAAATAACTTATAAATCAACTTAAATTTTAACTTTAAATCATTTTAAAATAAATAACTGTCCAACCGACTCTTTACCTTTTTCACCATCTCTATTTTCTCCTATCTTTTCTTTGTCGCTAACAAACGTGAATTAATAGAGAATACTTTGGTATCCTTCTAGCGTCGTCAGTTGTCGGACCTTACTCCCTCCCGTCGTAGCTTGGCGCCTTGGCCTTTGATCTGTTAGCCTTTTATCTATAATAATATTTGCTCCGTATATAACATCTATAGACTATACATACATAAATTTTTATTTTTGCTATGATTTTTCAATTAAAATTTTCGTATATAACCTTTTCTTAGATTATTTTAATATATCTGCACTAATAATCAAGTATAAAAGAGTTTTTCTATGCGAACATGATAATTGGACACGAACTCTTTACAATTTCATTTATTTGTATTTTGATCCCTCATTTTTTATAATGGGAGATCAAAATACAAATAGGTGACATTATAAAGAATTTATGTTCAGTTATTATGTCCGCATAAAAAGCTTTAAAATAATACTAATTTTTAGAAACGCGGTGCGTGTATGCACTGCTATATTAAGAATGTCTACTAACTTTTGTTAAGCTTTTTATATTTATATACTGGTGCATAGGCATGCATAATTATATGTATGTATCTAGAGCTAGATTATAGACGTGTGATTATTTAAAAAATCCTCTCAATACACGTTAAGTGATTCTACTTATTTCTAATTTTTTCTTCTCAAAATAATACCCCACTCATTAAATTAAAGAATTGAGTACAATATAATTATTAATGGAATTTATTGATTATTTAATTTAAGAAATAGTAAATTACATTTTGAAAGAACCACACACCCCTCCTCCCCCCCCCCCCCCCCCCCCCACCCCACCCCACCCCCACACAAAAAAAGAAAAAGTTATGACAATTGCCATAGCTTAACTTTTGACTAGATATTCACCTGAAAATCGTCCTGTAATTATGTGACAATTATGCGCATGTTTCCAAAAACACAACGTACTCTTAATAATTTTGCCCCAATCTAAAAAGCTCATTTTGGAACTTGAAATTGCTTATTCTTTCCCAAATTTCCGGTTACCAACTAACAGTACGATGAACACGAACAGGAACCTATATATTCACCTAAAATGTTACTACATCTGTTCCATAATAACGGTAGTTTTAGAAGTTTCATGCACATGAATTAAAAAAATCATTTAATACTATCTTTTAATAACTAAAATTTGTGTGAAATTCTATCACTATTCTTTACAGAAAGTTGAAAACTACTAATACAAGAGAAAATTTATTGGACAATGAGAGAAGTTTGGAGTTATATAAGAAAATAAATAGTTTATTCTCTTAAAAAGTTGTAAACGACAAATAAATTGAAACAATTTTTTCTTCTAAAAAGTCTATTATTATGGAATGGAGGTAGTATTGAATAGAAAACTTGACATCCACTTGACTAAATTCGCCTGATCTTATGGAACATTTCGGTATTCATCAAAGACGAAAACTGGAACATCATAATACACGATGATAAGCTTACACATTGCTGAAATTTAATCTTCCCTGCTCTTGGTGCTCGAGCTAGTGCAACAACTACTTAGCAGAGTAGTATGATTTGCATCTTTTGGCTGTTCGGAAAGAATATGAGATGGCCAGGAATCTGATGGACATGGATAGCGAGCATGTGGTCTGCTCACCTTTGGAGGAAGCTTAGGTAAAACAGTCTCTGCAGTATCTGGCTTGGGGTGCACTAGAGGATTGTCATGTAAGGGCATGACAAAGATAGGACCCACAATAGGTGCTGCCTGTGTTGCATGATCAACGACTGGGACCATGATGTGATCTTCCAGTATGTCACCGTTGTCTTGTGGTTGGGAAGGATCTAATCCCCACAAAGGTTGGGCATGCAGTTTCTCCTCCATCTCACTTTGCAGCTTCCCAATCTGAGCCTCTAGGGTAGAATTTTCTTCTTGTAGCTCATCCCTTTCCATGGAAACCTGTCCATCAGTCATGCAAACGTCTAAAATGTCAAACAAACACAAATGGTCTCGCTACCAAAATCAAAGGTTTCGCATAGTTATGGCAATCCATTCTCCTTTTCTATAATTTAATAATCTTGAGGGTCATAACTTAAAAAGAAAAATATGTGTTTTCATAAATTGCATCAACTTGATCATAAGTTGAAGATAACCTCAAAGCAAGAAAAGTAGAACGTGTTTCATAATTATAAGCAACCATTAAAGTTTTCTGCAAGGACACAAAAGGTCAACCTGATCTCATACTATGAGTGCTATATGAAACATAATTCACAAACTCGCAAAGCAGGATAGATCGAAGCTTACATAATGAGATTCAGATAACAAAGCTGCATTCTCCTTTTTAAGGCAATCAACCTGAGCAAGCAGGTCATGAAGTATCCGAATGCACTCATTTAACATGGAATTCTTTCCCTTGTCCTGACGAGTTGGTTCTGCATAAAAGATATTATGTTATAAACTGTTGCTTCTGGGTAATCAGCCAATCATATTAACTTTGTATAATTGTATTAAAGTTAAAACATAATCGAGTATAAACTAAAAACATGACAATACTAAACACAACGTAAGATTGAAATTTCAACCGGCCAGGAGAGGCATTACCAAGAGTTTTTCCCAGCTCTAAAAATAGCACGTTCATATGGTCACGTTTCAGCCTCTCCCTTTCAGCTTTATGAACTCTCTTAGGAACTTTTGGAGTGTTCTTTTTACTGGGGGAAGACCTGCAACATATATGAATATCAAAGATTAATAAACACAAACAGTAGGGACCCTAAAAAATGCATTATCCGTATCTTCTACATCCAAAAATATTCAATAATTTGTAGATATTTTGCATGTGCAATTCAGCCAATTTACTATTCTCTCTGTCCCCAGAACCATGACTGAAGATACAAAAAATTGTCCCCAAAAGGATGAGGTAAAGTAAGTGAAGGGTAACTAAGTCATTTAGTAAGACCCATTAGTATTAAAAAAATAAAAGTACTCATCACTTTATATAATCTTGTGGGGCCACTAGGGATAAATTTGGAACTTTTTTACTCTCTTTCTTCTATTTTTACTTTTCTTAATATGTGTACAAATTGTAATTTGCTCGTCCTTTTGAGGATGGAGGGAGTATTATTTAATTCCAAACAATTAGCCACAGATATCAAAGGAGGAAAATATATAGATCCCAAATCTCCTTAACCTTAATGTACATGTTATTCCCAATTCGGCAATTTGTCTAAGTTGGCAATAAAATTTATTAACACGGATGCCTGTCTAATGTCTACATTCCCAATATAAATGGTCCCACAAGACTCTCTGTAGCATCGTGTAAAATATCTTTAGCCAACTCAAATTACGCATGATCTTTGATTCCACACGACAACATGACTCCTGTGTCGTCTTGTTATCTGTGAAATTACTAGCTAACATAGATTGTTTACAAACCCATTCCTAGAATTGCATTAAGGTTCAAGCCCTTTTAGGTGAAGTGAGTGGAATAATATTCAACTAGGCTATCCACACAACCTCAAAATAGGCCCTAGCTCAGTATAATGGTATGATATTAAAATCTGCCGCCAACTTTTCATTTACTCATAGGACTCGTTCAACAGTTCGAGTGTCATGTAAATCTCAACAAGGCTCCACAATTTGTAGGTAACATCTAGATATGAGCCTACTAATTCCAGGCCATTGGAGTTAAATTGCTGGAATTTCACGACAATAGCATTAGCAACTTGTTCAGTTGTTTGTGATTCTAAGAAAGAGTAAACATGCGAGTTTTCAATCTAGCAATTAAAATTTAGAATTATAGAGTACAACTGCTCTAGTAGGGTGGCATTAATTTGATGAAACCTTCTGGCAGTGTTTTCCTTGGAGTGTAACAATTAATTTTGGTTGGCGCTGTTTATAAATGTTTTCTTTATAATCAAGTTGAATTGACACTTTCATGATTCTCATTTATTATTAAATGACAAAAATATTATGACGCTTCACCGTACTAACTATAAAGTATACATACCTGCTGTTTGATTTCTTTGTAACCACATTAATGTGGTTGCCCTTAGAAATAGGAGCCTCTGAAACCATCCTCAGTTATACCAATCCACCAGTTTTTGCCCGTTGTATCAGCAAGATATCAACCTGAAGAAAAAGAAACAATGTAACCCAACAAACACAAAGGCATGTGCCAAAAGGCATAAGAATGAATGCAAACAATAATTATATATACAACAAACAAAATTGGTGTCAACGAAAAGCTTTGAAGCAGGTTGTTGCAAATAAATTATTGTTGACAGTGTCAAATGGATAACTTTTAGTTTTATAATGCACTAATATCTTTTACATATCTTCTTAGATAATCGAAACCGAAAAATACTAGCAGTTCCAAAAACAACAATAGAATGGGATTCCAAATTTCCAAAACAAAGGGATTTTAGAGTTGTTTCATAAGTTATTTGGAAAAACTTGTCATTACGCAGTACAGTAGAATTTTGAAACGTTCTTAACCCACATAACACACAACTTGTGAGATTGAAATAAAATACAATTTCCACAACATTTGTTCAACTGAGATTTGTTCATAATTAATAACACAAACAACGACTGTCCTATAAAATTGACTTAAAACACAGAATATAAAGCATACATAAGAGACATAAAGCAGATCAAAGTACATACATATTCAAATGTACAAAAACTTATCAAACCCTAGTTCCATTACGAATCGAAATATTCAAAGATAACAAGATATACCTTGAATTGGAGCAGACGTGAGGGAGAAAGAGGAACAAAATGATATAGTATAGTATTGAATTGAATTGGTTCGATGCGAGTATTATTGAAGGGTGAGTCACCGAGTTGGGTTGAATTCCACGCGAGAGCGTGTGCCGAACACCTGCTCTTTACGAGCCCGTAATCGGACCACATGAGCACTTCGCGTGGTAGAAGTGGCAGTCAATGACAACATTACCCCTCTCTGTCTGTTTCATGAAATCGTGAAGAGGATATATTCGTCAATGTAGAAAAGCTTGTAGGAAGCAAACCCAGTCCAGGCGTGTGTTGGCCCCGTGTATTTTATTGGATAATTCAATGTAAAACATTAATACTATCGACTATTTCGAGCTTGGATCTGTTTAAAATTAAAAGGAAAATCAAAGAGGATTAATGGATCCTATTCAAATATAGTAGGAGTAGTAAATAGTAGTAATGAGTAATTTTTCAGTTGTGCCTAATATAAGATCGGATATAAAATTAAAAAATATTAGAAATAGGAGAGGATCCTTATCCCTTGAAATTTTACCAATATTATTCAAATTAAACTCATTTCACACTCGTATATGTTTGATGACTAGGCTATATTTTATACCCATAAGAAAAGGACGAAATTAATTACCTTTAGAACCGGTAAGAAACACAATCTCCTTCCTCCCTCTCCATCCATGTTATTTTTATCTATGTGACACACTTACATATGTTTATTTTGTTTTTTTTAAAATATTACTTAAAAACAAAAATAGAGAAAAGGTTTTTAAAAAATTATAGTATAAAATGAGAAAAAGAGGTATTGTTTAGCAAATTATCATATATATTTTTTCATTATTCATCTAGTATAAATAAAACAAACAACCTTATAAAAAATAATTGTTACAATATAAGTTCGAGTTTTGAGAATAGGAGGCCCAAGTTCGTAGGCACACTCAAAAGGCGACATGCTTCCCCAACAATTCAATACTAAAGACAGGTTCCAGGATCGAAAATCATGCAGCGCGCAATGCCCAGTAAAGTTATTTTTAACGTTTAATTAGAGAGACTAACGAACATGTAGACTTCACCCAATTAACCGGACGACTGTGCACTTATTCACATGACTCGATGAAGAACTCTCACTTGCGCTCCCCGTCAACCGTGGCCAAGGCATGTGAGGGACTTGGCATGTCTATAAAAAAAATCATCCACCACGTTGATAAAGATTACACACTTTTTATTGACCGAAAAATTTAAAATTATTCATTTTTTTTTTCTCATCTATTAATATTTACGTTAGCCACCATAGAGATGGTAGGTCTTTAAATTAAAAGTTGAGATCCTCCGGAGAAGACTAAAGATCATGAATAATGTTCAAGGCTATGCTTTGTGATTATTAAATATATCCATATTTCATATATATGTAAATTTAATCAGAGTTTTATGAAAATATTCTCTTGAATTGTGTGCTTATTCTCTTGATTTTTGCATTTGCACCAAATTTAAGAGAATATGCACACAATTCAAGAGAATATACCCTTGAATTGTGTGCTTAGCATGTGCCCTAAGGGCACATGTTAAGAGAACCCTTATGAAAAATAGCCAAAAGTACGGGGCCAATGGTCCATAATTCCGCATCCGCAGCAGGGCGTGGCCACTAGGCCCCACTCTCCTATTCTTCTATTCACCACAATCTACGGCAAAGAGCCTACTTTCGATTTCCAAACAAGCGCATCACATTTGAGGACATAGAGAATGATGTATGTGCGGTCTAGCTCTCCATTTGCAATTGTTGAGTTGAGTGGATAAGTAAACGTATATTATTGTTACACCCACTTTTCTAAAAAGAAATTGAAAAACTGAACGAAAAGGAATAATAAAACAACAAAGAGACTTCCAAGTTTCAATTACCCCGACGCCTTTCTCTTCACTTCTTTCGTTGCTTTTACATTTCTGCTGGTTCATAAATCTTCCTCCATTAATCCCTAGCCCTATTTTATCAATCATCTGTAACGTCTTAATTTTGACGAGGTATTTGCGATTGTAAAATTTCAAACCCTAATCTGAAAGAGAGCCGTGCAAGATTTGGACTGTCGGGCCTTGAATTGTAAACAGGGAAAAGGAGGGGTTTTGATTCGGGGATTATCGGGATTTAAGAGGATGAGTGCTCAGAAGAAGAGGAATTTTCAGATTGAGGCTTTTAAGCATCGGGTCGTGGTGGATCCGAAGTACGCAGAGAAGACTTGGAAGATTTTGGAGCATGCGATTCACGAGATTTATAATCACAACGCCAGTGGCCTTAGTTTTGAGGAGCTATACAGGTTTACTTCTCTATTTTTTTAGTCACAACTTTAAGAAAATTAGAATTTTGATGATAGCTCAATTTACAAATTCAGTAATTCATATACGCTTTTGAATCAATTATTTTTGTGTTTCTATGATTGTATTACATCAAAAATTTGCTGGGTTAAGGTTCTGGGAATGGTGAATTTGTTGGTAAGTACTTGTAAAGTACAAAATAGAATCACTATTAAAAAAAGGGATGTGAGTAGGTCAATATATTGTTATTTGGGTTGAAATGAACTTGGCCAATACCATGAGAAACATAATGCTTCAAGCATTCAACTGTGTGAGGAATGCACACTTTTGGTTCAAAAGTGCCTTCACTATAGGTTGAGTTTTGAGGTGCAGGAATGGCAGTTTACTGCTTATGTGTGTCATTGAAAGTTTGAGGCAGCTTTGGAGTTTGTGTGTGGTGAATTGTTGCAAAGGTATGATATGATGCGAGGATGTCATGCAGCTTTGAGTATTTTCTAGAAGTAGCAATGTGATCTTTGTTCTAATTTGGTTAAGAAGATTTTTGTCTTGTTACCAAATGGATATAGTGCAAGTTAATTACGCCCTTATTGAATTGGGTTTGATTGAGGAATCACCACTATTTTGTTCGGGGCACAACTTGGCATGTGTTGAACATGCTAGATGATTATCTTTTCCTTAATTTTTGTGATTCAGTGAAAGTATTTTTCTTGAGGAGGTTCTGTATTTTATTTAAACAGAAGTAATCACGACCTCGACAATTCGATAATGAAAGATGCAACTTATCCAAAAAAAGAAAAGAAAAGAAAATTAATGGAAGATGCAATGAACATTTCGATATGGTGTCAAGTTTAGTGGTGAAGAATGTGCCGGATAGCTTAGCTATTTGGTATAATAAGATATATTTCTTCCATATAATAAGAATGTGTTGCACAGCTTAGCTATTTGGTATAATAGTGTGTGTGTGTGTGTATATATATGTGAAATAAATACATATTTGTTTTCTTGGGCTTGATTGAATATTTTTTCCATTCTATTCTTGTCCGATGTTATTGTTTAATGTTTTAACCATTTTTGGCATTCATGGTGCTTTGCAAAATGCATATTTCATGCATTTGCCTGTTACGTAGACTCTATAGTCTGTTCATTGTTAAGGCCTATAGTTTTCCATCTGTGGGAGAAATGTTTTTTTTTTCAAACTTAAAGCTTCACCAATCACTGGTCTCTTGAATGAAGTAAAGGATTCATGAATCTCAAAAGACTTTGAATCTATTAGAAGTTATGAATTTTGCTCATCTAAACGACTAAATAATCTAATTGGTAAATTTTGACTTAATTTATATTTTGTAGTTTATTCATCTTGAACCATGAACACATTGATAACATCATGGTTGTCGAAGGTTCAAGGCAGATCCAAGTGAGTTGCTATTAAGCCTATTATCTACCTGCCACAGGCTAGTTATTACAAACATGATGGTGGAATAGCAGGTGGTGGTTTTACCACATTTCTTATAATTAATTTTCATCTTTCACATTGCAAGACTTCCAACTTAGGTGACGTATTTTTATCCTAGGACCATTGTTTAATTTATAGAATCAATGACGTTCCTGGCTTATTAGTTATTATCTTAGTTAATTTTATAAAGTTGAGACTGGCTACGAGCTAGTCTTCAATGGATATCACTTGGTTAGTGACTTAGAGTTTGTTTGTTTACCCAATTTATTAATTAGAACAGGAGATTTCTTTAACTTTTTACAGAAGTTTGCTTAGTGATGATATACTTATAAGAAAATAACAATGATGTAATTGTTTCACTTAAACTATTTAGTTATTTAGTCTCACATGAAATGTCTCCAAATTTTAAGTTGAAGGCTCATTACAAACAACTTAAACTTGAAGATGTTCAGCCAAATAGTTTTGAAGTTTGTAAACAAAGTGACAAAGATGCCCCAATATAACTCCACAGTTCCTCTTCTCTCTCAAGAGTCAAACTTCCACATGTAGCTTCTTAAACAATTACTCCTCTCTATGTCTCAATAGAGAAATCACATCAAGATCTATTTGAGTTCCCAGTTCTGACTTGGTATTGCTCTTCAAGCTTTCTAAATATCTGAGAGCGTTTATCTTTATAGAATTCGCTGAGCTCCAATAAGTGGGGTTGGTACATTTTCGTTATTGGTATTACTTATTGTCCTTTCTTGAGAGCATGCATATTTCATTGTCCTCCTTCACATGTAATTATAACATAAACTGGTTAGGGATTGCATTTCTAAATGTTGACTTTTTTAGTTAGAAGTTGTGCTGGATTTTTCCATATTGTATTTCTTCCCGTGGAGAATTTTTGGCCAATTTCTGAATATATTGATGTATTTTCCATGCACCAAGTGAATTAACTCAATGATGACAACCTGCTCTATATTTTTCTTAGTGGAACTGTGGAAGACGATGGAATGTTACTTGAAAGTTTATTTTGAATAGTAAGAGTAAATTTTTTATGCTAGTGGCTTCACTCTAGAAAAGATATGCGAGTACATTAGCCAATATGTTTGCTCTATAGTTTTGATCTTTATGTGTCTGGTGTTATTTCAGGAATGCTTACAATATGGTTCTGCACAAATTTGGCGAGAAACTTTACTCCGGACTTGTATCGACTATGACATCACATCTGAAAGAAATAGCAAAATCAATCGATGCTGCTCAGGGACCTTCGTTTCTGGAAGAACTCAATAGGAAATGGGCAGATCACAACAAGGCATTGCAAATGATCCGAGACATATTAATGTACATGGACAGAACTTTTATCCCTAGTACACACAAGACCCCAGTTCATGAGCTCGGGTTGAATTTGTGGAGGGACAACATTATCCACTCTAGCAAAATCCAGATGAGGCTTCAGTCTACACTCCTTGAACTTGTGCATAGAGAAAGGACTGGTGAAGTAATAAACCGTGGTTTGATGAGGAATATAACAAAAATGCTAATGGATTTAGGTTCCTCTGTTTATCAAGAAGACTTTGAGAAGCCTTTTATTGAAGTCTCGGCTGATTTTTACCGTGGTGAATCTCAGCAGTTCATTGATTGCTGTGATTGTGGGGATTATCTTAAGAAAGCTGAGAAACGTCTAAATGAGGAGATTGAGAGAGTGTCCCACTACTTAGATGCAAAAAGTGAAGCAAAGATAACAAACGTGGTGGAGAAGGAGATGATTGAAAGTCATATGCAGAGATTAGTCCAAATGGAGAACTCAGGTTTAGTTAATATGCTAGTGGATGACAGATATGAAGATCTGGGAAGGATGTATAGCTTGTTCCGCAGGGTGCAAAATGGGCTCTCATTAGTTAGAGATGTCATGACTTCCCATATTCGGGAGGCAGGTAAGCATCTAGTAACTGATCCAGAAAGGTTGAAGGACCCTGTTGACTTTGTGCAGCGGCTTTTGGATGAAAAGGATAAGCATGATAAGATCATTAGTCTGGCATTTAACAATGATAAGACATTCCAGAATGCTCTGAATTCTTCCTTTGAATATTTCATTAATTTGAATCCTCGTTCACCAGAATTCATTTCTTTGTTTGTTGATGATAAGCTTCGCAAAGGACTGAAAGGGGTTAGTGAGGAGGATGTAGAAATTGTACTGGACAAGGTGATGATGCTTTTCCGCTACTTACAAGAGAAAGATGTTTTTGAGAAGTACTACAAGCAACATTTGGCAAAAAGGCTTCTTTCAGGCAAGACTGTCTCTGATGATGCAGAGAGAAGCTTGATAGTCAAGCTCAAAACTGAGTGTGGGTATCAATTTACTTCGAAGTTGGAAGGCATGTTCACAGATATGAAGACCTCCCAAGACACGATGCAGGGGTTCTATTCAGCAATGGGTGCCGAGATAGCAGATGGCCCTACACTTGCAGTCCAGGTCCTCACTACAGGATCTTGGCCAACTCAATCGAGTAACACTTGCAACCTTCCACCAGAAATTTCGGCTGTGTGTGATAAGTTCCGGACATATTATCTGGGGACTCACACTGGTCGGAGATTGTCCTGGCAAACAAATATGGGAACTGCAGATTTGAAAGTAACATTTGGAAAGGGCCAGAAGCACGAGTTAAATGTCTCCACTTACCAGATGTGTATCCTAATGCTCTTCAACAATGCTGATCGTCAGAGTTATAAAGAAATCGAACAGGCAACAGAGATACCTGCCCCAGACTTGAAGAGGTGCCTGCAGTCACTGGCCTGCGTTAAAGGGAAGAATGTCCTTCGCAAAGAGCCCATGAGCAAGGATATTGCCGAGGATGATGCCTTTTTCTTTAATGATAAATTCACAAGCAAGTTCTACAAGGTAAAGATAGGTACTGTTGTTGCACAAAAGGAGTCCGAACCAGAGAAGCAGGAGACGCGGCAAAGAGTGGAGGAAGACAGAAAGCCCCAAATTGAAGCAGCGATAGTGAGGATCATGAAAGCACGGCGAGTCCTGGATCACAATAATATTGTTGCTGAGGTCACTAAGCAGCTGCAGTCACGATTCTTGCCGAACCCAGTTGTAATAAAGAAAAGAATCGAATCTCTAATTGAGCGGGAGTTTTTAGAGAGGGACAAAGTAGATAGGAAGTTATATCGATACCTGGCTTGAAAAAAACAACGAAATGTTTTGGTTGTTTCATTTTGTTTCATAACCTTGGCTGGTGGAAGTGTAAGTTGGAATGTTGTTGAACTATTGCAGATTAAGCTGGGTATCACTAAACACTTGTTCGATGCTGCTTTCGGTGCCTCTTTGTTTACACCATTCTTTTGTAACCTTTTTGCTTATTCCATTTTGGCTTCATGATCACAGTTCTTGTCTTTCTTGGTACCATGAAGTGAGGCCGTGACAGTGCCTTACCTTTCATCAAGAAATTCTGTGAGGAGTTGGTAAATTATTTTGGTATTCCCGGAAAATATTTTGTTGTTGGTAAGTTTTTTGACAGGTAATAACAAGTGGCACCTTATTTTTGTTGATCACCATTTGTTTTCTGGGGTTTCCTTTCTGGTACTTTCTTCCCCTATTTTAGTTATTCATATTTGGAGTGTCTTTGAGCCACCAGGATCTAGACCACTCAAAGCAACCCCATTGTGTGTTTTTGTTCTGTTTTAGCCTTTTAGGCGTGCTAGAAGAAGCCCAGAAAATAAGCAAGGATTTTAAAACTTTATTTTTTCCGAAGCTAATAAGCAAGGAGGGACACAATCACTTTAGACTAAAATTTTAAGATAAGAGATACCCCATGTACAATTCCTTCCAAATAAACATATAATTAATTTTTTTTCTTCTAAAAATAACATAATATATAAGATTAATATTTCATTTCTTAAAACTACAATATATTGTAATGTCATTCGCTAGGAAACTTCAACCAGAATGCATAGGATAAGATTAATATTTACGGCTTACGCTATGAAACTTCAATCACATTCTTTATATTTGATAAGGAGTTAAACTTGATAAAGCTTCAATCATCTTCCAGATTCGGTTTCTTTTCCTTTTACTTTCAGAATGTCATGCATTTTTTCTATGTTTTTAAAATTCCGAATTATTGTAAAAGAGAAATGTTTTTTTTTCAGGAATTCCGAATTATTGTAAAAGAGAAATGTTTTTTTTTCAGGTGCTACTAGTATAATGAAGCATGTGGGGGTATTCATGTAAATTTGTTATAGTTTTTCTTTTACTCTCCAATCTCCTCTACGAGACTATGACCTGGTCAACCATTAACTAGTCTACTTCAATTTACAACGATTACCCTAACCCCCGTATCTTACAGACTCAAGCCGCCTCCCGCCTCCGGTCTCACTCAGTCTCTCTTTCTCTCTCTCTGTAAGTATTACCCAAGTATAGATATAGAGAGAGAAAAATTAAAAGACGTCGAGCTTCATCACAGAGTAGTCAGGTGATTCTTCTGGTGATTCTTCTTACTCTCAAAACTCTCTTAGTTACATTCAATCTAGCTTCAATTCAAACGAACATGTCCGCCAAATGGCGAGCTTTACAGCACCGTCACCGTTACACTTACAGCGCCGTCATATTTCCACATTACTACATAGAATCCCTAAATCAATTGCCTATAAGTAGTGCATCTACTTATAACTTTTATTACGCCCAATTAAAAGAACTCATTTCTCTCAATTCAACTTATGCTCAACTCAGTCATGTTAAGAAACTCGCCTCAGCTTTCTCAGACTTACTCACAACAAGTGATGAGGAGAATTTAGTTTCCGTTGCTGCAAGATTTTACTTGGAAATACTTTTTCTTGAGAATTCTTTGCCTTTGCATAGGACTTTAGTTGCAGTTCTTGCAAAAACTAAGAATTTTCAGACTGTGATTGGAAATTGTTTTCGAGAACTTTGTGAGGAGTATGGCGGTGACAATGGGAAAGGGAAAAGGTTTTGTGTGTCGCGGGCAGCGTTATCAATGATGGGTTCACCTAAGTTGGGGTATTTAGTGGAAATTGTGGAGGAATGTGGGGTTTTGGTCGGATTGGATATAGTGTATGGTTTAAAAGGTGTGATCTTGGAGACTAATGATGGGTCTCGGCCTTCACCAATTGTTATGGAACAATGTCAAGAGGCTTTGTCTTGTATGTATTACTTGCTTCAACGATTTCCCTCCAAGTTTCGTGATTTTGAAACTAGTGATGATAATGGTGTTTTGGAGATGATTGTGACTGCAATTTTAAGTCTTTTGAAATCAGTAGCGTTTTCAAGGGATTGCTTAGTGGCAGCAGGGGTGAGCTTTTGTGCTGCTCTACAAGTGTGTCTTAGTCTTGACGAGCTTGGTTTGGCCATACTGGAAGCGCTTTTTTGTCAGACTTCTGTTACTGGTTCCAAGAGTGAAGTTGTCGATACAATTACGAAGGTTCCGTATAAGGGGGATTTGTTTACTGAAATCCGTGAATTTCATGTACTAAGTAGAATTTGCTTGATAAGAGGAATCCTTACGTCAGTCTCAAGAACAGTACTTAATACTCCTTTTGTTGTACCAAAGGGTGGCTCAACTGGTTTTCAGACAATACTTTATGATGGAATTTTGCCAGAGTTGTGTAACTATTGTGAGAACCCCACTGATAGTCATTTCAACTTTCATGCATTGACGGTGATGCAGATCTGTTTACAACAGATAAAAACATCTATACAAGCTAATCTCGGAAATTCTACAGAGAAGCATGAACTGATATCGGAGGACTTGGGAACTCGAATATTGAGGATCATATGGAATAATCTCGAGGATCCACTAAGTCAAACGGTGAAACAAGTTCACCTTATTTTTGATCTCTTTTTAGACATCCAGTCTAGCCTTCACTGGGCGGAGGGTAGTGATAGAATCAAGTTGTTCCTGCAGAAGATTGCATCCGATCTTCTTCGCCTGGGTCCACGTTGCAAGGGAAGATATGTTCCTTTAGCTTCCTTAACCAAAAGGTTGGGAGCAATGACTATTTTAGATATGAATCCTGACCTGTTGTTTGAAACAACATGGGCATATATTGATGATGACGTGTGCTGTGCTGTCACAACATTCCTTAAGTGTTTCCTCGAGTGCTTGCGTAATGAGTGCTGGAGTAATTATGGTGTTGAAAGTGGGTATGCAAGTTATAGGGGTCACTGCCTGCGTCCATTTTTGTATGGACTTGCTTCTGGAGTTTCGAAGCTCCGCTCAAATCTGAACACTTATGCTTTACCAGTGTTACTTGAAGTGGACGTGGATAGTATCTTTCCCATGCTCGCCTTTTCAGTTGGCCAACATGGAGAGAACGATGAACTGGTTTTCCCTGAGCTCAATAATGCAGATATGGATCTTAGAGTTGAACAGCAAGTTGCTGTTTTGGTTTCATTGCTCAAGGTCTCTCGTTCACTTGCTTTGATTGATGGGGACATTGATTGGTCTCAGAACTCTTCATTATCTAAGGAAAACATAGGTATGAAGATGGAAAAACTTCATCGCTATGCTCTTGTCTGCATAAAGGGGATAAAGGTCAAAGTCCTGGTCAAGTGGCTAATATTGGCATTAACCCATGTTGACGAGTCACTCCGTATAGATGCTGCAGAATCTCTGTTTTTGAACCCTAAAACAGCAAGCCTGCCATCCTCTTTGGAACTCAGTCTGATGAAAGAAGCAGTGCCTTTGAATATGAGGTGTTGCTCAACAGCTTTCCAGATGAAGTTGACAAGCTTGTTTAGGAAATTTTTTTCTCGAGTTAGAACAGCATTGGAGAGACAACTTAAGCAGGGAATCTGGCAACCTCTTACATCAAAAGACAATAATGATCCCTACAAAGGAATCAAGGGAACTGTGATTAACAGAGCAGAGGATCTCTTTCAATTTATGAAGTGGCTGAGTTGCTTTTTGTTTTTCTCATTGTATCCTTCTGCACCATATGAGCGGAAAATAATGGCTATGGATCTTATGTTGATAATGCACAGTGCTTGGTCTATTGTGCCTCCTTCACAAGAAAAGTGTGATTCTATTTCTTCCGAAACTATTCTAAGTCCTTATAGTAAAGGGTTTACTTTACCTGATTCAACTATGCTGTTAGTTGGTTCAATAGTTGATAGTTGGGACCGGCTGAGAGAGAATTCCTTCCGCATATTGTTGCATTTTCCCACTCCACTTCCTGGAATTTCCTGTCCAGACATGGTCAGGGAAGTAATTTTATGGGCTAAGAAATTAGTTTGCAGTCCTCGTGTTAGAGAAAGTGATGCTGGAGCTCTGACTATGCGTCTAATGTTTAGGAAATATGTTTTGGAGCTTGGGTGGATTGTCAGGGCATCATCCAATGTTGTTTGTTTTTGTACACAGTCCGAAGTGGTTAATGGGGATTATCAAAATAGTACATGTAGCTCTGCTACAATAGAATATGTAAGATCTCTGATTGATTGGTTGCATGTTGCAGTGGAAAAGGGAGAAAAGAATCTATCTGAAGCTTGCAAGAATAGCTTTGTTCATGGCATATTGCTTACTCTTCGTTATACATTCGAGGAATTGGATTGGAACTCTAGTGTAGTTTTGTGTAGTCTCTCTGAGATGAAACATGCATTGGAGAAGCTCTTGAAACTGGTCATGCGAATAACTTCAGTGGCCCTTGGCGTGGTTTCAGCAGATGCATGGCACTTACCTGAGGACATGGATGACATGATGGATGATGATGCTTTTCTATTGGATGTTCCATTGGAGATGGATGTCGCTGTCTCTTCGTCGGAAAACGAGGTTAAAAACTCAAAACTGATACGGGATGTTAGACCATCAGAACAGATTGTTATGGTTGGCTGCTGGCTTGCAATGAAGGAGGTACTTCCGTATTCTTTGCATGGGTGTCTAGTTGTTGCAATGCATTAGACAGTGATAATGGCATTATCATCTTTGTTGATTATCTTCTTTTGCTTATAGTTGTGAACTCAAACAATAAGGCAGGCTTAGTTCGTAGAGCAAAAACGGAACCAAGAAAAATTTTGTTTTCAATTTTATCGCGCTTGTTTGGTTAGATGATTTCACAAGAAAGTTCTTGATGACTTGTATTTATATTAATCAAGTTTTCTTTTCCAGGTGAGCCTCCTTTTGGGAACCATCATAAGGAAAATTCCTCTGTCTACTTCAGACATGTCTGAGTCAGGGGTGCCATTTTCTGATACTGCTGATGGTTTAATAGAGGCCTCTGATGTAATGCTTGATTTTAAACAGCTCGAGACAATTGGAAACCACTTCTTGGATGTCCTCCTGAAAATGAAGCATAATGGTGCAATTGATAAGACAAGAGCCGGATTTACTGCTCTTTGCAACCGTCTACTTTGTTCAAATGATCCAAGGTATGTTTTTGTGGTAGTTCAATTTATAATGCAGTTGAATTTGTATTTATTTCATACTTAACTGGGACCCTATTATTTGTTTACGTTTTACGTTTTATGTTTTATTGTTTTTCTTTTTAAATTAACATGAGGTATTTTATATTTCAAGAATATAACTTGAACGGATCCATCAAATTGATATAAAAAAAATGAAGAAGCGATTTTTGAAATATGTAGAAGAAACTAAAAACAGAAATCAAGTTGTTAAGATTATATGTTAGATTGAAATGTTCTCAACTTTACCATTCCAGAATCAATGGCCTTCCGGCCCTTCCCAATTTAATCACATTTACTCTTTGCATCTCGGAATCAACTTTTTGGATTGCTAGTTTCTTAGGTGGGACTCTGCGTCACTCAAAAAGTGATACGCGATCGTTAGAAACTGGTGTAACTTTTGGTGTACACTTGTACGTGAGCCATCGTCAGTTTGACAGCTTATTTTAATAAATTACTTTACCTATCAAAAAAGGAAAGGAAAAAATATTGTTGGTGTTTGGTTTTACACTTTCTTTCTCTTTGGTAATACGTAAGTATATTAGAAAGTGTCAAAAGAGTAGCTCGTGTGTGTTGGTTCATTAATATCTAGATGTGCATTTTGTTTTTTGTCCTTCTTACTACTCCCCTATCACCTCTTAACCAAGAGAAGGAACAAGTGGTGTTTCTGTCTCTATAGGCTATAGATGTACATTGCCCCAGTTCAGAACTATTATGTCTTTTACTTTTGTAATTACATGAGATTTCCCTGATTAGCTGCTCTTACGAGATAATTATCATTACTGAATATTTATCTAAGCTAACTAGATTTGATATTTTATATAAGGCACTGTTATTGTTTGTGATGTTTGGATTCACTCTTTCTAACCTTAATAAGTAAACATTAACTTTTAAGATAGAGAGGAACATCGTCAAACCCTTTTTAAAATGTTACCTTTCTTTTCCAGATTTGACAAGTTAACTATATATTGGCAAGTCTTATATTTATTGCATACTAGGTATCAAGTTTTAAGTACATATATTTCAAGCTTATAACTTGCATGGATTCATCCAGCTGCTAAATAAATGATCATCTTAGAAATATAGGGAAGTAGAGACAAAGTAAACCAAGGAAACTACGATGTTAAGTTTTATGGTTGATGTATAAGTTCATTCTATGATTCCAGTTTCTATGGTCTTCCCAAATTTAATCACCTTCTACCCTTTGCACAATGCTTATTTAGCATGGTAGATTTCCTTAAAGCATATTGCAAGTTTCAGTTATTTTAATTGCTAACATAGGCGACGCTGTTTCATACAAAAAATTACAGGCGTTTAGATTTTGCTATATCTTCATTTCTTTCTTTTTATGGTAATAAGATGGTATACAGAGTCGGTGCCAAAAGAGTAGTTCGTGTGCCTTGCTTAATTTATAGATGCCAATTTTGTTTTGTGTTGTGCCATCTTTCTAACTTACCTCGTACTGGCACAGGGCATTCTCTTAACCAAAAATGAGTAAAAAGTAATACATGAGGTCTTTCTGTTTCTGTTGTTCATGATGATTTCCTTCGTTTCGAACTATTTACTCGTTTGTTTTCTGAAATCTCAAGTGATAACCCTTTTAGCAGCTTTTAATGGATGATTGCTGTTACTCTAGTAACTCTATATATTTTCGAAAGTACCATTACTAAATTGAATGTGCACTAGATTTCATATTCCAAGAGGAAATATATACTTTCTGATGTGACTTAAAATTTTCTTTTTATAAACGTTAAAGAAAATGAAATGCGTCATATATAGACATTGCTAATTTTGGCCGCCCTCCTTTTCCAGACTTGGTAAGTTAACAGAATCTTGGATGGAGCAACTTATGGAAAGAACAGTGGCCAATGGACAAACAGTGGATGACTTACTAAGGAGAAGTGCAGGTATTCCTGCTGCATTCATTGCGTTCTTTCTCTCAGAGCCAGAAGGTACACCAAAGAGGCTCCTCCCTAGGGCACTAAGATGGTTAATCGACATAGCTAAGAGGCCTTTGATTAATCAAGCTGAAGTAAAACTCTTAGCTAGTGACACATGCAATGGTTTTTCACCAAAGTCAAATCAAGAAACTCTATCTACAGTGCCAGCTGAAATATATGCAAATGAAAGAATCTCAAAGACTCGAGATGAGGGTGTTATTCCCACTGTGCATGCCTTCAATGTCCTTAAAGCTGCTTTCAATGATACCAACCTAGCAACTGATACATCCGGTTTCTCTGCTGAGGCTTTGATCATCTCAGTACGTTCTTTCTCTTCTTCATACTGGGAGGTCCGAAATAGTGCCTGCCTTGCATACACTGCCTTGGTTCGTCGCATGATTGGATTTCTCAATGTACAGAAGCGAGAATCTGTAAGGCGTGCATTAAGCGGGGTTGAATTTTTTCATAGGTATGCCTTTCATAATCATATACATTTCCATTTCTTATTTCTTAATTTGTGGATATTTGTTTCTTGGTTTTACATGTTTACAAAATTTTAGAAATTTGTACCGGTAATGTAGCTTGCATGATTGTAGTCAGGTACAAACTTGATGCTTTGTTTGTACATAATGGAACGTTCTTTTGACCTTGACCTGCATATTCTGCAACGCAGTGAAAAAGTGAAAAATATAATAAGATGTTAAACTTTTACTTGAAAAAGAAAGAATTTTTTTATTCTGTTTTTACTTATGATCTGATTGTGTGTGTTGCTCCTCAGTGGAGAAAAAGAAAAGAACTCGTTTAAATATAAACTTTCTTCATGGTTAAAGTCAGTACGCAAAGCTCAACAACAGAAACAAGGGCTTAGGGGGTCCAGAAATAAACCTACACAAATGTACGAACAAGCGTTACTAACAAACACCTGTCTATCACTCTACACAGCAAGCAACTCTACAAAAACTCTATCATTGATCCCCCGTTCTTTACTAAAAAATCAATGCTCAAACGTGGATGAGTACACAAATTAATTCAGATAGTTACTTTAGTACCTTAACAAATAATTTTCCTAATGCCTAAAAGGACATTTTGTTGTCCTTTTAATGAGAAGTTTTTGCTGACTGCTGACCTTAGTGGGGGATCATTTCTCTTGAATAAGAGATTGTTTGTATTTTATAGAATTTCTCTGTGCCATACTTGTTCTACAGATAAACTGCTTACATACAGGGCAGACAAGTAGTGGAGATTTAGTACATCTTAATAGAGAATATTGAAATTTTACTTTCAGAGTGAAATGTATGTAAAGAGATCATCATTATTTCATCTAAAGTAAAAAAGAGCATCATTATCTATTCTACCATTAATAAGTGATAGTCCCTAGTCCCTCCATCCCATTTTATGGGTCATGCCTATTTTTTTGAAAGGCATTTAAATAATCATTACGATTTAGCGAGATGGATCATATTCTTTTTGATAAACTATACTGCATGGCTTATACCCTCTGAAAAAATGAAGACTAATAGATTTGTGGACCCACCATATATTCCACGTAATCTGCTTAAGGATATATATTGCAGAAATTGATCAGCATTTTGTAGTTTAAACTGTTTGTCCTATAGACGATGCCACATAGAATGAGACACAGAGTATGGCCTATATAGTCTAAAACTCTAAATATTTGCTTTATAGAGATGAACTACTCACTTGATGTCATCATCTAAACCTAGTGGTAATATATATTCACAAGTTTCACTCCATTCTACTTTTTGTCTTTGATCTGAATCTAATAACTGCAGTTTATAAGATCTGTGTTTCTTGAATATTATGGATATAAAATCCAGACCAAGTTTGCAGAAATTGCTATGTTTTCTACCCTTTTTCAGAAATTACCCTCATCCTTTTTATTGATAAATATTCACAGTATTTCTACTATTAATTTCCTTATTGAGTTTGTATCTGGAATGTATAATGTTAAATAAAATAACCTATGATCTTTAAGCTACTTTGTGATCTTCCTCTTTTACACGAAACTGCTTATAGTCAAGATATATTGCAATGCTTTCATTGAATTAAATTACTAGATGTTTCCTTTTTGAAGGTACCCTTCGTTGCATTCGTTCCTATTTAGTGAGCTGAAAGTTGCAACTGAGTTACTTAGAGATAGGTCTGAATATTTAGGATCCAACTTGGCGAATGTTGTGCACCCAAGCTTGTGGCCCATGTTAATTCTCTTGTCCCGTCTCAAGCCTTCAACTGTCACAAGTGAAACTGGTGATGCCCTGGACCCTTTCTTGTTCATGCCATTTATAAGGAGATGCTCTACTCAAAGCAATCTTCGAGTTCGTGTTCTTGCATCAAAAGCTCTGACAGGCCTTGTATCTAATGACAAGCTGCCGACCGTCCTGCTAAATATTGCCTCTGAGTTACCTTATATAGAGAACCAGATGGTGTTGGCTTCAGATTCATCCAGCTCATTCAACCGCGCAAGTGGAATAGATCGTGCTTCATCTAATTCAATTCACGGAATGCTGTTACAGCTAAGCTCCCTTCTGGATAACAATTGTAGAAATCTAGTTGATTTTTCTAAAAGAGATCAGATTCTTGATGACTTGATCCAAGTTCTCGCAATGCGTTCTTGGATTGGAAGGCCCAGATTATGTCGTTGTCCGATACTGAATGGATGCTTCTTAAAGGTCCTAGATAACATGCTCAGTATTGCAAGGACATGCCAGATGAGCAAAAGCATTGGAACCATATGGAAACTCCTTTGGGAGTTATCTTCGGAATGCTTAGATGTAGAAGCTGCTAGTAGGCCATCATATTATGATCCAACTATCACAGAACTACGCAAACAAGCAGCATTTTCCTATTTTAATTGTGTTTTTCAAGCATCCAAAGAGGTAGCTGAAGAGGATATCCCGATGCCACTGATGTCCTCTCAGTCTGCTGCATCTGTTTCGTTCAATGTAGCTGAAATGGATAATGTTTTTTTCCCCAGATTTCATGAAAGACTGATAGTCTGCATGTCAGATGCATCATATGAAGTTCGAATTGCAACATTAAAGTGGCTTCTTCTGTTCCTCAAGGCCTCGGAATCAGCTAGCGAGCGTGGTGCACAATCTTATTATGAGAGTGGCATAATTCAGTGGATCAATGCTAACCTCCAGGCGACACTGCTGAAACTTTTGGCATCGGAGAAGAACCATAGATGTACTTGTTACATTCTTAAAATTCTTTTCACTTGGAATTCGCTCAAATTTCAGAAATTGAGCAGTCGACAATGTGCAGATACAAATTTTATTGGTAATATGGATACTGATTCAGTGTCACACTTCTGGGATAAGTTAGTTTTCTTATACAACCTGACAAGACATGCAAAGACTCGAGAAGCTCTCATCTGCTGCATGGGAATATGTGTAAAGCGGATTGCAGATTTGTTTACAAGCTCTGTTCAGTCTGACATAGTGAAGAAAACAGTTGAATTCAACGAGTCTGATCAACGTGAAAGATTGTCCCATTTCTATGGTTGCATTAGTTACTACGTCAACCTAATTGAACAGCTCAGTGAGTCATCACAGCCCGTCAACATGCGGAAGGCAGCTGCTGAATCAATGGTAGCTTCTGGTTTGCTGGAACAAGCTCGGGTTGTTGGTCCTTCCGTGTTCAATAAGCAAATTCCTTCTGAAAGTCGATGTTCTCATTTCAAAATAAAAGAGTCCGCTAATATGTATGCTCATAAAATATTAAATATATGGTTGACATGCATAACACTTCTAGAGGATGAGGATATTGGCCTTAGAAGCATGCTTGCCATGGATGTCCAGAGGTGTTTTACCTGGAATACTTTGGAGAACAACTTTAGGGCTACAGTGGTACCGAGCCAAGTGGATAAAGCGATTCATTTGAGTTTTGAGCATCTGTCTTCTATTTTTGGTCATTGGCTTGACTATTTGGATTATCTTGTCCAGTGGGTTCTGAGTGCTACAAACAATATTGTATCAAGAGGGGATCTTGTCAAACGGGTTTTTGACAAAGAGATTGATAACCATCATGAGGAAAAGTTGTTAATCTGTCAGATTTGTTGTTCCCATTTGGAGAAGCTACCGCTCTCAAAATCTTGGGTTAATGACTTCTCTGACAAACAAGTAGTTGGAAGTTTCTTGCATAAATGGAGAATGAAATTTTGCCAACAGTTGATATCATTTGCCAACGAATATTTTGGAAGTCACGGAGGAACCGAGTGGATTGGTGGTGTTGGAAACCACAAGGATGCATTTTTACCATTATATGCAAATCTGCTTGGCTTTTATGCTTTATCAAACCGCATTTTCAATGGCGAATTTGAGACTAGCAAGTCCCTGTTATCTGATATTGTCGAACTTGGTGAGGCTATTAGTCCATTTCTCAGCAATCCTTTAATTTCTAACCTGTATTCGTTAGTGGTGAAGTCACACGAGAAAGTGTTTGGTGCAACAGTTGGCCAGTTATTGTACAAGTCCAAAGGTGATGACTCCCTCTGGGAAGGTTCTGATCCTTATTTTTTACTGAAGTAGAGAATTCAACTTGACTTGTATACTAGTTACTTAATACATGTTCAAGCCATCCATGGGCTTAAAATTTCTTGGGGAGTAGCTTTTATATTTTCTCCCTTTATACGTTCTTGGCGTTATTCTACATTTGGAATCTTTGAAAATTGGTAGTCATATTTCTTCTTTTTCTTCCCTGTTGCCTCCCTCTTCAAGTAATATTCTTGGTTTGCGTCTCATGCTTAAATTCCATAGACATGTTAGCGGTATACCTAAATTTATTTTTTATGAAGTGCCCTGTATTTTCATCAATACTTAATAATCTCAATGCCACAATTGTTTTTTTCCCATTTCAAAACTGCATGGCTCTAGGACCAATTTGCTCATTTGCATAAAAATTAGCATGCATTATCTTAGATTGCTTGAGCATACTTAATAGTAGTAGTAGCCACCTCAACAATTAGTCAACTCAATAATTAGTCGGATCAAAACCACGCTCAAAGGTAAATCCTAAACTTGGATCGTGCGTTGTTGATCAAAACCAAACTCCAAGGTAAATCCTAAAGTTCGACCATGCATTGTTAATTACTAATCCACATAGTTAAGGCAGCCTAACATCATTATATCCTAACTTTGCGTGCAATAGGTGGATTGCAACAAACAATACTTCTATGAAACGATAATTGTCATCTCTTTGACCCACTCAACCACAACTATGGTAATATTAGTAGACATGCCTCCATAAAGCTTAGGAGTGCAACAAAAGAAAAGTTATAAATAATATTAGGTCTAATCCATAACTATGCAATCATTTGTTACCTAAAAGATAACTGCCTATTGACAGCAATATAATACTGTTAATCCCCGTTGTTGAAAGTCTGGCATAACTGAAACTATGTTTGGCATGGCCATTAACAATTTTGAACAAGAGGTAACATAAAGCCAGCATGATAATTCAGCTGTCGTCTTCCTCCTCGCCATCTTCGTCATTATCTTCCTCCTCGTCAACATTTTCCTGATCAATAGACATTAACAAGTCGTGAAACAGGAACAGGTGAGTATAAATACATACAATTCACTTTTTGGCATGAAAAAGCCAAAGGCAAATGGAAAACCAAAGAATTATTAATTAAGTAATATCTTTAAAAGAAATTGGGCAGCTAAAGAAAACAAGATATTTTTATCTACCTAATCAAAGCAGACTACTAATAGACACAAATTTAGACCCGGGCAAACGGGCGGGTATAAGTAGATTTGGGTTTATATGGGTCAGGTTTAAATGGGTTAAAAATTAAGTGGATTATAGATAGGCAGTCATAAATGGATATGAATGGATATAGGCAAGCCCACATATCACATATCAAATGATACATAAACATAAATATATATAGATTTTTCTCATTTCTCTCATCTTTGGTGTTAATCTCTCTAGAATTTTTATCAATTCTCTCATAATTTTGTATCACTTTCACTCTCTAGAATTTTATTTTACTTTCTATATTTTTATATCACCCTATGTCTACAATCTTGTATAATTCTCTCTATAATCTAATACTTCTATCTTCCGATCCTAACATATTCTATCATAGATATGTCACACAATGCTTCAGCTAAAACTAAATACCAAGTCTAGCAACCCATAGATAGAAATAAAAGGCCCGAAGATGCAACCTGCATCTTAGCCTCAAAACATAGTAACTGTGTCTCTATATTATTCTCCCTCATCCGTTCCAAAATATATGATCACTATGTACTTTTTGAAGTCAATTTGAGATATTTTCAAATTCAAAACTGATATAAATTAATTTAGTTTTAGACAATACAATTATAAAAATTGTAAACTATCTAAATAATAGTACCAATAATTACAAGATTTTATTGTTTTCAAAAGTTAAATGAATCATATCAATTTTAAATTGGGTTAAATTCAGATGACCACCTGGGTTTTGGACGAAGTCCCACTTAACCATCTGTAGTCAGTAAAGCTACATTTAAACTCCTAGCTTTTTGAGTTGAAGTGAATAAATGCTTTCCGTTTTAACTGCGTTACCTGAGTTGGGTAAAGACTTAATTACCCTCCATATATATTCAAAACGACAGACGAGATAGGGTGCGCAAATCCAGATGATTCTTTTTGTCTGTTTCCTTCATAATTCCATGGCTTTTTTGTTCAAATTAATTTTATTTTAAAAAACAAGCAACTCTATTTAGCTAAACAGTTTACAATGTTGATTATTAAGTTAATTAATTAAATATAGAATAAATATTTAATTAGAATTTGTTGAAAACATAGCTATAATTATTAAATTATTAAATATTTATACAAATAATAAATTATTTAATTATATATTTTAGGTTTTTTGATCAATTATTAAGTTAAACATTTAATTAAAATATATATTTATTTAGTTATAATTATGAGAAAATAATTTTAATTTTATTTAAGTTTGTAATAAAATTTTATATAGGCATAATTTTCTTGAAATTCTAACTCCAATAAAATTAATAAAATTATGGAACTCAAGTTAAACTTAGTTATGACAGTTAATAACGAATCTACTAGTATAATTTTATTATGTTTTATAAACTTTCACATATGTTAATTAATATAATTAGTTGTGTGATTTAGTAAAATTTTAACGAAGATATTTCAGTTAAGACATAGGATTTACTATAGTATTTCTCTTAACTTCACTTTCTTTAAAATATACCACCGAGAGAAACTAAGGATTAGTTTGGTAACTGCTTTTGTTTTTATATTTTTACTTTAATAAGTTTTTTCCTTTATTTATTTTCATTACTGAAAATAAAATTCAGACAACGTTATTTGATAATTATATTTAAGTGTTAATTTTATTTTATTTTATTAAAAGGTAGAGTTTGAACTTTTGTTGCTGACAAGATTCGATACCTAGACCTCATTAAAGTTGTAATGGCTCATTATGGTGCCAAAATTGAATAATCGCCTTTTTTGTGTTTTCATTTTTTTGCTATCAAATTGATTTTGCTACCACTTTTTTCAAAGTAGAAACAATTACCAAACAATATTTCTAAAAAAAATTGAAAGCATAAAAAGTTATCAAATGGACCCAAAAATTACTTTCTCTTAACTTCATCTTCCTATATATAATGTACAAATTACAATAATACGTCTGCTTAAATAAATAAAAAAGTCATATTTACCTTTAACTCCAAGTTAATTTGCAAAAATCTTAAGATACTAAACTATGATATGAATTTATTTAATTTTTAAATAATAATTTTTGCTTTTAGTAATATCTTTTAAAAAAATTAAAATATTATTTATAAATTAATTATGATTAAATAAATTTATATTAATTTCAAATTTTAAATTTCCGCAAAAAAAAATAATCAAAATACCCTCTTGATAGAACGGATCAGGGATACCCTCTTGTGAAAAAAAAATTGATTCTGAATGTCTTTTAAAAGCCAAGAAGAAGGAAGGGGGTATTTTGGAACTTTCCTACCTTTTTTTGACCGTTACAGCCCTTTCTCACGCACTCTTGGCGTCTGACATACACGCACAGCTAAAGTGAATGGAAAAGGTCACGTTTTCACTTCAACTCAAAAAGTTGGGAGTTTAAATGTAGCTTTACTGACTACAAGTGGTTAAGTGGGAATGCGTCCAAAACCCAGATGGTCATCTGAATTTAACCCTTTTAAATTTGAAAATATCTCAAATTAATTTTAAAAAGTCAAAATTGATCCTATATTTTGGAATGCTGGGAGTAAGATATATTCTATGTAATAGTAACCAATCAAAATGCCTATTTCTTAACTGAAAAAATAAACTGTGGCTTCTGGTCTTTCCTTCGCAAACTAGATAAAATCAATTGAAATTTTTTAATCACAGCAACCTTATAAGTAACTAAACTTCCCTCCGATTATCTGTATATGAAATATGTACTTATTTCATGTTCCTTTACCTATTTATCTCACCAACTGAAAATAAAAACGGAAACAGTGGCTGAATTTGTTGAATATACATCAAACCTTCAGTCTCAAAATAAGCATGTTTGAATATTCTTTGCGACCTTTAGAATTAAATTCTTTTACTAAAAAGAATGGCACGGAAAAGAATATCCAAGAATTAGTTTGAACTTTACCACAAACACTGGTGAGACTGGTCCTAATTGTGCTTTGTTGGCACGGGAAGAGGCAATGGTGTGCAAGTAGGAATGAAGGAAACAACACAAGTTAAACAACCACAAGTCACTTTGGATGGCAACGAGATACAAAAACTGTGGCAACTCAGCCACAATATACACACGATAATGAAATAAAAGATTTCACATAAATGCACAATAATGGTTTCAACTTGATTAATTATTTTGTGGAGTAGGAGCAAGAGCATCGAATTTAAAAATCCCAACAATCAAAAGTGCTACTAGACCATTCATATAAAAAGATATAATTTATAAATTCAAATAAGGTAAAATTAACTTATGTTTCTAACAATACCTATGAATAAAGTTTATTTCAATTAACCATCACTCTAGCATAGCTTATGGATCGCGGGCTTACTACAACATTTGAGCTGCAGGTTTGAAATATGTGGCTGTCATATGAGTAATTTCTTAAAGGTACTAAGTGTTGACATTACTACCGTCCATGATCGTTATGTTTTCTAGCTCATTGAGGATAGGTGATGTGCACTTTCTGGTCCATTAAATGCTTGTTTGGTTCATTTAGTGTGTTTGGTGTGTTTGAAAGTTCAAACACATTTTAAAATCTTGTTTGCCTAGAAGCAACTTATTTCAAACACGACTTATTTAACTCATAAACGCAGAGCATGAACTTGACCATTTTGATTTCAACTTTTGACTTCGAATTTGCTCTAACCTCTCCAATGTGCGAGTTTAGAGAAAGAAACTTAGGCAGTACTCGGGGATCTGGTCACCAAGGTTTCAAGCTATATTCCAAAGAAGTGCATAAAGAATAGTCATGGAGGTAGCATAATATATGCAAATGTGGCTTGGTAGAATTTTTTTAACATTTCCAGTGCAGTTAAATTTGAGGGAGAAATAAAGGACCACTAAGCAAGTTTACGGCACACGCGTATGAGGCAGATGCTCGTAAGTGACAGAAAAAGATGCAAAAAAGATATAACAGTCAAAATTAAGTGGGTAGTTTTAATCTCATCTATATTTACCTCGTCATCATCCTCATCTCCATCAGAGTCTTCTTCATCAGCTTCCTACACCATAAAACAATATTTAAATTTCAGCTTTAGTCTTAAGCCAGGAGTAACAGAGGGAACATTTAATTCCGGAAGAAAATATCTAAAATAATTAAATCAGAAACAAGAGTACATTATTGAAATATTTGAGAGGATTGGGCCACAGATCCTCTTTAATTATCTCCGCAACCTGCAGTGTTGAAGTGGAAGAAAAATAAATATATTAATATGAAAAGAAAAAGAGGAAACAAAATTTTAAGCATCAACTATGACTGGATCTCGAATAACGGATAATATAACATCAAAATTACAAATTTACAACTAAACATGCCAGTTTAGATATAGCTTCAACAATATGCACCTTCTCAAAATAATACTCCCTTCTCACAAGAAATATCTTAACTGCGTTTTACAGACAAATTGTGAGAGTCAAACTTTGGTATAAATACAAGGGTCTGCGTGATGTGCGTTGACTGCTGAGAAAATATTGTCAGCAGTTATGTACCTTCCGTTTTCTGTAAAAACAATACTCTGTCTCTATAGAGAAAGTGGACCCCAAAAAGATAAGTAATGGAACAAATTTAAACTATTTCTAATTGTTTAATATGTGATGGAGTACTTTTATTAGGATCCACAAGATTTTATCTTTGACTAGTGCAAATCATACATTCTTTTGAAGACTAAATAAAATTTCACTTCATTTTCTTTTTTGAGGATGGAGGGAGTAAATGACAGCCAAAAAGCTTAATGTAAAACTATTCTAACAAATAAAAAATATACCTCATCGTGAAGCCCCTCCGCAATATCCTTCTGTTGAGTCTCACTGAACCAACTAAAGAAGCTGTATCAATAAAATTCAGTTGAATAGGAGTTAGTGAGCAGATTAATTTAGCCAGATGAGAAAAGGTGAACACGAACTTTATTCTGTGTCCAATGATTTCACTTTTATTGTTCCTTTTTCTTCTGTGTATGTGCTGGTGTGGTTACACGTTATGAGTGAAGAAATGAAAAGTCAGCAGTCTCAACTACTATAAGCATACAAATAAACTTTTATATGGATAGATAACGTCAACTAGTACGCTTGCATGACAACTAAAGTGAGCTAATTTGACTCGCACATAGTTATTGAATATTGATTACTTTATATTACAATCTTTTGATAAAGAGAGTGAATGGTATGAATAAAAGCAGCAAATTTAGTTTGGGACATCCCAAAAATGAAAGTAGCTCATTTTATTTGGGAGAGCGTTACTTAACAAAAGGAGGCCTAGTCCCAGCTTAAAAAAAGGTTATAAGCATTAAAATACACAAGTTTCAGGATCCACGGATGGAAACAAAAACTAGTTTCAGAGAACTTAACAAAATAAGATACTTGTATATATACTTACATATATATATATACACACACACACACACTACCCAAGATTCAAATCCATATACGGGAAATCAGTTTTACCAAAAGGAATATAGTGAGAAATGTACCTCTCGTCCGTAGGTAACCGTTTGTTTCCTTTCTTCTCAAGAGTAACTCCACTGGTAGTGCCCTTCATATTTGAACTCTCAGATTTTGTAAGTTTTTGATGAAAAGGTAAAATGAATAAATTTCAGAAAGAAAAATCAAATATACAAGAAACACTTGGAATTGCTACTACCATGCCTTCCTTCCACTTAATGGTTGTACCAGTTATCTTAGTAGTCCCATCTTCAAAAAATGTAATGGTCTTTGTGAGCTTTGAATCTTCAAAATAAGGATTTGTCTTGAAGTTCTGAAAGTTAACAATATGACCGATATGTTAGCAACAACCCAGTAAAAGATATAAACTTATCAAATCTTTAGCACTGAAGTCAATATCAACAGAAGAAGATAAAGAGAAGAAGATTACAAAGGTGATAGAGTATCCCGATTTCACGTCTTTAAAGTCCTCCACCTCAAGAGAATCCACATACTTGAAGACCTAGGTTAATGGAAAATTTTAAAATTATAATACATAGGAGTACTTGTCTCATTTACTATTCCAAGCCTAGATCATATCATCCTCATAACATAGCTCTTAGTAATTAATACAAATAAAGTTCATTAAATTCATACAAGGAAGGGGATTCGAAACTTAATACTTTATGAAGTTTATTTCGCAACTAATTTAACAGTCCAATTGATAATGTTTAACATCATGCTCCATACCTTCTGGTCTTCCTCGATCAGAAGATCGCCAAGTGCAGGATGGCTTAGGAACTGCATGGTGCAAGAACGTAATAGCCATTCAAATGAAAATTATACGAGGTTAATGCATTATTGCTTATACTAAGCATCACAACTATGTCCAAAAAAAATAAAATTGTAGCTGAATAACTCACAGCAGTCAACCAGAAGTCAGGAATAGATTTGATGATTTCACTCCGTTTGATATAAACAGGCCTCCTTATTTCATTATATTTCTGCTCAATTTCCAAAACCTTGTCACTGGCTTCTTCATTAACCTGTATATAGTGACATTACAGGAATCAAGCTTTAATGAAATTATACACAGCAGTAAACATATATTAGTTTCAAATGAGCCATAGTTCCTAGTGTAAAGTAAGACATCTAGCTAATGACATGATAAATAGGAAGGATAGACTTAAGGTTTCTGTCTATAATTATATTTATACGTCATTAAGGAGAGGGTTATTGTTGGTTAGGGGATTGTGGAAAAGTTAGGTTTTCTTTTCCAGCATTTATACCCGGGGGGGGGGGGGGGGGGGGGGGGGGTGGGGGGGGGGGGGGGGGGGGGGGGGGGGGGGGGGGGGGGGGGGGGGGGGGGGGGGGGGGGGGGGGGGGGGGGGGGGGGGATGTTCATGATCCATGTCGATGTTCCCTTTTTGCTAATCTTAATATTTGTTTTCAAAATGTATAAATTTTCATTCTAACTTACTTTGCAAATCTCTGAATTTTTGCAGTTTTACTTTAATTCACTTTGTCATTTAAAATAATAACATCTAAAAGAAACACTAAAATCAATGAGGGAGAAAAGGAAAAATGGCAACTTAAACATATGATTCCCTTTTCATGCAATTTTTTCTTTTTGCAACTTATTGTCCTTTTTCTCCATTCATTCTAAGAAACAATGCACAGTGTAAAAGCAGTATAAACTAAAATAAGCAACCAAAGTAACTCAAAACCCACCAAATATCACCAAACATAACACAAAATATCTATATAAATTATAAAAACATTTAATCACCATAATTATCAAAACAGTGTATAGCACAATGCAAAAACCAAAAAAAAAACCCATTCAACAAATTAATTCCACTAGCAATTGAGAAGTTAAAATTATCAAAATTTTGCATAAGAATGCACACACACATGTACATATGAATAAATGAATATTATGCATATGTATATGTATATAATAGGGTAAAAAAGAGAACCTTTTCGAGCTCATCTTGAACCTCTTGAAGCTTTTCGATAGAGAGAACGAGGTCGCCATCAATGTGATCGGAATCTTCATCCACAGCAATCTTTGATTTCTTTCCACGGTCAGCTACCATCTTTCCAACCCTAGACCTAGACCAGAAGGTTTGTTCGGGTGGGCTTAAACCCTAGAATAGTCTTCGCTTCGCAGGGGATGAGGTGAGAATTGTTTGTTTGCAATTTATATAGGTGGTGATGGTGTCCGAAGGAGTAACATGTGTAAGGGTTTTTGGAAAGAGTTTAGTGACTTCACTTGGAGTATTCTAATCAAAAGAGTGTTAATATATTAAAATTGTATACGCCATAGTATGTACTATTTTTTATTTTTTATTTTTCATTTAGAAATAACATACTAGGTATGGTTAAACACGCATAAGGTCAGTTTTGATCGAACTAAACCAAACCATTCAAAATTTTTTGAGATTATACAAGTTAATTGGTTTGTGGGGACGAGAGCAAGCTATCGTCAGATAAAAGATCGAAATTTATTAAAATTAATGGAGGTCATTCGAAAATAACAACGGTCTAAACATACTTCCATTTATTTTTTAAAAAATGCAGGTGAAGTGAAGTCAATAAATTCAGTTGTTGATAAGTATACTTAAATGAAAATTTTAACAAAAGAAATTAATATTGTTAGTTTGACTACTTCATACATTAATGACGAATCGTATAAACTCAACTAAATTGAATAGATAAAATATAGTTAAATATTTCTATTATTAGCCATTATATTTATTCCCGAAAAAAAATTCTTTATAACCTCACACATCCAATAACCCTAGTTTCTACATTTTTAAAGGTTACTAACAAAAAACTTTATCCATTGTACTTGTTGACTTTCATTATTTGAAATATACCGCCGATTTATCATTAAGGATTTATTATAACTATTCTCTCCGTCGAATATATATAGTGGATTTTCAATAGCTTTTTATTTTTTTTGAGTTCAAACTCAATTGTAACCGAATATAATATATTAAAGTTATCAATTGGTCTTGGCTTAGTTGGTACCCCAGACCTCTTGCAAAGTAAGAGGTCCGAGGTTCAATCTCTACCTCCGAATTAATAATATATATATATATATATATATATATATATATATATATTAAAGTCCTACCCCCTCCCACCCCCACCCCACCCCCACCCCTCTCCCTCTCCCCAAAAAAAAATAGATAAATAGTCAAAACTTAGAAGCAAATAGGTGATATATATTTACAATCTTTCAAATTCTTAATATCTTGTGATTTTTTAGTGTTAGATGTTTCATATCAAGGTCTAAAATTAAATGACACTTCATTTTCTGTTCAATTTGTCGTGCACTTGTATATCCTTTGAGACAATATAACAACGGCTGCAAAGTTTGTTATCGGTAATGAGTTTGACTAGATTAAATTGTTTTAGTAAAATTATCGATCACATAACTAACCAAGATGAACAGCCTTAGTCTAATCCAGTTGGTCTGATCCAAAAGCCCAAACTAAAGCAGAATCTATTCAGGTGTATTAAAATTAGGTCCAAGTTTCAACTGTAGTATAGTCTGGTCCGGACGTACAACCCAAACTAAAGGTTTCAACCGCAGTAAAATTGGTACGGAAGCGCAGTATAAACAAGGACAATAGGACAAGCCACTAAAATAGAGTACGTATGATCGATTTAGTTCATTGTATGAAATGTTTCAGTTATTGAAGACGAAGGGATTCCTAATCTTGTTGATTATGTTGTTTTTTTTTTCTTCGATAGAAAATTTATTTGATTATTAATGTATTAAACATTATAAGTTTGATTAAAATATAATATTAAAACATTTAACTTAAAATCAATTAACAAAATATATATATATATATATATATAACGAGTTTTTTTTATCAAGATTTTAAACATTCTGACACGTGCACCCTTAGCCTTAGGTCACATGTGCCCCCCATATATATATATATATATATATATATATATATATATAAATTGTCTTTCTATTTTGATTTTAATTAAATATATTTCCATAGTATGACAAGATGATTTTTTTTCTTCTTCTTTTTGAAAGGATTGTATAAGAAAGAAAAGAGGAAAAGGAGAGACAAGGAAAAGATCTTTATATTTCGTGAATAATAAGGATATTATTGGGAGTATAGATAATTAGGGACTATTTCTTTCCTCTTTTTCAAAGTCAGTATTACTGTTCAATAATCCCTTCTTCCTCTCTTTTCAAAGTGTTTAATAATCTATCCCACTACTCAGTTTTTTTTATTCATTTTCACTTGCATTCTATCAATCCAAGTGAAGTGTGAATATTAATTGTCAATAATTGAGGTTTCATTATTATACTCCATATTACACAAATGACCAAGCTATATATAACCAATTCATCTCATTATGGACTATTTAGAAATAATAAATGAAATGTTAAATCAAACAAACACGACAATATTCTATCATCTTAAAAATAGTAGGTTTTACAATAATGGTGATTATTATGATTATTCCATAAATTACAATTAATTATTCATTTTTCTAAACGAGATCATAATTAGTGACATCTTATTAGTATTGTGAGAAAAAGTCTATATATAACATTATCTAGATTCGTAACCTCGCAATTGTATTTGGGAGTTATTTCACTAAACCAACAGTTCACAACTTTGATAAATTTACTTCTCACTCGTGAGATTTGGAAGAATGGTGGGGAGAGAGAAAGTATACAATTTTATTCAATATATATACGGTGAAAACATACATATACATCAAGATCAGCTCACCATACCTTGCAGTAATAAGAAACAAACATCTTCTTCTTCTTCCTCTTCTTTCTTTTTTTTTTTCTTTTTCTTTTTTAATTTAAAATTTTATAAATCACACAGAACTACACTCACTATATAGAGACATACAAACATATATTATATATTAATGAGATCATTAATTATATGGCATACAAAGCTTCCTTGATCTCAATATATATACTAATTATACTTGGTGTCCCCTTGACATTCAGTACTTCATGGAATGCTGCAAGAGAAGAAAACAAATTAATCAGCAGTACGTACTAACATATATAAATTAGCGAGCATGCATGCATGTTAGATATATGTATACTCTACAAAACATTTATATACAAACTAGTAGTAGTAGTTAATTAATTATAAGTCAAGTCTAGTACGTATAAAGTAAATGAATCGAAGAGGCTTAAAAAAGAATAACTTGATAATTACTTGCGGCAGTTGATGGTAGGAGAGATAGGGACACTGGTTGGAACACCACATTTTGAGGGAGACCAGAGGATGCATCTGGCTTAAGGTTCGGGTATCGAGCGGCAGCCGCTTTCACGCATTAGCACACGGCTTCCCAGTCGGGTTTAGCCGGGGCATGTCCTTGAGAAGCCGCACTCCGTCACAGCAAGGTGCTGGTGGTAGGGTTGGTCCTCCGGCTGTCAGGTACGATAAACATGGGGCAAGATTAACGGAAACTTGACCACAATCTCTGGCCTCCACCTGCCCTGGCCAAATTGCCATGCCTACAACCACAAACAAACTTTTTTTTTTCCTTTTTTTTGCTAAATAACCACAAACAAACTTACTATACCTACTATTGTTCCTTTCATTTTTATGTTTTTTTCTAGCTAGCTAGCTCAAATATTTCTTATATTTCTTAAAGTTGTTTTTAAGAAAGTTTGGTAGCTAGGGTTTATATAGTAGGTAGTGAGTGATTGCTAGATCTTGTCGGTCATGTTTATGTGCTTTGAATTTGTAGCGTAGGACAGAATTTTGGCATGTTTATATGCGTTATATAAATGCCATTTAGTTACCTTAATTAGAAAATGAAGTCATGAATCTGAACCATATATTCTGGTTTCACGACGTGTAAAGGCCAGGCCCTATGCTTATATCATCCAAAGAGGCACCGCACCGATAGACATGACATAAAATTATCAGTATTATGAACTATGAAGTGCAATTGCATGTAAATGAACTGAATTGAGTCGAGTATTGAGTTGCTCAGATTTAGTTCACAAAATTTATTGAATATAAAATAAGATTTGATTGAGGTTCGTTTAGCTACCGAGTTGAGTACGATCTCGAATCGAATCCGAACAGTTTGAACTTTTCGAACGAATATGATCCGAGTATTAATAGAAAATTACAATTTGAGGAGATTTGAGTAATTTATCGAACTTTAAAATTTGCTTATATTTGAATTATTTATATTTCAAGTCGAGCTCAAATCGAACTTTTAGAGTCGAACGAGTACGAATCGAGTCCGAACTATTTGTTCATTTTACAATCTTACTTTGAGGTGCATACATTGTTATTACAATTTCTAATATCTGAAATGAACTAATTAATGACTTAAGCATTTAGAAACATGAGATTTTAATATGTTTGCTTTTGGAAGTAAAATAAAAACCAATAAACTATTGGAGCTCCTTGGTGACGCAGCTCAAAAGTTTATATATTGGTGCTAGGCTGCTATAGCTACTTCTCAAATATTATTGTGTAATCATCATGTACAGTATTACCTCCAGTTTGCATTGACGATCATTATTAAAATTTAACTATATATGCAACAAAAGCCATCACAATGATTTTGTTTTTTCAATATCCATAAAATATTTAAATTAAAAAAAGAAATATTTTTTTTAAGGGAAAGAGGGGGATTTCAATATTCTACTATGATTCTTGGATATTGAGAAAATAATTATTGGTTTGCTAGACTACTGGTACACGAATGACACTGCTATTGACAACCTAAAATATGCATCTCAAGATGGTTCTTTCTTTATACTAAAGGTTCCATCTCGTCTTCAATTATTTGTTAGTCTGTTGTAAACTATATTTCGTGCAGGAAATTTCTGATTATTTTTTGTTGTTGTTGTAAATTATACATGATTTTTCTGATGATGTTTTGTAGATTAATTTAAATGGTAAATTAGTGGTAATATTTTATGTAGATTTTTCAGTGATATGCTTGAGTTATATATACTTCTTCCGTGCCAAATTACAAGATCAATATTAACATTTGAAAATCAATTAATTTAAAATATTTTTAAACTCAAAATCGATAAGGTTCACTAATAATTACGAAATAAACAATTATAATTAATAATATTTTTTTAATAATTTATAATATTCATCTAATTTCAAAAAATCAATAATAATCTTGTATTATGGAACAGAGGGAGAGAATCATAATAAGTATACATTATTGCTTTGTTTTATTATTCAAGGTAGCGTAGTCGTCTATATTTAATTTAGTGTTATCATAGAACAACACTAGTTTTTATTATAAATAAGAGTATTAAGGACAACTAAAGTTGGACGCAAAATGGATAAAGAAATTGCAAAGCTATCATCATCAGTCAATTTAATGCCTACCTAAATCATCAAAGAGAATGAATGATTTGTGTTGGATTATTAGGCAACTAATTGATTGCAAACTCCCAAAAAGAAGGGAGCTTAAGCTTAACCTCAGATGTTAATTAAGTGCAAAACCTTCTTCTAACCAGAAAACAAATGTGAATTCATATCCATCCTTCATAATCAGGGATGCTGCTGCTCGCAATAATTAATTAATATCATCGGGACATATATGGTTGTTTTTATTCAATTTTGGAGGAAAATTAAGGATGTTTGACGACTTTTGTTTTGGGTTAAACCTATGGATTGATCATTTTATGTTTTGGTCACACCATTCAGTAAAAGTAACGAAAGTAAAAACAAGCTGGAGCTCAGGCTCAATATCCAACACAAATCAAATGTAAAAGTAGTACTCTAACTATCAAATATTCATAAACATTACCCAAATATTTTTCATTAACCAAATGAAGCAAGCAATTACGTGTTTACGTAGAAGCTTGAATTTGGCAGTGTAAGAACTTCACTTACTAATTGTGAAAATGCATAATTTGAGGTTCTTAGCTTAGACCTATATATAGATAGATGTCTCTGCGATAAATCTGACATTTGTTGCAACTAGCTAGAGGGAATAATTAAAAAGGAGAGGAAGACCAAACTTAATTACTTGAATAGAAAAAATGCAGAAGAATATATATGTATGTGTTCAAGAGGTGTCACATGGGACATATATATATATATATATATATATATGGCATCAAAAAATTCATCATTCATGTAGCCGACCCCAACTAATTTGAGAATAAGGCTTTGTTGAGCTGCTCACAATCTATCAAACTTAAACATGCATGAAACCTCATATACTTAAAAAGCTTATTAATAATTATATTGCTATACATAAGTTAAAATAATTATATATTACTATTTTATCGTCTATTTACTATAGCTTTATTCTTATAAAAATTTTAAACTAGTGGAATTTAAAGTGGCTCAATTTATCCATCGGTCTCTATAATAACCAGAGAGGATGAGAATCCAAATGGAGGAATTGAATCCAAATCTTCTTCTTCTTTATTATTAAAAATGGCAGTACTAGTAATAATAGCAGCATCATATCATGGTGATGACATTTTTTGTCTCCAAGATCCCATCAATCGGGTTCATGACCTAATATTCATGTATGTAGGTCAGTTTTCAAACCGTTACCCAATCAACTAATCAATTTAGGTGCTTGGGCCTACACTAAAGCACCCCACAAATATCCATAATTTAACCTCTGATGTAGACAACTACATATAATATGCTTAATTATATCCTTTTGTCACTCAGACTATTAAACTTAAGGTTAATTTTGTTGTCTTTTGAATTTAATCATTTAGTATTTTATAGAAATCTTAAACTTATAGAATCAAATAATTTATTTTCTTGATTACATATTCCCAATCTATATCATAGATTATCCTTTCCACAACCACATAAAATAACAAACTCCACTAGTTTTATTTTATTTCTTTAAGTCGCAAAATTATTTTAAGAAAAAGGGATATTGAAAGATAAGCCAATCTTGATTGACATCTAAGAGTTTTTATTTGCTTTAGATGGGTACCTGGGGAATAGTATTATCTTAGAAGTAAGCAAGTTCAACTAAAAGTCAAAATATCTATATAACAAAATACAAATTATTTTGAATTTTTCGCTCATCTAATAAATCATCTGAGTCATTCAAAATTTGGTATAAATCTGACCGTTCATTATTTTCCCCTTCTTTATTTCCTCTTCTTCTATATTTTTCTTTTTCTTCAAACCCTATCTCCAATACCTTCTTTTTTTACATTTTTTTTTCTCTCCAACAAAAATGGGTTACCGCTAGTAGTAATATATAGAGCTTGATTAAAGGAAGGTTGCTCTCACAAAGATCGCAGGAAAGTCACATTAATATGCTATATTACTCGACCCATAAATTGAAAGCATGACGTATTACTGGCCTATTGGCGAAGGTTTCCCATGTTTTCATAAGATGTGTACGTGTATTAATATATGTATACATATTATTTAATAATGGGGTCGCTATTGGTGACTCCTAACATTATTACAAGATCTTTTCACGTATTCATATTAGAATCACAATAACGCATGGTCACAAGTTTACACTACAAGATTGAGCTCAACTTCTTTTAAAACAAGTAATTAAGCTTGACCCCAAGTCCCCAACCCAACCCAACCCAACCCAACTAACAACTTTGAGGTTATCCCTTTCCTTGGCTATTTCACTCTCTCCACCTCAACTTTATTAAGCTATTGTTTTCTTCTGTTTCACAAAACTAGTCTTACTTATAAATTCTCAACTTTTTTAAGCTATTACTTCCTTCTGTTTATCAAAATTAGTCTTACTTGATAAATTTACGAATGTATGTTTGTTCAATGTTTATCTTTAAATTATTAAGTTGTTAACTTCGTAATGGTGACCGGTGGCGACACAGTAATAATATCGAGAAGGTCGTACTTTGGATCGATTAAGAAAATAATCACAAACTGAATTAGTCAACAACCATAATGTGGAGTTAATACACTGGTACCTTCTTCTTGTAGAGAAATCAATGTTCACATTAAAAGAGGTAGTAGGATAGCTTTATTTGGAAGAAATCGACCCATTCTCCAACAAAGCCCAAGTGTTTCAAACGATGTCATAATTTGAAAGGTAACACTAAATTTAGAGTCCCCAGTTGGGCATTTGACTAGATTACCCATCAACTTCAACCTTTTAGTTTTACAATTTATTTCTTTCTCTAATGTTTTTTTTTTTCTTTTCTTCCCTGGAGAATAAATATTAACCGTATAAGATCAAATATCTGCAAATTGGGCGGTGTTACAACTTACAAACAATACAATGTTCAGACTTCGACTTTCAATGAGAATATAAAAGTTAGGTACATGATAAACTTAACACACTAGACAAAATTGACACCGATAGACTGTAAACAGAAACTTCCCTATATATAAAAAATTATGTAAAATATCACATAAAGTAAATTAATTAACTTATATAAAGTTAGGCAACGACTTAATCCATTTAAAAAGAAAAGTGGAGAATAGTACCTGATATTTGCAGCGAGGCTGAGATTTCCAGCGGATTAGATCATCTGATCATATTCAAATAACTTTATTGTTATTACTTGGTATAAAAAAACATTAGAAAATGAATATATATAACTAATAGTAGCTTCTCTTTTCTTTTCTTTTTTTTTTTTTTCTTTTTTTAAGTCTGTACACATTTAAGCACATATCACACACAACTCCTCTAAAATGTATACTGCCTTCCAGTTTTTTTTTTCTTGTAACATATTATTTTTATAAATATGTTAATCTCTACATCACCAATTAGTAGTGATATAGGTATGAATTAGGTCGGGGTGGCTGGTGGTTTCGGGATCCCGTAAAAAATGCTTCTTTTATGCCTCGGGTATTAGTCACAGTTCGTATTCATTCAATAATTCTACCCCTTCTTCATTCTTGGACCTCGTTTCTTAATATTGTGACTCTTCTATGTTGTGTCTCACGAACCTTTCCGCGTCGGATTCTTTTGAAAGGAAAAAAATAGGATCGTTCTTAGAATTTCTCAGCATGTCACCGTCTATTTATTCATCAGTAAACTAAATTACAAATAATATTTCTATTGAAACAAAACTTAATATCATATGCTAAAATAATCTGCACCACCATTATCCTAATATCTAGAAACTATAGTGTGTTAGTGTACTTGGAAAGCAAATTTATATATCTATGTATACAACAAAACTTCTCATCACTCTTAAGGAAAATGAATGGAAAAACAAACAAAAGGGAAAAGGAGGAGCTTTCAAAAATAAAACTTCCACTCCTTTCAAGCACGTAATTGAAATTTATAACAAGACATAAACCTAAGCCAAACATAAAGGCCAAAACAGCATGGGAGAAAATTGTGTGCCTGTGTGAAATTGAGAATTGCAACTAAATCTCTTTATTAAGTAAACAAAGTCATTTGTTTAGATGGTACTACTTATTTTAATCTAGAAAACCTTAAAGATTGCTGTCCACTTGTGTCCATAAATTTATTGGCCACTTATCTAAACAAAGGTTCATTGGGGCCCATGTAAATTTTCATGGAGTATTTATTTAAGGAATTTCTTTTTCCCCATTAGATCCTAAATTTTCACTGTGGTAGGTCACGTGCTCATATCTGGCAAGGAGAATTAGGGAATAGAAGGTTTAAGAAGAATGGAATAGAAACTATCTTTGGATCCAAGGAAAACTAAAATTTATCTCTGAGGGTCTTGAAGTGATTTCAAAAGGACATCTTGATTGAGCAAAACTGTATAGGGAAACGGTTAACAGAAAACAATTCAAAGAATGATTATTTTATAAGGTCAAAAAAAATTATGGCATTAGAAGATTACTTTGTCATTTTGTCTTGATATGAAGAAAACAATAAGAAGATGAAGTACAATTTAAGAGCATGAGCAGTGTGAAAACATGTTAAATTGAATATCCCCATACAGCTAATTTTGTAGTCTCTTGAGATCATAAATTAGGATTTAAACAAACCCGAATGGGATAGGATTAACAGAGAGGAGTGAGCTTCGTATAAAAATCATAGCCTTAACTTGGCTTCCTTGGTTGTGATGTATAAGAGAGGCTCTAGCTTAAGTTTTCTGTCATTCGACTAAAACACGCTCCCTATTACAATCATCCAGAAAAGGCGGCTGATGCTTCAGAAGGAGACCCCTCTCAGGAAGCATATGGTAGCTTTGAAATAAGTGAATTGTACTATGAATTTAATTCTCTTTGAATTCATGTATAGAACCGCTTTGCAACCTCTGCTGCTCCATTGTAGCATTACTTATTGATGATTCTTCAAATGGTTTGCCAAAAGTTTCTTGTTCTAGGTTCAAGTTGCAGAGTTTGAACAAATATTACATAAAGTTTAATCCTAAGCTTTGTAGGCCTAGTTTAGAGGGGAGGTTGAAACATAAGAACGAGAAATATGGATGGCAATAATGAAACTGATAAAATTGATGATGTAATGTTGCCTGGTTTCCGGTTTCATCCTACAGACGAGGAGCTTGTTGGTTTCTATCTGAAGAGGAAGATTCAGCAGCGACAACTTCCTATTGAGCTGATTAAGCAAGTGGATATTTACAAGTATGATCCCTGGGATCTTCCAAGTAAGATATTCCTCTCTCACACATAACTGATACTTTTCCAGAGTCAAAAATTTCCTTTTCCTTTATTTTCTTTCTAGTTTACATGCAGAAAGGAAGTAGGGTTTATTTTATTAAATTTTCAATTTGCTTTGCTGCCTTGCAAAATTAGAAATTTCTTGCCCTTTCATTCTAAAAGGATGCTATCATTTTCAATGACAAAAGTTTTGAATTTCATCAAAACTGTGATTCATTTTGGAGGCTTCATTTGTCATGTTCTGTATCATCACTGTTTGTGATCAAGTTAGTATATGCTAGCAAATGTCAACCTTAGGATCAACCAACTTTAGAAGTTGAAGCTCCTTGGTGCACTTTAAAGCTAGTATTTTTGCACACTGCAATTCCTTGCTAATATAATTACACATGCTGTCAAATAATTACCATGACCAGATCTTGCACCTACTGGGGAGAAAGAGTGGTACTTTTACTGTCCAAGGGACCGTAAATACAGGAACAGTGCACGACCAAACCGTGTCACTGGAGCTGGCTTTTGGAAGGCCACTGGTACTGACAGGCCAGTATACTCTTCTGATGGCGCCAAATGTATTGGCTTGAAGAAGTCCCTAGTGTTCTACAGGGGCAGAGCTGCCAAAGGATTAAAAACAGACTGGATGATGCACGAGTTTAGATTATCTTCTATCCCTGATGCAGGAACAGCAAAAAAGTTCCTAGATAAAAACTTTCCACCACATGTAAGTCCATGAAAAACTTTACGCTTAGTGTTCTTCACTGCTCTGTGATATGTAGCTCACTATATTAGATTCTGATTTTTAATATTTTGTGTGCACAGGATTCATGGGCAATTTGTAGGATATTCAAGAAGGCCAACTCAATGGCACAACGAGCTCTTTCACACTCGTGGGTATCTCCGTTACCTGAAACTACGGCATCTGATATGTTTACTCAAGGTTCACACTCCACTCAGTTTAGTTTAGAGAACATGTCTTGCACAACAGAAACTGGCTCAGTCATCCAATTATGCAACGAACTGCAACAGAATTCTACTGCTAGTTTTTCCGCCCACGATATTCCCTCATATAGACCAATTAACCCAACATTTTATAAACCATTTTCTTTAGGCGTCCCTAATGGAGACCTTCACAACGGCCTTGTGTTTTCGCCTCCTGATTTTTCTGGACCAAGCACTAAGTCAACAGTTGATATTAATACCATGCTTTTTAATCCGTCCCCTGCCTTAATTGGGGATGCTAATAAGACCACAGACTGTATTAATCCACAACAGGAGTTCAACAACTTCTCAATGAGTTCACCAGAAGAAATGCAAGGAAGCATAGGCACGGAAGAGGCTGATGCAGGCTCCACAAAGATTTGTAGTGCAACACATGGAAATAACCAATGGGGAAACATCCAGCCAATAGGATTTCCTTTCAGTTTGCCATCAAGCCTGCCTGACGCATGGAAGCCTAATTTGGCATGGGACTCTCCCCCTTGTCCAAGTGAGGTGTCCCCTACTTATTCCACCAATAAGTGTTATACTTATACTTGACTGAACTGATATACATGTAAGGATTCTACTTCTAGCTTTGGCTAGAGCAAGGTGAAACTCGCGTGACAAACATTATTTACTTAGATATTTTTAAGCTGTACATGTTTTGAATAGTAATTGTGTGTTCTGGTGTGTGTGTGTGTATATATATAAGCTTTATAAATCTAGACTTTAGTAGATATTTTCGTATTTTAAGTACAATACCATCATTATCAAGTAATATCATGTACAATCGGAGGAAAAAAAAAAGCAGCAGGATTTGATTTTTTAGAATAAAAAGTTTTAAAAAGGTAAGAAACAAATTGAGATGTACCTGGAATGGAATGGTTGAGAAAATTATATGAAATGAATCGTCTAGCCGCAGCGCACATATTATTCTCTTAACCAACGGATAACAGGAGGGAGGGAGTACTATGATTTCTGTCTTCTGATATACTTATAACAAAAGGATAGGATTTTTCCAGTGCTTTTCGAACGCACGCACGCACATTTCATTTGTAAGCTTGGCTGGCTCATTACAGGAGCTTCTCCCAAAACAACGTATCTGAGCTGACCCGTCTTAAGTCGAACAGAACCGGTAACTTCATTCTTCATCGATGGATCTGAGCTGGGCCCGTGATTTTCTTTTTGGATGTTGGAATAAGGACCATCCTCTAGGATAGGATTGGCCGGCCTAATTTATTTGTTTGATTGTATATATTGCCAATAAGAAGGAATCCATTCATAAATTAGAAAATAATATTTGTTTTGAATCTTAAAATAAGACTGAAATAAATGTAGTCTAGGTTAGTTACCCTAGATCGCGTGAGAGTTGTAATTTTTCAATCCATAGAAATTCAAAACTAATTTCTTTTACTTCCTTCAAGTTTGTGACTATTGAATTGTATTTTTCTTCTTATATTGATATTAGAATTTACACGTTTTCAAAGCTTGTAAATAAATCCTCCAGTTTTCTACTTATTTTGCTTCAAAATATAGAGATATCTGCATATTGCAAACATTCTAAAGCACTGTATTGAGAACCCAATCATCCAGAATTATTCATACCAACAAACTTATAATTTCCTTTCAGACTGTCACTTGTGCATGAATATAATTCCCAAGGGTTGGAAATAAAATTTTAGAAATCCTACATTCATAATTTCTGAATATAACCAAATTTATACCATATTACTATAACCTTTTAAAACAAAACCTTAAACATAGTGTTTATGAATTTCTTCCTTCCGGTCAGGCTCATCTACCTATTAGATCAAATTCACCTTCCATAATCAAGAAATTTGTTGAAAACAGCCATACAACCCTGCACAAGTTCAGTAAGAATGCCTAGCATCAATCGTGCATTGCCATGAATGACAGATACAAACAACAGGAGACAAGTTGATAAATAATCATCTTATGTTTCTTATGCAACTCCAAGACTAGTAAAGCACATGACAGACACCAGAACCACACTAACAAATGAAACTGACAAAACAAGTCTCACCGAGAACAAGTCAAACAAGCCCACAAAAATGACAAAACATGATCTCTGGAAACTGATTTTCTCGACAAATATAACAGAAGTACACAACTAAGTAGTCAAAAACAAGTTCAAGTATTCCAATTTAAGAAAACTGAATATAATGTTTTCCAAATTTCTTACTAATTGTCATCATCAGAGTCAAAATTGGATACAAGCATATGATAATTCAAAAAGGGCTTTGCTTTAGGTTCCCCTCGTTTAACTCTTTGAAGCTTGCTTCTCCTTTGACTTCTGAATCTTCAGAACCTTTTTGACAATCTTTTGCTCTTCAACCAAGAAGGCTCGGATGATCCTACCAAAGAAACATATGACCAAAATTAAGAAATCTCACCAACTTACTCTGAAACAACCGTAAATATAGGAATTCTAAAGAATGACAGAATCTTGTAATTACTGTCTACCCCTACAGTATAATATACCTCTCCCTAACAGCACCTCCAGACAACACACCACCATAGGCACGGTTGACTGTTCTCCGGTTTCTGGACAATCTAGACCTCTTGTATTCAGCGGGTCTCAAGTGAGGAATCTGCAATAGATCCAACATTTAATTCAGGACACTGATGAGGCAAAAGTGAATTTAACTTGAGAAAATTTGCATATCATGCCTCAAAGAAAATTTGGCTATGCTCAGTAAATGCAACAAACAATACATTCTGTATGGATTATGGACACAATATCATCCAAAGGTCAAGACACAGGTTTGTTTTCTTCCCTTTCACCTTTGAAGGCACTCATTCACGTGGAACTTATCAAAGGGGAAAATTCTAACATGAGCAACAACAGTAAATCATGTACTTCAATTTCTAGTTTTGAGCATGCAAATTATCATATTTCAATAATTTCAAGAATCGCTGTTGTGCTTGGATAATTTAGAAATATTTTGGGTTCATTGTATCAAATGAATTAAACAGAAGATTATAGCACACGTTTATCCAAAGGACTCAATTACTCTAGTCCAGTATAAGAAAAGCACATAAAGAGAAAGAAGAAAAAATAACTCATGGGATAGAGCAGACCAATATTATGAATTGCAGCATTTGCAACAACCTTTAGGGTAAAGGCCAAAAGCATTTAATCACTGTGCACTAAAGTAAGACACAACAGTGACCCAAGTGTACATTGTGCCACTGATTCATAGAATAGTGCAATGCATATAATTCCACTAATGTTTCTGGAGATAAATGAATAAACTACAGTTAATTCACTGCAGGAAAAAAATGAAGAACAATTCTAGATCGATAGAAGACCAAGAGAGCAGCCTTGCCTCAACAAGAGAGCACAACATAGTAAACTATTATACACTGAAGAAGAACATATAGGTCAACTTTCATAGCAAATATCTATCATTTCCCGTGTGAACAACCTGATTCATAAAATCATCATTCTGTACTCTCAATTACAAATATATCAGATACAATAAACATTTTTCATCAATCAGATAAATAACTTAAGTATCTCTAAACTTAGCAAAAAGCCAACAAACTAGTACATCAACTAAGATCACAAATTTTCTCACTCCCAGTGGCCAGTGTCAACACAGAAAAGCTGAACTTTCTTCCAACCAAAGAATGCCATTAAACCATACAAAACAAACACATAAACAAACAAATATCCAATCACAAAATGTGTGAAAAATTTAAAATAAATAAAAAGCATACCCCTTGGATTCTTTTTCCAGTTACAGGGCACTTAGGTCCGCTAGCTCTTTTCTTGGTGGTCTGGTAAACCAGCTTCCCTCCTACAATTTCACATATATTTAGCGCAAATGAACAACCAGATACAATTTCAATCATTACAATAGCACGACCACGTTATGAAATCCACAACAGCCAAATGCATTCACAGTTGCAGTTTATAACCGTTTTTTACATTCGAAAAAAAATATGCCAAATTGCTTACATTTGCTAGGATTATCAGATTACTAAACCAAATTAACGAATAAAGTGAAGTAATTAGGGTCTTAGAAAAATACCCGGAGTTTTGACAACCCTATGCTGGTTGGATTTGGTGGCATAACTATGCCGTTTGCGATATGTGAGCCTCTGAACCATCCTTTTTGAGTGCTTCAGCTGTTTCCTCTCTCTTCGCGACTCTGTGAGATAAGCCTGAGGCAAAAGGGGTTTTGACGAGCGAGAGAAGGCGTATAAATGGTCTCCGGTCTTTGAAACCCTACATCCGACGGCTGCTGTCAAATCCTTTTAACGGACGAGATTTAATTCTAAGGCTAGACAATTTTACATGATTTTCTAAACTAATCCCCTCAATTTGTTCATATTACAATTCACTTCCAAACACAAACTGCATGTTTTTTGGACTAAAATTAGTCCAAAAAGGGTGTTACATTCCTTTCTATGCTAAATTTCACACACACACACACACAAACATGGGTTTATTGTGGTGTGATTTTTGCCTTTTTACTTTTATTTTTAATGTTAAATTTTATATGATTTTTTATATGTGAGACAAACTTAAGTTCAGAAGATTAATTTTAAAATAATTAAGCTACTATCTAAAGAATTAACAAGTCTAACCCAAATAGAAATGCGAGCTTGTATGTGTATGTGTTCAAGTGCTTGTGTTTGTAATTTCCATTCTTAATATGGAAATCATAATTTGCTTAGAGAATGTAAAGATCAAATGATGTAGTTAGATATCTACTCGTAAGATTAACTTTCAATCTACAACCGTCAAATTAGATCTTTATTCAAAAAAATGTTCAAACTCAAACCAAATTTTAATATTCATTTCAAAATTTTAATAGTTATAATATCAATGAGCTTAAGTATGACTTTTATATATAACCAACTTAGATCGAAGTCAGCCCAACAAACTAATTTTTTGAGTTTGATCTCATTTTCAACTAAACTTTCCTATGGTATCACCTTGTTCAAATCCAGATTTTGATCCAGTCTATCAAATTATATGAAAGAAGTTGGTATATATATTTCCCGTCAAAGTTTCTTTTATATTAATATTTAACATTCTTTAATATTGTGCTCTTGCGTTTTCCTGTCAAAAGAGAAGCAATATGTACTAAAAAAAAAAATCATGGTAGCTAAAATCTGTTCAGATATATGAGCAAAAATCTCGGAAAGATGTGAATTTTATATATTAACATGGAAAAAGGCAAAATGAGGGTTCTACATGTATCCTCCTGTTTATGAAACTAATTGTGTTTAATTTACTGCGACACCAAGCCAATTGGTCCGTCGTTAATCTTGACATGTTTAACACCCTTGACACCAACTTCATATCAACTTGAGAGAAGAAAAAAAGAACTTGATCAGAATTATCTTCTTGTCTACACTTTCGGAACTTCTTTAGTAAGAAATTCCCACTTCTCAATTGGTCTTTAAGCTTCCTCTCCTTCTGCATCTCAATATTAAATAACAGGTTAGCATTTCAAAGTTACATAAAGTGGTAAATTAATAATACATGTAATTTATATCTTAAGTTTTTATAAGTGTCAACCTTTTGAAGATCTTTCCGGACCTCCTCCAAAATCTCAGAGTCTGCAGGGTCTTGAAGTTCTACCTTCAGTCCCTTTCGGCTTGCACTGGTGCAGTCCTTGTCAGCGCGAACAAAATGCCAAAATATTCGTATTGATTCTTCCACCATCTCCACTAGCATATCACTTGTAATGGAATGATCACCTTTCTCGCTTCTTCTTCTTGCCTCCTTTGAGATGTCCTCTTCAAAAACCAATAAGTTTTAAACTATTGTCGTTCATTAAACATTTTCAACCCACTAAATAAGTGCACACTTATCAGTAGTGTTTATTGCCCCCACTTGGCTCAAACACGCAAAACTTCATAAATAGCAACTAGAAACAAAAAAATTTCCATGTAAAATTCATGAATATAAATTTATAAGATTTCCAACTTCCAAATTCTTACCTCTTATGACAGGAACTTGAAGAAGATTACGAAGAACACACCTATGTTTAATATAATTCTGTACCCTTGGTCCTTGAAAACGTTCATCTTCTATAAATCGTTGGACAAGCACTTGAAACTGTTGAAATTCTCCAGCTACTTCATTATAGCTACGTATTCCACGCGGATCAGATTCCCAAAGATCTAAGGCCATCCCATATTGCCAATGTAGAATTTCCCAGGAAAGGCACATTTGCCCAACATATACCACTTCTAAATCACTCCGCAGTTCATTGATGAATTTCTTCATGGGGTCAGTCTCATTTTTTTTGCTTTTATTTGGGTACAAATTTTCCGAGAGAATGGATGGGATGTCTGGCACTAAAGTTTTCTTGGGTGAAATTGATTGAAGTGGATCTTTGAGCTGCAAAAAACCTGTGGTAGACGACTTACATGAGGGTGGGACAAAATTAAAGAAATTAAAATAGATAAAGCATGGAAATGTCCTTTGAAATATGTTGATCAGCATTTTGGGCTACTTCTAGAAGAAGATTGTTCACAAAGTTGCAACAGTGACCCAACAGCTTTCTTGGAGACGATTAGTCGGAGATTAATTCAGCGCAAGATAAACAATCGACAGTTGCGTAAAGGTGGAGATTTGAAATATTTAGAAGGTTCGCAACCATTATTTTGTCTAAATGAACCTTAGAAAATAACAGAGCTTTTGACGGTCTTGGAGAAAATGGATTAGCATTATATACAAAAAAAGTACAATATTATGTTTCTTGTTTCATTAAAATAACATAATATAACATTCCAAGAAAAGGGACTACACGTTAGGTTTTCTCTCCTATTTTCAGTTTTATGAGCGCCAAACATAAGGGTTGCACAAAAAAGTTTACATACCAACTTATTTAGGGTCCCTTAGAAAAGTATCTTGACCCCCCTCCACCCCAATAATCTTTATTTTTTTGATTAATCATCATTCTAGCGCTTTGTACCTGCGCATGAATCATGGTTTTGGTGTTTCTGCTTATCCCAACTAACCAGATTTAGTAGGTCCTTCTCCTTTTCATCTTAATCATGAAAGGTGGTAGGATGTGTTATTCATTTCAATAGATTGAATGGTTGAGATCAGAAATAGTTGTTGACAAGGGAGTTTGTTTATACAACCAATTTAAGGAAAGGAAAAAAAAAACAAACAAACAAACAAATTATGATGAATGTTGGAAATTATGACAAGAAGTGTAAATAAAATTTTATTCGGTAGGGAAGGTATGAAGTGACTTACCTATTGCATACATCTTCTGGTAATTCAAGATATCGAATTTTCGCATCCTTTCTCTGTAGCTCTTGTAGAATTTGTGAAGCTCACCGATTGGATTTTCATGCTGGAACTTCTCGTCGATTTTCCATGGCTTTAAATCCTCCATTATCTTTGGTGATTCAGATTCTTCTAGGATGGTGGGAAGACCTGTAGCTCTGACCTTTTTAAGCTCCATTTTCAACTGCTCAATCAAATCTTGATGTTCCCACAATGTTTCAAGTTTATTTGTATCCTCAGAATCCAAAACTGAATCATTCTTTGCCTCTGGAATTTCAGAATTATCCGAACTATTGTTAGTCTTATCATTTTTGCCACTACTTTCTCCATCCTTGTAATTATTTGACTCTTCATGAAAATCTTTCTCGGACAGGAAATGGGATTTGAACTTATTTGAGTCTTGAATATGATCTTCTTCCAAATTTCTAAGCTCTTCCATTATATCACTATCTTCATCCTCAAAATTTTCATCTGAGTCTGACATTTCTTCATGTGATCCTTCTACCTTCTGTCCATTAATTTCCATCAAATGATAAAGCTCAAATTCTCCTCCAAACTCTCCATCTGACAGAAATCCATCAGTGAATGAATCAACTAGATGACTCATAACCGAATGCAAATCATGACTCGAACCATCGGACTCCAAATCAGAATCCATAGATGAAGATCCCTCCTTTTCATCAGAAACATGCAAACTTTTTTCTTCATCAATTGCTTCTCCCTTCTCTCCTGCGAACGACGTTGAATCTTTTTTCTCATTTACTTCTTCCCCACTCTCACCATTAATCGACTTCTCATATGTTTTTTCATGAACTGGTTCTTCTTCTGGTTCTTCCAGATGAAGTGAATGAAAATCCTTATCTGACAGTGACTCTTCTTTATCATCAATATCTCCATCTCCAAAAGAAGCACCATTTATCTCTGTATTTACCTCTTCCACTTTGCAGTTAATAGGCTCCAGCTCTTCAATGAAGGCGCTAAAACTCTTCTTAGACATAAATTCATACTTATTAGTACTTATAGAGGGTACGGCTTCTGAGCTAACAAAATCACCATTATCCCTCATACTTCTACTGAATTCTTCAAAAGTAGGGAACTTGAAATTGAAACGTAACTGGGTTGTTTCTTTCTCGTCGAAAAGCCCATCTGTTTCTGAATCCCTATAATCAATATAATCTTCTTTAGACTCCTTTTCTGGCTCTGCCTTCACATAATTGTAGTCAATTTTATTGCTTTCTTCAGAGTTAAACGCCAAAGAGCTTGAATTGTAATTTAAACAACTGTCATGCCTTCTTAACCTGTAAAGTTTAACAACACAAAATCAAATTAACTACAAAAAGATACAGAATATTTTTTAAAAAAAACAATGAAGAATTCTTTTTTCATAGCTAGAAGTATTAAATGATGAAGCAAAGAGAATAATACCTAAAGAATAAGTATGTGTCGATGAAGCCAAACAGAGGAAGCAAATATGTGGAGAGAGAGAACCAGAAAACGGATACATAGGGAGCCAGTTTTTGATGCAGAAACTCATGAACTGAACCCATATGATCCCTATAACTGAGATGGGTATTGAACAGAAATAACTTCCCGGGCAGACATCAATTAAATTGAATATGTAAGTTTAGTTTGAAGCAAGAAACAGAGAAAACTGTGGACACAGAATGTAGACCAATTCAGCGTATTCATTGCTGCTTTGAATCTGTCAAAGAAGAATGGACTCTACACCAGAAAAATTAAAAAAGACAGAGGTAATCCGTGTAAATAGTGGAAAGATAAGCACAGACTGATACAAATCTGACCTAATTAGAGAGAGTTTAGTGATTTGATAGCTAAAAATGAGGGGAAGATAGTTACCAGCGAGCGACTAGATTCGGAGGTTCTTATTTAGTGGGTTGCTTAGAGGCATGGTTTTGTGAGACTAGACTAGAGTAGTCGTGGGTTTGTGAGGTTTATCAGTTGAAAGGTCTGTTTGTTCTCCCCTACTCTCAACTGTTGGTTCAAGCACATATAGAAGAGAGAGAGGAAGAAAGGGAGAGTTGGGAAGTTTACGCCTTACCCGCGGGATGAATATATTCAAAGTTTGACATGATTGCTTCTGGAAAACTTTGGTTTTCTTGTTTATATAAAATCTTCATCCCAAAAAAAAAAAAGTAGTCTCATTTTATTTTTATGTTAATTGATTTATATAATTCGAAGGACGTGATTTATTTTAATTTTTAAATAATTATATATTTAATAATATTTTTAAAAAAGTGCACAAAATTAACAATTAAATTAATCAAAAATTAATAAATTTACTTAAATTCTGAATCTTCAAAATTTTATAAAAAAAAAACTTTTTTAATGGGAACTGGGAAGGAAAGAGTATATCCATCCATGTAGTTTCAATTTTCAAACGCGGCAGATAGTAAAGTATATTGATTTATAGTATTGTCATCAAGGTCCAAATCCTAAAATAAAATTGAGAGATTGTTTTCATATCATGAAATGTACCCTGTAGCGCAACACCGTCTTACCTACCGACTTGTAATTTGGGATTTAGCTCCCTTTCATTTCAAATCACTTCCAATTTCATTCAATACGTTATATTCTTATCGGTATCGATCAATTAATTTATTATATTAAACAATATAATTATTTTAAAAATAAAAATAATTTAATATTTTTTCATCATTTAATAAACATGTGGATTTTTCATTAAAATTTCAATAGATGAAAATTCTTTTAAGCTTTTAACGGTAAAAATATTGTTTATGATTCTAATTTTTTAAAAAATTGATCTTAATATCATTAATTATCTATCAATATATTTTGATCATTACTAATTTTTACTAATAAAATTATTATAATTAAATAATTAATATTAGATGAAATTGAAGAAAATGTGTAACGAGGAAAAGTCAAATTGTGATCTGTATTACTACATAAATATGCCCCCGTTCCAGTTTTCCAATAAAATTGTGCTCAAGTGTCTTTATGAGAAATCCCCGTTCCCAGTTTTCCAATAAAATTTTGCTCAAGTCTCTTTGTGAGAAATCTTTTAAGATACCCAAAAAGAAGAAATCAGAACCTACCTAAGTGTGATTCTCGTGAGCCGAAGTGCTATTAAATAGTGTAGACCTCTTAACTACTATCTCCGTTATTCCATACTGGAATAAATGTTTTGTTTTGATTTCTTAAAAATATTAATAAATATTATCATTTAACTTTTTAAAATAATAAAATTTGAAATTAATAATACTATTTAGATAGTATATAATTTTACAATCATATTGTCTAAAGTTAAATTTATATATTATCAATTTTAAATTTAAAAATATCTCAAATTGACTTATAACATCAAAACTCAAAAGTTAATATTAATCATCTTTATTAATAAAACGACTTTCCTGTGGTGTAATTGGGTTACAATTTCTCCCCTCTTTTGTCCTCGCAAGGTTAATGATATTAATATTATTTTATTTCACATAATTTAAAACTTATATATCCCACTAAATTTATAAATTTTTATTTTATCTCTTATATTATTTATACACGCAACGTGTTATAAAGAGACAGAGTTGAGCAGAAAAATGAATTACATTTATCTGAAGAATACACAGTACTTATATATTACAATTTGAGAAAATGAGCTTACTAACTAAGCTAACAACTAACTAAATCATAAATAATCTATTTACAAAAATAGCCTTAAGCTATTTACAAAACTAGCCTAAGTCATCCTTAACATCCCCCCTCAAGTTGTGTGATGAAAACAGATTTGAAACACCCAACTTGAAAAGAAGAAAATCCAGTTTGTCTCGGGACAAAGCTTTGGTAAAAAGATCAGCTGGTTGTTGATCAGTAGGCAAGTAGGCAGTAGTGATGATTCCTTGCTTGAGTTTGTCTCGAACAATATGACAATCAATTTCAATATGCTTAGTCCTTTCATGAAAGACTGGATTAGCAGCAATATAAAGAGCAGATTGATTGTCACAAAACAGTTTAACAGGAGTCAGATTAGGCACTTGAAGATCTTTAAGCAGAGCAAGCAACCATTGAACCTCACAAACAGTATTTGCCATGGATCGATACTCAGATTCAGCAGTGGATCGTGACTGAGTAGATTGTTTCTTGCATTTCCAAGAAACAAGAGAATTACCAAGTTTAACACAATAACCTGTGATAGACTTCCTTGTTTCACCACAAGAGCCCCAATCAGCATCACAGTAAGCAGTAAGAGTTAATGGACTGGTAGCTGAGAATAAAAGACCTTGCCCTGGTGCTGATTTAAGATACCTTACTAATTTTAAGGCAGCATCCATGTGAGCTTGCAAAGGACGGTGCATGTATTGACTCAAAATATGAACTGCATAAGTAAGATCTGGCCTGGTGATAGTAAGGTAGATGAGTCGACCAACTAATCTCCTGTAAATACTAGGAGTAGCAATTACAGAACCTTTAAGCCTGCTAAGATTGTGATTTTGATCAATAGGAACCTTTGAAGGTTTAGCTCCCAATAAACCTACATCAGTGATAATATCCAAGGCATATTTCCTTTGACAGATGAAGATTCCAGTTGAAGAATAGGCAATCTCTAGTCCCAAAAAGAATCTTAACAGACCCAAATCTTTTAGCAAAAACTGAGAACTGAGATAAGTTTTCATTTTATCAATCATGAAAGAGTGAGTACCAGTCAACACAATATCATCTACATACACAAGTAATACTGTAAAAGTACCTTGAGTGTGCAAAGTAAACAGAGAAGAATCATTATAAGACTGTTGGAACCCATAGTTTAGCAAGGCAGTGGAAAATTTAGAGAACCATTGTCTGGGTGCTTGTTTAAGCCCATACAAAGACTTCTTTAGTTTGCACACTAAGGGAAGGGAAGAACTGGTAGTAGGTAATTGAAATCCTGGAGGTAAAGTCATGTAGACTTCCTCAGCTAGATCGCCTTGTAAAAAGGCATTGGTAACATCCAGTTGAAATAATTTCCAACCTTTAATAGCAGCTAGAGCTAACAGAGTCCTGACAGTTGTCATTTTAGCAACTGGGGCAAATGTCTCAAAGTAATCCAGACCAGGTGTTTGAGTGAATCCTTTAGCTACTAATCTAGCTTTATATCTGTCAAGGGTACCATCAGAGTTGTATTTAATCCTGTAAATCCACCTACAACCAACACATTTCTTTCCTGCAGGTAAAGTTGTTAATTCCCAAGTATTATTCCTTTCCAAAGCATTTATTTCAGTTTGCATAGCTTGACACCACTCAGAAGATTTAATAGCCTGAGAATAGCTAGAAGGTTCAGAAATGACAGAAGTGACAGCAAGAAGTTTATGATATGATGGAGAAACCTGAGAGTAAGAAAGATAATCACTAATAGGATATAAGCAGTTAGAAGTACTAACAGAAGAATGAGCTTGAGAAGGAATATCATAATCCTTGAACCAAACAGGTTGTTGCTTTTGTCTAGAGGGTCTAACAGGAGCAGATGAATGAGTAGATGTAGATGGTATAGAAGAGGAAGTAGCAGAAGGAGAGACAGTAGTAGGAACAGATGGTATAGCATGAGAAGATGTGGGAGAGGCATTTTGAACATCAATTTGAGTCAATTCATCCTGAGTGTAAGAAGGAAAGAAGAATGAAGAAGAATCTGGAGAAGAAGACAGAAAAGGAAATATATCTTCATAGAACACAACATCTCTAGAAACAAACACTTTCTTGGTCTCTAGATCACACACTTTGTATCCTTTTTTACCATAAGGATAACCTAAGAAACAACATTTCACAGCTCTAGGAGAAAACTTGCATCTATTGTGAGAAGGAGTAGAGACATAACATAGACAACCAAATACTTTAAGATGAGAATAATTGGGAAGATGACCCAATAAAACCTCATAAGGAGTGTTGTACTGAAGAACTAAATTTGGCATTCTATTAATGAGATATGTAGCAGTCAGAATACAGTCACCCCAATAACAAAGTGGAACATGAGAATGAAACATGAGAGATCTAGCAACATCTAGCAAATGTCTATGTTTTCTTTCTACTACACCATTCTGTTGAGGAGTAGATGTACAACTTGTTTCATGAACAATACCAAGAGACTTAACATAAGTCTGAAATGACTTTTCAAAGAATTCTGAACCATTATCAGATCTGATATGTTTGATTGAACCAGCAAACTGAGTTTGAATATAGGCAACAAATGTTTGAAAGAAGGATAAAGCCTGAAATTTGTTTTGCATTAAGTAGGTCCAAGTACATCTTGTGTAATCATCAACAATTGTTAAGAAATACACACAATCATCATATGTCTTGTGTCTATATGGACCCCAGATATCAAAGTGAACAAGCTCAAAAGGTTTACAAGTAATAGTAACACTATGAGGAAAAGGATGCCTAGCTTGTTTAGCTTGATGACAAACATTACAAGGTAATTTTGAAAGTTTAGAACTACAAGGAATAGAAGAAATATGCTGCATATAAGATGAGGAAAGATGTCCCAGTCTATAATGCCAGAGATCTGTTGCAGTGGTGACAGACAGTGCAGAAATACTTGAAGAAGAAGAAGCATGAGGTGGATTTGGCAAGCAAAGTTGGTACAGATTATCAACAAGTTTACCAATCACCTTCATGTTCTTCAAGACAGGGTCCTGTATGACACATAGATTTGATTGAAAAACAACATTACATGTAGAATCCCTTGTAAGTTTAACAATAGAAACAAGATTGAATTTAAATGATGGAACAAAGAGAACATCATACAGAATCAGATCTGAAGACAGAATCACAGTACCCTTATGAGAAATAAGAGCATTAGTACCAGTTGGTAAAAGGATTGAAGACTGAATAGAAATAGGATTGTGCAAATATTCCAAAGAACATGTAAAATGATCAGTGGCACCAGAGTCCAAAAACCAAGTGGTTGAACTAGCAAAACTTAATAAACACCTATGAATATGAACATTACTAGAGTGATTAACAATCATACCTGCCAAATGTTGAGTAGAAGCTGCAGATGTAGCAGATGATGTAGAAGCATGTGAAGACTGCATCAAAGTCATCAAATGCTGAAGCTGAGCAGGAGTAAAAGTAACATTTGAAGTTGCAGCATCAGACATAGGTGAAGAACTATGCAAGGAAGAAGCAGCAGTTGAATAGTACTGATGACCAGCAAAAGGAGACTGCAATGAATTTGGCATAGAGGATGATCCTGGGAATAGGTTCTGATGAGCAGAGTGAGAAGTGTCTACAAGATTAGCACTGTGTTGTCCTTTGAATTTAGAACTACCAGTAGTAGATACTGTATGAGGAGAAGAGAACTTAGACTGTGCTTGATTGGCAGGATGCATTTTGTGCCAAGGAGGGTAACCATGTAACTTGAAGCACTTGTCCTTAACATGTCCTTCCTCATGACAATAATGACACACAGTAGGAACTTTCTTTTTAAATTGCTTAGAACCTCTATTTGCTTCAGAAAAATTTTTAACTGCTAGTGCAAATGTGTCAGGCACAGCTGCTGACCCTGTGTTACTCAAACTAGCACACTCTCTCTGTTTTTCTTCTTGTAGTAACAAAGCATAAGCCTGATCCACTGTTGGAGATTTAGTCATTAACAGAATTTGACCTCTCACATGTGTATATGTATCATTAAGTCCCATTAAAAACTGTGTTAATATCTCATTCTGCAGATTTTGTTCTTGTAGAATAACAGATCCACAACTACAAACACAAGTACACTTAGGTACTCCAATCAGATTATGAAGTTCTTCTCTCAAGACTTTGAACTTAGTAAAATAACCAGTAATAGACAAATTTCCTTGAGAAAGACCTCCTATATCCGTCCTTAACTGAAATAGCTTTGGTCCATTAGTTTGAGTGAATCTTGTTTCTAAATCAGTCCAAATTTCACGAGCAGTTGGTGAATAAACCACACTAGAAGCTATTTCAGGAGTTAAGGAATTAAGCAACCAAGAAATGACCATATCATTACATCTATCCCAGTGCATCAGATATGCTGAACCAGAATTAGGTTTAGGATATGTACCATTTATAAATCCTAATTTGAGTTTAGCTGAAAGAGCTAAGGTCATTGATCGTTTCCATTGAGAGTAATTTGCACCAGTCAATGGCTGAGAAACCAGAATTAAACCTGGATGATCAGAAGGTTGCAAGTAAAGTGGATGACAAGCATCAAGTTGCAATCCAAGAGAAGCATTATCATATATATCAACAGAAACAGGAACAGGTACAGTAGGAGCCATGAGAATCAAACTCAGTGAAGTAATTTGATTAACAATTGATGTGCAAATAAGCAGATCAACAGAGATTGTAAAATTCGAATGAAATTTTGGAAAAATTGCAGATGAAGAGAAATTGTGCAAAAGATACACAGTTACAGAAAATGAAATTATAGAAGAATAGAGTTGAATGAGACGAAGAATTTTCACAGAGAAAATGTGAATATACAGAAAAACTAAGATGAAGATCTGATTACATAGTGTGAGAAAACCCTAAATATTTTCGTGTTCTTCAGCTCTGATACCATGTTATAAAGAGACAGAGTTGAGCAGAAAAAATGAATTACCTTTATCTGAAGAATACACAGTACTTATATATTACAATTTGAGAAAATAAGCTTACTAACTAAGCTAACAACTAACTAAATCATAAATAATCTATTTACAAAAATAGCCTTAAGCTATTTACAAAACTAGCCTAAGTCATCCTTAACACAACGCCTGTGCCACCTGTATCGTGGAATATTTATTTGGCTGAGTGTGCCTATAGCTTTTATTTATATAAAAAATAATTTAAAGCGAAGACAAACAACATACATATTCATAAGTGTCTGTTACTAATAAGTTTGTTGAAGATTTTCCATATAGTTGCTTAAATACGAAAAGGCTTATGCATACTCTGTCAAAATGAGCCACTTATTAATCCACCCGGCGTACTATACAGTTTCATGCTACTGCTGCTGCTGCATCCAAAAATAGCATTACAAAGTTTTGATCCCTTATTTGTTTTCTAATTGGTCACCCTCTTGAATTTATTGGGATATTGACAAGTCGATTTATGAAACACGTTCTTTTCTGTTGGCGAATAATCAGCAATGCTAGTCAGCGACTGCAAAGAATAAGAAAATTCTCGGCAAAAAGGGTAAGACCCACCACTCTACTAAATTTAAAAAATAAAATTGACACATTAAATTTTTTAAAAATTATTAATTAAATTATTTTATTCAAAAAATTGAACCAACGTTAAATTAAATTAGATATTTACATATGTGACGGTGAGAAAAAAAAATAAATACTGATATGACTAATGATTTGGTAACCATGTATTTAAAGAAAGAAGAATAAGTTTTGATTTTCTTTTATTCATTTTCCTATTATTTCTCTCTATTCCTAAGTAATTCTTCATTTGGTTACGATCGGAAAATTTCTTAAACAAAGAGTTTACAGTAGCTAAGATTCCGTTAATAGATTTGGAGGTTGGAACGGAGCTCCGGGAGTAAAGCAGGCCACGCCTTATGCTGTGTTTGGTTGGTGGGAATGGAATGGAATGAGCTGGGAATGGAATGACCATTCCTTCTGGAATGACTAAAAACATGTTTGGTTAGTCAGTTGGAATGAACATTCCATTCCTTTAGTTATTTCATCCCTATCTAGAATAATATTTTTCATTCCTTTCTAAATAGATGGGTTTATTTCATTCATTTTCGCTTCGTTCATTTTTCACCTGACTTTGGGCCTATTCGGGAATGACTTATTTTAAAATGACTTATAAGTTAAAATATAAGTTGACTTATTATTCAAACAGCTTATTGGTAAACAACTTATTTAAATAACTTATTATTGGTAAACAACTTATTATTGGTAAACAACTTATTATTTAAACAGCTTATTAGTAAATAACTTATTATTGGTAAACAGCTTATTAATAGTAAACAACTTATTACTTAAATAACTTATTGGTAAATAGCTTATTATTGATAAACAACTTATTATTTAAATAGCTTATTAGTAAACAACTTATTATTTAAACAGCTTATTGGTAAACAACTTATTAGTTAAATAGTTTATTATTGATAAACAACTTATTATTTAAACAGTTTATTGGCAAACAACTTATTATTTAAACAGTTTATTAGTAAACAACTTATTATTGGTAAACAACTTATTAATAGCAAACAACTTATTATTTAAACAACTTATTATTTAAATAACTTATTGGTAAATAGTTTATTATTGGTAAATAACTTATTATTTAAATAGCTTATTATTGATAAACAACTTATTAATAGTAAACAGCTTATTGGCAAACAACTTATTATTGGTAAACAACCTATTATTTAAACAGCTTATTGGTAACCAACTTATTATTTGAACAACTTATTGGTAAACGGCTTATTTAAACAGCTTATTGGTAAACAACTTATTGTTCATCATTGGGCATAAAAACCAATAATCTTAGTTTACTACTGCATTGAATAAACTATTATGAAATGTTCAGGAATATTGCTTTTGTTTAATTCTATATATGATTTGTATTGGTTTCAAGGTTTTTTAAAAAATCATGAAGGTGTTTATTTGAATTTTAAATGCATAAAAATATAAAATAAAAAATTCTAGTGAAGATATTCTTTTAATTCTATTTAATCTATTTTTTCATTCATTTTTATAAGTTAGTAGTATATAAAAAACGAAAAAAATTATTACTTATTCCATTCATAATGTAATTCATGTAAATCAAATACTTAAAGTAGAATGGTGATTCTATTCCTAACGGAATGAATGAACAAACCAAACATAAAAATGGGAATGACCATTCTCATTCTCATTCTCATTCCATTCCTTAAGTCATTTCATTCCTTAAGTCATTTCATTTCTTAAGTCATTCCATTTCATACATGCCAAGGAATGGGAACCAAACATAGTATTAGGGAAATCGTGCTTTCCAATCACTGAAAGGGCCTCACTTAATTGGGACTGGATTCAAGTTGTTGAAGAAAGCATGACAGGGACAATTAGGGTTTTAATCTCTTCTTTTTCTGGGTCTAGAATAGGGGAAGAGGGTAGGGTTGGGACCCACTGGGATTTGAGGAGGTTTTTGAAGTTAACAGTCGCGGCTTGACGGATCGCCTCGTCAACGGCTGGCTCAACCACAAGGCGGAGCACGACGAGACCATAGTTTGGGGTATCAGCGGCGTTAGAGAGGCTGGATTCTGCACGGCGGCAAGGTTCAGGGAGAGGAGAGAGAGTATTGAGAAACATTAGGAAAGAAATTAAAGGGTTTGTTGGTTTCATTCCATTTTTTCATCCGTTGGTTAGGGTTTATGCAAGTTTTGTGAAATGAATCTAGGGTTTCGTACTTTTGTATTATTCTGATAAATGTTTTGATTTTGTAATTTTATTTTTATTTTTTAATTTTTTTATTATTCTTTTGTCAAGTTAGTATTAATTTTGATTTTTTGACGGAATGGTCCAACAAATTTGACAGAATGGTCCAATTAATTTTTTTTAAAAAAGTTTAGTGTGTCAATTTCATATTTTTAAAGTTTAGTAATGTAATGCTTAAAAGTCGACAAACACAGTAAAGTAATACCTTTTTTGCCGAAATTTCTCTTTCAGTCGAATGAAAATAACTTTTAAATTTATCAAATACTCTTACGTTTTAAAATTAGAGACATATTTCAAAGCGATTATTTTTAATAATAGTTATACTTCATCTGTTCTATATAAAAAGGTCATATTTACAAAATTTAAAAATTTCAAGATTTTTTTTTCATGTTTATCCTAAAATATAATGAATGTTTAATTTAGTAATTATGACATACTAGTGAAATTGTGATGTTAACTTTAAGAATATTGTGCTATTTATATTATCAAGAAAATAAATTTTTTTTAAAAAAAAAGGTTTTTTTGTTTTTTTAAATGGAGGGACTATTAAAACTTTTCAACTTGAATGTCACACCTTAATTATACTTTAAAGTCATATTTGTTTACAAAAATAATACTTGAGATTCGACTATTTAATCATAATCACTTGGTTGTTTTGAAAATTGGACTTGAAACGATTAGTACAAGGATAACAAAATGACTTCTAATAAAGAACTGTTTAATAACATGTTCAACTAGGTATTATACTCTCCACTATTTAGGATTAAAAATTTGTGAATAAAAATAAAATTGACCTTTTATTAAAATGATCAACGTATCTTATTCAATACATCTATACTCACAATTCAAAAAATATAATTTCTTTGGTAATAATGATAAGGGTATAATTGTTTAAACATTAAGTTTTTTATACAATCTTTTAAATAATCTTAGACAAAAGAAATTCAATTCTTTTTGTCACATTATGATAGATAAAGGGCATGCAAGGAGGAGATGCAAACTATATATAGCTCGTAGCATTTGGCCCAAAACAATCTTTCCTAAAAACCGATTTTTGGGTTTTGTTTCTAGTAAATCTCGACTGTGCCGGCCCAATATTCATGGGTTTGGGAAGTGGGACTAGCCCAAAAGAAAATTAAAACTGTCACTAACTTACTTTCAGCCAAAGGAAATGCTGCATTATTAGGTGTATTAATTATTGGAAGAAAATCTTGAGATAATATAAATGCATGGACCACGTTCAATCAATCAATGTACATGGTTCGTCTATATTATTTTTGTTTTTTTTAATCAGTATAAAAAAAAAATACAACATTATGAATGGATGGTGGGTGAAATTAATCATTCAGATTTCAGACATACATTCTTATTTCGGTATTTCCTATCATGGATTGATGGAATACATATCTATAAAGATTCTATTTATATAGAAATATATATATATATATAAAATATGTTTAAATGACAAGAAAAAGAGAAACTGTAAGAGAGTATATGCATACCTATTTAAGAGGCAGTGACGTAAGGGGTGACATATCAAAGATTTGATGAGATGGCCAAATTAGCTGTAAAATATGAGCCATTAAATTCACAAACGATTATATAGGAAATTGATTTTTTTTAGTACCACAAGTTTCCTTACGACATAACTGGGATATCAATGTACTCCTATATATACTCTTACGTTTAATTCATTGAGTCTTATTTATATATAAAAAAATTATTTTACAAAAATAAATAAATTAAATAATACTCCACTTACAAAAAAAAATTAAATATACTCCTATATACAGTAGAACCTCTATATATTAATACTCGATAAATTAATAATCTCTCTAAAATAATATTTTTTCTCAGTCCCGACTTGGGCTAATGGGATAAATTAATAATTTCGATAAAATAATAAAATAATAATTTTTAAAAAGACCCTTATATAAATATATGGTCCCATCAAAATCATAAAATTAATAATTCTTTTAAATTACAAATATATCTAGGGTAATCTTGTAAAATATGATTCTATTCTCGTTTGTTTTGTCTTGAAATTCAAATCTAATTGAATTTATCCTTAATTTTTTTCATTGCGTCCAAAAGTTCAGATGTTGCATTCTCGAATTGTAATAAAAACTTGTGAAAAGTTGTTGACACTATGAGTGTTTTCTTTCGCGTTATTGGCTCCAAAGGTATTGTATCATCATTAGGATTTTCAGTAATAGAAGTCACAATGAACTTATACTATATATAAATTAATTAAACTTAATGTGAATATAATTTTTTTTTGAAATACAATGTGAATGTAATTTGAAAAGTGGATACAATGAACATTATTTAATTATTAAAAATAATTAATATCACTTACAATGAATTCTATTATTACATTAATTTAATAAGTATGATACATTACATCAAAAAAAGTATGATATAAACATCAATAAAATACAATAATTTTAATGTAATTAAATTTATGTTCACCGAATAGAAAAACACTCTTTAAATTAATAAATTATTAATTTATCGATTAAATAATAACTCTCTAAATTAATAAAATTTTCCAATCTCAACAATATTAATTTATAGAGGTTCTACTGTACTCCTTACCTTTCGTTCAAAGAGTCTTATTTATAAAAAAATAAATAAAAATTATTTTATTAAAGAGTATAAAATAACACAATATTCTAAAATTTATATTCATAATTTTTATCTTCATACCATACTATTAAATTAATAATTTTTTTACTTTTAAGAGTGTATATATAATAAAATATGTTATTAAAATTTATAAATAATTAAGACTAAAGGAGTATAGTTATCATTAAAATCTTATAAATAGTCAAAAAGTCAAACGTTTATTTTCTTCGTACCTGACCTGGGTCATTGATAAAGCTAGTGCTGTAATTATGAGGTATCTGCCATACGACTGTTAAATTTCTTGCTTTCACCGAGGAGGGAGGAGAATAGGAGTACGTACATAGTAGTATACAGTATATAATAGTATATACATGCATATTCAAAAAGATGAGAGGAGAGAGAAACGGCGGCTACTGTTAAGCCGGTGGATTAATATAACTAGGAAATATTCATGTAAAATTAAGATCACATATCTAGGACTGTTGATTGGCTAAGTGAGTCAAGTTTAAATATGTCTAAATTTAGCTCATTTAAATATTAACGAATTTAAACTCAGACTCGTTTTATTTAGATTTATATTATGTTGTTCAAACTCGGACTATATGTGGTTACGAATTTTAAATCTATTTTTGACTAAATCCAAATAAAAAATAATAAAATTAATAAGTTAAAAAATAAAAAATAAAAAACTAATGCAAATCATTATTAAAATAACATCAGCTAATAATAACAACATGTTAATAAAAATATTAGAATCTTTGCAAGTCATAAGATCAAAATATCACTAAATATAAGAATTTTGAACTTCAAACATACAAATAATCATGACAGTAATATATTTCCAAATTATTTAGATAAGATTAGTTAAAATGACAAAATATTTAAATAAATAAATAACTTTAAAGAAAAGATGGTAACTAAATTTTTAGTTAAAGACGTTATATAAATATATATTGTGACGGTAAATATGTAATAATTAATATAAATAGTTTATATATTTATATGTTTTTAATATTATAATTCGGTCGGATTTATGATAAATTGAATAATTTATTGACTAAACTCGATCCAAATTTTATTTTAAATTTATATTTTTATTCAAGCTCAACTAAATTCACTCTTAAATTACATTCAAACAAACTTTTTAACTGATCGAATAATCGAATTTCGGACCTAATAGACAGCCATACTGACATATGACATATCTTCTAAGAGTCCTCCTACACAGACATGATTTTAGGACATGGAAATTGGACATTTCCATGTAAATTTCCATGTTCCCTTGGGTTTTTTTTTTTTTTTTTTTGGTATTTATTCTAAACATATTTATATTATGGATTTTAAAAAAAAAATCAAAAAAAACTGAAAAAATTAGGTGTAATTTGGATATATATCAAAAAAATAGTTGTATGGGCCCATACAACCATTTTTTTGATATATATCCAAATTACACCTAATTTTTTCAATTTTTTTTGATTTTTTTTTTTAAAATCCATAATATAAATATGTTTAGAATAAATACCAAAAAAAAAAAAAAAAAAAACCCAAGGGAACATGGAAATGTCTAATTTCCATGTCCTGAAATCATGTTTGTGTAGACTTATTCATCTTCTAATTAAGTAGTAGTAAGTCCCAACAAGTAGTAATGTACTCCATTACAGACTTTACAGTGAACTCCAGCAGTGCTCCAACATTGAAGCCTTGGGTCCTACAATGTAATCAAAGTCAAAACAGATACTCCCTAGTAAAGTCACCAGTTCAATTTTTAATCTACATATCTTAATTCTTGATGTCTCATTTTGTGTATTGTTGTTCGATAACATTTTTTTAATGTTGTATTTATATATGACTAATTTTTAAAATAGATAAACAATATCAAGTACCAATAAATAGGATGTGACAATAAATAATAAGAAGAAAGGAACAGAAGATTTGAATTCTTCAATTTTTGAGGAGAGATTAGAGTAAAACTGTAAAAAAAATAGAGAGGAAAAAAAAATGACCTATGCCATCTAAAAGGGTGTGGACTTTATTAACTTTATCCTTACCGGATTATATTATTGGGTTTATTCTAATTACTTAATCACATATAAGGTAAATATTAGTAGTAACAAACCTCATAAGTAATTTTATTCCATTCGGTCTTTATGATAATTTAAGATGCCCAGATAATTAAATATCTAACAAGAATTAAACAAAAATAGTAGTAGTACTACTAGTGGAGACATTGCTATCAAATCTAAGACGTAAAAAAGCAAGTTATTAAAGAGTGTAACTACGTTTTTTGCCCTCCGAAAAGGACTCTGTCGTCCTTGCATTGCATGCATTTACTACCACCTCCTCCTTTATCACTTTGAGAAACACAAGCAAACAATATATTGGACAAGTGGATCATAAGGCTGTTAAACACTTTATTAGAGGTCTCTAAAAGATTCTAATTCCACTAAAAGCATCCAAATTAACGCCAAGGAATGCTATATCTATATATATATATATGAAAGATAATCCACAGCAACCGGTTGCCCTCAGCAACCGATTGCTATGTATTGCACCCCTATATATATATATATATATATTCTGCCCGTGGTGCCCGATAATATATATCATGAATATATTGGACAAGTTGAGCCCTTTTATTGTTTTATTTTTTTATGATTAAACATTTATTATATGTATAGATATATCATATACATGAAATAAAAATATATACTTAAAGTTCGTAAATCATATAAATGAAACTATTAGTATGATTTTTTAAGACACGGGAGTGTGTGTGTGTATATATATATACACATGTTACAAGGCATGGCAATTGCCCATACTATATGATGCAAGTAGACGCATGTTTGCCCATTCAGCTTGTGATCATCAGCTCTAGCTGATGCTTATTCCTTAGTTGCTCAAAATTCCATTGCAATCGCTCTCTGGAAATAAATTTCTAATGCAAACAGAGTTCAATTAATTGGCGGTGGACGTACACCACAAGTAATGGAACCCACAACCCCTCGTATCCTCACATGCAAATTAAACCCTTTTGATTTGGCATATGCATATATCATACTCCTATCCTATGTATCATAACCGCATGCCCTTTCATTTCTTTCTTCTGATCATCAAGTCGATCCATAAGTCAAAAAACAGCCTTATGCTGTCCGGAGATGACTTTCGTGTTAAAATTCGAGTCAAAATCTGAGTATGAAGCAAATCATATCTTACCAAGATTCAATTTAGTATCTCAATAATATTTTAGGTTATCATTGACACCACAAAAAGATTATAACCGAAGGTATTTTGATGTGAAAATGGGTTGTCGGTCACCGTCACGTTACAATGTATTGGTGATAAATTCCTGGACATCATAGATCAAGTGGTTAAAAAATTGTTAAAAGTGCAAATACATACATCGCTATTAAACGATCAAGTGGTTAAAAAATTGTTAAAAGAGCACATACATACATCGCTGTTGTGTTGAATACTAGTACAATACATGCAACAGAGTATGTCAGATAATCTACTAAGTATCCCTCACCATCTATCATCTTCATCATTATGGTGATGCACAAATCACAACGTTATGGAAGAAATAGAGAGAGAAAACAGGGTTTCCTTGAAAACAGCTTTCATTGAAAACAGGAACATAATTAGTGATCAATTTATATAGGAGTAGTAGTAAACACACTAGCTAGCATGAGTTTAGAAATAAAAAGGCCAAATATTATATACATACACATATACTTACTACTAGTATTAGGGTTTTTGTTTTGATTTAATGTTCATAGAGGTTGAAAAGAAAGAAAGAGAGAGAGATGAATAAATTAGCACATTGAATGCCACGCGGTTTTGGTGAGGCGAGAGAGCTGAGGCAATAGAGACAGACAAACGCAGCTGACTTTAGAGCAAACAGGCCCATGGGAGTAAATGCTGTTGCTATTGCATGCCCCCCTTTTGACTCTTTTTAGCTACTCTCACCTCCCTTTAATTTCCTCCTCCCTGCCCTGCTGCATGCTACCTGCTGATAACTTTATATATAATTACATTCACATATATATTATAGGTCAGCGTCCTCAATTTCTATATATGCACCTATCATAACCCTTACCCATACAAACACTTGTCTCACCATTTTTTTCTTTCTTTCTAGCTTTCTTTGTTAAAAGAAATTAAAGAGAGGATCGATCAATTGAAGACGAAGAGAGAGATATATATTATCCAAAGAAAGAATTGCAATCAAGCTGGTAAGGCAAGTAGTACATAAACAGAGGAGTAAGTAAAATGGGAAGACCGCCTTGTTGTGATAAACTGGGAGTGAAGAAAGGGCCATGGACTCCTGAGGAAGATATTATGTTAGTTTCATATGTTCAAGAACATGGTCCTGCCAATTGGCGTGCTGTTCCTACCAATACTGGTACTTTTCTTTATTTACTTATTTAACTTTCTTCTCTATTTGTTTGTGTATTTTGTGTTTTCATGTTTTTGTGATTAATTTGTAATTGGTTATGTATGGTCGTTAATCAATTTAAGAAATTAAACCATATTCAGATCTCTACTTCTTGTATAATAGATGAATATGTTTTATTATATAGATATGTGTGTGTGTGTGTGTGTGTGTATATATGTTGTAGATTATTTGTTCCTTTATTTAATTTGGGGTCTGGTTAATTAATTTTCCAGGGTTGCGTAGATGCAGTAAGAGTTGCAGGCTTAGATGGACTAATTACCTGAGGCCTGGAATCAGAAGGGGCGACTTCACTTCTGATGAGGAGAAAATGATCATCCAGCTTCAAGATCTTCTTGGAAACAAGTAAATAACTTTTATATAGTATACAAATTATCATTCTATATTTCTTTTTCTTTCTTTCTTTTTTTTTACCATGTAATAGTAAAAAAAGTTTGTTCAACTTTTTATTTTTTGGTTGCAGATGGGCTGCAATAGCATCTTACCTCCCAGAGAGAACAGACAATGACATCAAAAACTATTGGAATACCCATTTGAAAAAGAAGCTCAAAAAGCTTCAAACTGCTACAACTTCTGAGCATGACGGGTCAGGACTAGCTTGCTCATCTAAAGATGGTGATCATGGACCCGTTTCATCTTCTTCACACTCCATTTCTAGGGGCCAGTGGGAGAGGAGGCTTCAAACTGACATTCACCTGGCCAAACAAGCCCTTAATGATGCTTTGTCATTAGATCAAAAGCCAATCAACCCAGCTCCACCTCCTAAACTTACCCAATCTCAAGCTGCATCATGTACCACCACCCCTTATGCATCAAGCACTGAGAATATAGCCAGATTGCTTAAAGGATGGATAAAAAATTCACCCCAAACAATGTCTTGTTCAAGTACTACTACTAGTGATCGGCACTCATTCAACAAGATTATTACTGATTCCACATCAAGTGAAGGGACTGAAAGCCAAAATAATGGTTGCATTGATTTATCCGAAGCATTTGAGTCACTTTTTGGGTTTGACTACTCTTTGGAGTCTAATTCCAATATTTCTTCTGATTTTTCAACTAAATCTAATAATAATAATATTAATAATAATAATAATATGTCTCCTGAGGAAGCTAGTACTACTCTTTTTCAAGGTGAAAGCAAGCCAGACCCAAGTTCCCCAGTCCCATTTTCCATGTTTGAGAATTGGTTGCTTGATGAAAGTGCTGCTACAGTTTGTTCGTGGGAAAGTTGAGTAGCTGATGAGTAATAACTTTTCATTTGATGAAGATAATGCAGCTGATCATTTATTTTAGTAATCAGAAGCTAGTTTGCTAGGTCTTGTCTGGGAATTCTAGCTTTCATTTGTTATGCGACTCATTCTATATATCTTATTAATTTTTTGTTTTATCTTTTTTGGTCTAGGCCTGGACATGGGTTATATTTACCATATCTAAGGCCTCAGAGAACTTGATCAGTAACCATCGTAGTTGCTTGACTGACTGTAAATTCACATTTAATTGTTCAGCCACCTTAATTATGGAATATTTTTTTTTTGGTTAAATAATTATGGAATATTCAATATAATGAAAATAAATTTATGCTTTTTAATGTTATCTGTGTCTGCTTATTTAGTTTTCTTAATTTCTTTCTAAATCCTTAATTAAATACCCTATATCATTTTTCAGTTATGATCCTTAATTTGTTTTTAACCCATTTTTATTATTCCTCTCTCATGAATTAAATTGATTGTGCTAGCTATAACTAAGATCACAGGCGATATACAGTCTGCTGGTTCAAGATTAACTTTGCCTCTCTTTATATGCCTCTCATGAAACCCTTTTATTTATCAGATTATGAAAATATTATGAATTGTCTTGGAAATCTACAGATAGTCTTAAATGCATACATGTGAAAGTGTTTGAATACATGCACAAGTAGCAGCATTTGATCCTGAAAAAGCAGTGCAAACTGTAAAGCTATGGACATTAACATCCATAAGTGGACTGGTCATGAATAAAATAATAACTCTTCACATAAAAGATAAGAAAAGGGTTGTAGCTCCTTTTAATCTTTTAGCCAGCTGAATTTATTTGAGCATTACAAAGTTGGCAAAGTTTGTTATAATGTATACCTACTTTTTCGACTATTTTATTTGTTTATGCATATATATATATATATATATATATATATATATATAACACTTAACAAAGTTAATACGCCAAAACAAACTTTCAATCTAATTATAATTATATAATTATCAAATTGATTTAACGGTTGGAAAGAGGGGGCAAGGCCATAGCCTCACCAAGTCTTTTGAAAATTTCCAAATCTCCCAGGTCTATAAGTGTATTTTTAAATAAATCATTGTATTATTTAGAGTACTTTAATTTCCCCCACAAAATTTCTTTCTGCTATTACAAGTATACCACTAGATATATATATACACACACACACACGTACCTTCTTTATCACGCACTTAACTCCGTTATCATATCATAAGGGTGAACTTTTGGAAACAAATGTTGGGGTAATTAAACATACTCTATACCTTCTTATGTTGATGGAAAATATCTTAACGTTGTACAAGAGGATCAATTAACAACAGCAATAGTTTAATTTTTGAGTGAACAAGTACATGTGTAAAGTCTTAATCATAGTACTGTAATATTGGACCCTACCTAGCTAGCTCTCAAAATATACGTGGATTTCATTCCTAAATGGAGTAATAATATATACTGGCTAATTAAGCTAAGGCTAGCTTGTTAGATTGCCAACTCCGATCCGATGGATGGAATGGAAGTTGTAAAGACTGAAAGGACAGAAGCATGTGCCATTCAGACAAAGACCTAGCCTTGTAGTAATTAAGCAGCCCACCTCAACTTGTATTTAAGAGAAGCATGTGGATATTAAGATTGCACAAGTCACAACAATTCCAGTTAGCGTATTCAAAATATATACATACAACATACGATTTTTTTATTTTTTTTATTTTTAAATTTTTTGAAACACGTCTCACCATTTTTTTCTTTCTTTCTAGCTTTCTTTGTTAAAAGAAATTAAAGAGAGCAAGCTGGCAACTTACGATTTCTATATATATATATATATAGAGAGAGAGAGAGAGAGAGAGGCAGGATCAGGCCCGGGTCCGGACCTGATAAAATACGGACCCCAATTTTTTTTTTCAAAACAACTAATAAAAAATGTGTAGTTATTTTTGGTACTGAAAAAATTTGTTAATACAATGTTTTGAGAATGATTTGGATACATATAACAAACAGTGTTGTACCGACTGTATAACACTGTTTGTTATATGTATCCAAATCATACCCAAAATAATGTATTAACAAATTTTTTCAGTACCAAAAATAATTATATATTTTTTATTAGTTGTTTTGAAAAATAAAAATAAAAATTGGGGTCCGCATTTAATCATGTCCGGGAGTCCGGACCTGATCCTGGGCGTGTGTGTGTATATATATATATATAATATGTGTTAACTGCGCATCGAATCACAAAGTATACACTCTTTTGCACTTGGCACCCCTAAATTTAAAAACTCTCATCCCGCTACCCAAAGTACCGTTAAATAACCACAATAGACCCTATTTAGAGTTCTCGCCATTTTTTTGCTGAAAGATAGCCACGTGTCCTAATCTAATATTTAAATATACTTGATCGTATAAGTATCGTAATTGATTTATTTAATTAGTACAAATACGTAGAAATTACAAAATCAATAGAAAAAGAGTTTTAATACATTCACCCACTAAATAATTAACTGCAAATAAATAATTAACTAAAAAAATAACCCAAAAAATAATTAGTTACTCAACTAATCAAGTAAATTAATTAATTAAAAATCAATAATATGAACAAAAAAAATTAGTAAAATACAAAATAAAAGTATTGTCAATATTAAAACATACAAATTAGAAATTAAAATAAAAAAAATTAAATATAAAAAATACTAACAGTAGAAAAAAATTAAATATAAAAAATACTAAAATTAGAACTAAAAAATACTATAGTATTATCAATGTTATTAAATTATGGGTACATGACATTTATAGTTTACTTAATATAATTAAACTAATACTAACAATAGAATTAAATTATATCACTAAATTGCATATTAAAAGTAATTATTATATTGAAGCTAAATAACATTAGAAATAAATAATATTAAAGATTCAAAAATCAAAACAAAAGCAAAGATGGATATAGTTTCCATCTCATTTCGTTCATCAAACTAAAACAGAGTAAAAATCTCCATCTTCATTTCATTCATTTTCATTTGATCTTCATCTTCATTATTAACCCAATGGACCTTGGATTATGGCGAATTTTTGTGAAAGAACTGGAAGGTTCAAACCCAAATCTACGATTGATGCGACTGGTTTTGGTCCCCATCATCATGGATGCTTAAATTAATGGCTTGATTTGGGTTTGATCGTACGCTTTATGCTAGATCTGGATTTGAGTTCAGTTTGTTAATTAGACTGAATTCGAGTTGGGTTTGATCTGGTTCGATTTGGGTTTGATCCTCCCACATGTATTGATATTACTACATCATTTTGTTGCTGAAAAACGACACCATCATGACCAGGCGCATCTTAATTGCTTTGGCTATTTGAACCAGAAAAGTAGGTATTGCAACTACGTTGGTATTTTTTTAGATGTGATGAATGTTCAATCACAAATACCAGATTTAGTAGTTGAAGTTATGAATTTGATTTTTTTTAATATAAATAATTTATGGATTTGGGGTTCTTGTTTGTGTTTGTATTACTGTTATGGGTTTGTTTCTTGAATTAATCTGGGTTTGGTGTTCTTCAATCGCGTCACTGCTCGTCAATTGAAAAGATTTGCTCCTAGGTCTTCTAATCACCATGCATATGTGTATAGATTATTTTTCTTTAATTTCTTTCTTTACACGAATTTTATATCTCTGTATGTTTTTGTAATGAATTATTTAGTGTATGAGATAACAGATGGGAAAGAACAATATTGATTGTTGTTTAAAATTTATGGGTATTTAGATTTCTGAAATTATGGGTCGTGTAATCATCAAATAGATTTATAAATTTATATACTTTGATCTTCAAATTTAAGATGATTTGAGATTTAATGAATAGATGATGATGAATGGTTTAAAGGTTTTTGAATTTCTGGAATTCATTTGAAGATGATGAAGATAAGAAAAATAATTTTTTTTATATATTTATAAAGTATTTATACAAAAAGTTATTAGTGTTATATTGGTATTTAAATATTTTTATACGGTCAAACATAAAATATATACGGTCAACTATAATTATACGCACGTGCCCAGAGCACATGACCACTCTGGTTATTTTTTTGGCTGTATTTTTTTACAAGGGTATGTATCGAGAGGATATTGTTACTTTGAGTAGCGGGATGAGAGTTTTTATACTTCGGGGCCAATGCGCAAAAGAATGCATACTTCGGGGTTAGATATGCAGTTAACCATATATATATATATAAGTATAAACTTGGTGATAAATCACTAATGTTTGGAATTACAATTAGTGATAAATTCCTATTGATAAAGGGTAATTTAATAATTTTTGCTTATTGAGTATTCTAAAAACATAGTAAATAAATAGTAGAATTAATCTCAAGAAGTTTAACCAACTAATTAAGATTCCAATTTCTAACTTTTGAAAAAGAGTACTCTCATAGTATAAATAAGGGATGTTCCAGCACATTCAAGGTACATTATTCATTCTAAATTAATGTTCCCCTTCATATCAGCGCTCTAACTTAAGCATCAGAGAGTCTTTTCACAGTCCCTTAATTTCAGTGAACTTTTTGTAGGATTTCTGATAAATTCAAGGTGGTCACATGGGGTCAAAGTCAAAGTTCATGAGTTGACTAAAGTCCTAATTTAAAGCTGTTGATTAACACATCAACATAGTTTCAAATTGATAAGTGTGAAGTTGAATGATAAACATACATTCAATAACCCTTGTATGAGAATTTTTTAGCAACCCAAACTCCTAATTTGGATATACTGGCTTCACTAAATTACAAACGCATATCGACAAATTAACCCAAGGTCCATGTCCTTATGGATAGCAGACGCATATTATTACGAACCATGATCTAAACCTTGTTAAAAGAGATATCGGGTAAGAATGAAGGGCTGCGATTAAGAGTTATTTATAATAATCAATGGCTTGGATAGTTTCTCTAGTTATATTGTATTTTTCTTCCTTCAAAAGAGCCGAATACATGCATTAAAGAGTATCAATGAAATTAAACAAATTCTAGCTTTCTCTCTCTAAATTCTAGAGTTTGATCCAAACTCGAATTGGATCACTTGGAGTTCGTACGGAGACTCGAATATCTGTATCACACATGCTACGAAGTTTAATCAAAATTGTGGTTTTCAAGCTCTATTAATCAAGATCTATTATTCAAAATATGATATCTTCTATATTTTATATAGCGGAAGGTTAAGTTATTACATAAACTTAATTTTTCAGTATTTATTTAATCAGAAATGAGGTGTTAATACATGGGATTTTATGTTATGCTTGGTTTAAAAAATATAATGAGTTAAGAATAAAATAAATGAAGAAATAGAATAAAGGAAGAAATAAAATAATTTTTTAACATTCTAAGTACATGTTTAGTCGGATAATAAATAAAATCAAGAATAATATAAAATAAATCTAAATAGACAAATACTACTCCTCACCCAAAAAAAACCCAAATACCCTTCACCAAAAAATATTTAATGGTGGTGGTGGGTAGTGGTGGCGAAGGTGGTGCAAGGGCGGTCGATGGGGTTGTGGTGGTGATGGTAGTGGTGGCGAATGATGGGTGATAGTGGTATAAACGAGTCGAATCTCAACGAACACCTTAATAGTCAGATTCGACTCAACTCGAAAAAATTGAGCTTGAATTCGACTCAGATTCGATTAGGGATTTCTAATTTTGCGCCAGATACGACCCGAATCATTACTCGAACCTACACGGTTCGTAAATACTTGACTCGTTTAGAAAGCGAGTTACTCATGAACATTCAAATCGAGTTTTGAATATGAACTATTTCACTTCAAACTAAACCAGTACATACTAAATTGATTATAGAACTAATGTTTATATATAAAAGTTTTTCACTTTAATTTATGTAAAGAAATTACAAAGAATATAATACAAATTGACAATCAATTCATTGATTTATTCAAGTAAAAACGTACACAATTTCATATTTCACTTTATAAATTATAAAGATTGATACCAATATCACATATTTAGCTTGCTAGTATGGATCAGATCAGTATTCGAATATGATCCATCGAGCAGGTATCGAGTATGATTCGAGAAAAAATAAAATATTCAAACATTAATCTGAGTAAATACTAGTATGCTCGAATTCGACTTGTGTATCATTTAACAGAAAACGAGTATGGATCAGATTCAACTCGGATCAACTTTGAACTTGAGTTTTGGATTATCTTTTCAAGCCGATCTCGAGTTGAGTACCGAGCTACTCGGCTCGGCTTACACCCCTAGTGGGTGGTGACATTGTGGTGGCGATAGAAACATGATGTAGTGGTGTTGGGTGTGACAGCAGTGACTGGTGGCGGTACATGTGTGGTGATGATAGTGGGACGGTATAATTCATGTTGTGGTAAAAAGGATAATACTAAGAGTGTAAACAAGTTGAACCGAAGCGAACAGAGAGTTGCTCGAGTTTAACTCGAAATGTTAAATTCATACTCGAATTCGAATTGTATTTGAAAAATTCTACTCAGATTCGACTCGACTCGAATATTTATTACTCGAATTCGATCCGACTCGGATCGAATTATATTCAAACTACTCACGATCTTCAAATTCAAGTTCGAATTCGAGTTTTCACATAATAACTAGCTTTATAATAAATATAATTATAAATTAAATTTGTTATTTTGCTTAAAAATGATAAAATATATTTACTATTATACTTTACAAATATAAAATCACAATTAAAATTAAAAACAAAACAAAATAATAATAATTAATTATCCTAATTTGATTTAATTTTGTATATATTATAAGAGAATGTATCGAGTATCTAATCGAATCTGTATCAATTGAGTATGTATCGAATTACAATCGAGAATTCGAGTAGTTTGAATTTTAAACGAGTCGAGTATAACTTTGCTTAGATTCTACTCATATTTTTATTCGAACTATTTTTTATGCTTAGATTTAGATCATATTATTAACGAATCCGAGTCTCGCTCGTATTTTTTCAAGTCGAATTAACCCGAACTGTTTGGTTCGTTTACAGCCTTAGATAATACTATGTGTACCAACTGTACATAAAAAATTGTGTATCAAAAGTAAGACCTATGTATTATTTATAAATGAAAATATGTAAAATATTCAATTGTAAGTTTCACTCCCTATTTTCTAGCTATTCTTCTTTTTTATATTATGTGTGCACAACTTTTTGTGTATAGTTAATGTTTCTAGTATTACTCGTGATAAAAAGTGTAAATGTCAAATGTATTTATTCTACGTTTAATTCGTGGGGAAAAAAATAAAGGGAGTTGAATAAATTTTTGATTCCATTTCCACTATAATAGATGGTTATAACAAAATGAGTAAGCAAGCACGTATTTTTTTTTCATTACCTCAAAATGGATCAATTTCATTTCCGACAATCCAAGCGCATTATTAATCTGATGACTAAAATTGAGAGCCGAAAATCATTATTTCCTCTTCATTTAGAGATAAATTGTCCAAAATTGAAAAAATTATTGATGTTGATTATGAAAAATCATAAGTGAAGAAAGATGCCAATTAATGGATCCCACAGTGAATAAGCAATATCAATTTAATATCACGGAAAAGATCCTCTAGGTCTAAGTTGCATCAATCAACAGTGGATTTCCTTATCTAACTAAGCATTTCAAATGGGTTTTTGAAAAATCAAAGTACTAATTAGCGCCTTGTTTGGTTGAATTTCAACGGAGGAAAAAGTGACGGATGAAGGGCAAGATGCTTTTTTTTTATACATATATGGTCCCAAATGCCTACCACGTCTTAAGCAGCGGCCTTTCCCTTTCCCTTTCCTTTCTTTGGACGTCATGACTCACAATCTGGGTTGGGTTGGGTTGGGTTGGGTTGAGTTGAGTTGGGTTGGGTTGGGTTGGTGAGAAGCAAAACTTGCCATTATTTCAGCATCCTTCTGAAAACACAATCATACTCTACTAGTCTTTAAGTCGCAATCAAACATTCAAATCCACTTATCAGTTGTTCTTGCTAATTAATTTCCTTACCCACCTCCTAATTAATCTTTTGTTTACATATAAGTGGAATCCCATCACTTTTTTTCTACAGTTTAGACCCTGCACGAAAGCTCCACCTATATATTGTAGTGGAGTAATTCTTTTTTGGCTTTGTTTGGATCTCACAAGATTCGAGACAAACCAAACATAAAAGACAAGGAAATCAAATCTATCAAAATTATTTAATTCTACTCCCTGCATAATTAAGTTTGACTTTTCATAATTAATTTGAGACAAATTTTTAATTAATGTAATTTATTTAATTTTTGAAAATAATAAATTTTTGTAGTCTAAAATTAAATTATTATATAGTGGTCAATTACATTATATTATGATATAATACTTTATATATTAACCTTTGAGTATAGATTACTAGACTAGTTTTTATCAAAAGGAATTTGTTGTTTAATATTTTTTTTTCTTCACATTTTTCATGCAAGTTCCATAAGAAGGTTTTGGATTTAGATTTTACTTTGTTGGGGGCTAAAATGCGATTTTAGTTGCAACCTCACTAACTAGCTGCGTCGTTGCCCAAAGGCTCTTATGCAATAAAAGAGAGCACAGAAGTTTAAAATAAATAAATAAATAAAAATAACTGTTACACAAGTAACAAATATCAGTACTAATGCCACAACAACACAATTTTCAATAACAAAATTCACTAGAGGGACAATTATCGTACTGTGAGAACCATTTTCAAAATTTTTCACTACTAAAAACTGAATTTCATACCTATAATTATATATTTATATATATATATGTGTATATATTCCATTGCTATTTCACCACTCTTCTCGGCTGCTGCTAAACTCCCTAGCTAAATCTTTGTTTTTTGTTGTAGGGAAATTGGAATATGTTTATTAACCACGAGCTACTAGTGACTATTATTGTGTAGAAAGATGAGGTTTATATATTTTGCACAAAGCATGGGGGAGGCCGTTCATGACTAAACTATCTGCTGATCAATTACCACCGGATATATATATATATATATATAGATATAGATATAGATATATAAAATAAAGTGTGACGAGGCCCCATTATTATAACTTAAGTCTAAACTATCAAAGTCCCGTACCAAACTAATCATCTATTATGGTAAAAAATTAAATGCCTTTTTTCCTGTGAGTGGAAAAATCATTTCAAACTCCTGTTAATGGAAAACAATCGATATTCTGATTTCAAACGTGTAAAACCCGTTTCCACACAAAATAATGATGAGTGTAAACGCCATTTCTGTCTATTGTTATTAAAAAAAAAAAATTAAGTTTTATTGTTATTTACCAAATCAACATGGCCATAAGCGAAGTTTACAAATTAAGTCTATGTTCGTTAAATTAATCATTGTTTTTACTTTCAATCATCAATTTCTCATCATCGGTCCAACTCTACTAAGGTTTCAAGAAAATGGCAATTGGTCACTACTTCTAAAAACACAAGTTTAATTAAGGCCTATTCTAGTTAATTGTAACCTTATATGTTGTGAACAAATCAAAGAAATTCTACAATATATATCATGAAAACTATAGTCCAAGAAACTTTGGATGTCACAAAAGTACATTTCATGGGGTTCTTAATTGATAAGGTTTCGAGGCTGCGTACGTGAAAAATGTTATTCCCCCGTCCCAAATTAATTGCATTTCTAGGACTTTTTAAAGTCAAATTGACTATTTTTAAAATTAATCTTTTTACTATTTTTGCTAACATATAGGTAAAGATATTATAACCAAAAGAAAGTATATACAATTTATTACTAATTTTAATTTTTATAATTTTAAAAATATATTTATATATGCTTAATTATTAATTTTAAAAATAGTCAATTTGACTTAAAAAAGTCCTAGAAAAGTAATTAATTTGAGATGGAGGGAGTACATGCAGACATCTTTATTCTTTATCCTTATTCCTATACTCCATCTATTTCAAATTATAATATCAATGTTAACTTTTTAAAAATCAATTTCAAATAATTTTAAACTCAAAATTGACATGAATTCATTTAATTTATGTCAATACAACTATAAATATCACAAATTTCCTAGAAAGTATTACTTGTTATAAGATTTATTGGTTTCAGAACTTTAATGAATCATGTCAATTTTAAATATAAAAATGTCTCAAATTAACTTTTAAAAAGTCAATATTGAATTTATAATTCGGAACAAAGAGAGTATTAATTAGGGACTAAAGTACTATAACCCCACTATGTTATTTTTTTGAGTAGCATATGTTAGTGATTGATAAAACTATATATTATAAGAGCTTATTAAAATAGAGGCTATTTTTAAAATAGAGTTTAAACGTAAAAGAGTTATTTGATAATTCATCTTTAATATATGTCTGAATACAATATTTTACTATTTTACCCTTATATAAGTTTATATATAGAGTGAGGATAAAAATATAATATATATTAAATAATTAATTCAAATAAAATCACCAGCAATATACAACTAGTAAAATATTTTAAGTCTAATAAAACATAATTATAATTATGACAATTTACTTAATTACTATAAAATATGGTGGTGGTGGTGGGTGGTGACCGGTAGTGGTGGTGGGGTGATGGTGTAGTGAGAGAAGTGGAGTGAAGAATTAAAAAAAACTAAAATAGTGAGAGTAAAAGAGTATCAAGGAGCCTTTTTTTAAAAAAAGACTTGTCTCATTCTCTTTTTTTTAATAGTAAAAAAAAGATTGACTAAATTTTTATCTAACAAAATTACTTCTGCGAAAAAGAGGTGAAATCAAAAAGAGATAAAAAAGGTAATCAAACGCTTTAACTTTAGTTAAGTTTGGTTAAGACATGACCTATATTCTATATATATATATATATATATATATATATATATATATATATATATATATATATATATATTCTCGAGTATAGAATTGAATGAGAAAAAAAAATCCCATGTACGTATTCTAACATGTTATCATCATGAGATTTTTATTAATATATATATATATATTCTCAAGTATAGAATTGAATGAGAAAAAAAAATCCCATGTACGTATTCTAACATGTTATCATCATGAGATTTTTATTAAAATATTTAGTAGACTATCAAAATACAAATCATGTTGCATGGTATTGAAGTGAATTTGTGACGCCCCCAAAATAGGTCCACACAATCCATTTTGAGTCGCCAATAACATTCTACAAAAATACAAATACGAATTTTTTCACATACAACTAATATTTGTCGTGCAAAATACGACCACACATATACTGTGATTTTCCAAACAAATATCGTACTGTATGGTACCACAGTATCCAAACCCAAATTATTACAATGTCGTAAAAAGACGGTAACACACGTTTTAAGTCTCTAGTGCAATTATTATTAAACTATGCTATAACTTGATGAGGACAACCAATAACTTGGACCATTACTCCACTCTCCGGCTAGTCCCAGCTACATTTTCCTTTCCTGAGAAGAACAATGAGACAAAATTGAAAAGGGTGAGCTCAAATAGCCCAGTAAGAAATATCATGACTAAGATAATGAAGAATAAAAATTATCTTTAGTCTTCAATAATAATAACTCAGAGATTTAAAGATATTATATTTGTTCAACAACAACAACTGCACCGGAACGAACAATCCATTAGAAGAGTCAAGTAGATTATAATATCTACCATCTTCTATAAGTTAAAGGATCACCACCAATATTTTATCCCTGTAACACCAATCAACAATTCCTGTTTATGAACAACCAAATCAACAATTTATTATTCAACAACCTCTCTTTGCACTATGTGCCAAAGATATTTATTTGTAACATCACCGGTCATGATCATGCCAAACGCCAGTTCATCTTTGCACTACTGGTCAAAGAGAACTTTCATCATACGCCTTTGTTTGTAACACCAAAAGTCATGATTATACCAATACACAGTTTGGTCAAAATCATGTCACGCGAGTTCATCTTTGCACTACGGGCCAAAGAGAACTAATACCACAATTTAAGTATGAGGATGAGGATGATAACAATGATACAGTGAGATTAAGGATAAGAAAAACTCTATAATTTAATCAGTATCAAAGATTGACCAAATTGCCAACACGATGACCAAATTGTAGAGTCAAATTCAAGAATGATATTCAAGAAATTATTTCATGCTTCAATTATAACGTATAAAATGAAATAGAAAGATTCAAGTGAAAAGATATTAGATGAAGCACAAACTATTAAAGATATTCTACTAATTTTGAGGGATTTTCTCCATTTAAAAATAAGGTTTTGGAACAAACAAAGATTTCTTATCATAAATGGAGAAATGTGAAAGAAAAATATATCCTTAAAGAGTACAAAAGAAATGATACGTTATACGAGTATAACAGAATATATGAAACTGCAAATGGATTTTCACCCGTCATGCGATAATTCGCGTAGACAGGTTATTTCCACAAAAGATTAATAAGTAATGAATACAAAGGGTTATTCACCAGGCATGCGTCAATCCCCACGGACAGGTTATACCCACAGATTAATAAAGAATGAATACAAAGAGATATTCACCAGGTACGACACTCGTACATACAGGTTATCCCCACAGAATAATAAGGAATGAATATAAAAGGATATTCACAAGGTACGACACTCGTACATACAGGTTATCCCCACAGAATAATAAGGAATGAATATAAAAGGATATTCACAAGGTACAACACTCGTACATACAGGTTATCCCCACAGAATAATAAGGAATGAATATAAAAGGATATTCACCAAGCATGCGTCATACCGCACGGACAGGTTATCCTCACAAATTAATACAGAATGAATAACAACCTTTATGAGTATAATATCACTTACGAACATGAAAGCAAATGATATTATATATGAGTATGGAAGAAATGATATTCCCTACATTCGTTAACAAAAGACTGGATGTTATTTCCTATGAAGTTTACTAACTTTGGACAATACTAGTATTCTCACAAATACTCAGAATAGCCTAGCACACTAAGAGAACTTAAGAAATTTAGAGAGAGGGGAAGTATAGGCAATGAAGGTGTGAAAATTCTTAAGCAAACCCTCCCTATTTATAGGAAAATCAAGATGAGGGCATTTTGATCTTTTTCCCAATTTTTCTTGATTTATTACGCTTATACCCTTGGCATATTCTTTTAATATCATCCATCCCTTTTTCTTCAATTTATATCATCCATCCATTTTTTCTTCAATTTATATCATCCATCCATTTATTCAAAAAGATTAATCCATTATCAAAAGATAATTCCATTATCAAAAAAATAAAACCATTATAAAAAATAACTCTATTATCACAATAAATCTCTTTTTCTGTATTATTGAGTTAAATGTATTAATATCACAGATAGCATATACTCGCAATACTGACAACTAGATTATTCCCAGGAAAGAGGGGGTCTTCCATAAAAATGACGCGCAATTAAATAACCCCTTTCCTTGACAGAATTTTTAGACATTGTCAATAATGCTAAAATATCCTATCAATTAATATGAGTTACAGTGTCGTGACAAATAATAAAAATATTATGCAGATGCTACTGTAACAATTATTGAATCAAGATATTGTGCAATTGCTACTTTATCAATTATTGAATCAATAATTTAAAATATTGTGCAACACCGTGTGCATGTGAAATACCGCGTACTACTGTGGAATAACGCGTTTTACTGTTCTTTTTATTACCGGGTATTTCAACAGTTGCAGGTGATAATACTGTTGTTTTCAGTATCCGACAATGGGACCAACTATCGTTGACAATATTGTCATTTCGGCGCCGTCGTACGGTACCGAATATAATATTTCCCGACAAAAAGAATATTTTTCGACATACTGTTTATCAGACAATTTGCATATAACACTCTTAACTATCATTTATAACAATTAAGCACTTCACTATTTAAAAAAATAATCATAAAGAAAATAATAAATTTTTATTTCATAAATTCGAGGTCTTACAGAATTCATGTTAATTTGTAGAGCGGTATTTATTTGCAGTTTTCTTTATATATAGTTTCCCCTAATTAAAGATTGACCAATGCCAACGCAAGTTTTAGCACGAGAATTGAAAACATTAACCAATTAAGCAATGCCAAAACTTGTTGATTAGTAATGTTACCAAGGGAGTGCGTGCACCATGTGAAATAACTAAAATACCCTTTCCTCATTCCTCGTTGACCTATTAATAACTTCAGAAAAATTCCATGATCAGCAGCTGCTATTTGTTAGGATGTTAGAGAGAAAAAGAAGCCTGTCAATATTTTTATACGAGGCACACTCGAAAACCGTTTTGCTCAAGGGACAATATATATGACTGCAAATCAACATTATAAGTTTGTCAACCAAAAATGCATACACTGATCATATAACAGATAATTACAAAATTGAAAATGCTGTTCCTGGCTAGCTAGAAACAGAAATTTATTCGAAAATACATGTGAATTAGAAAGAACAAACACAGAAATTGCACTTAGAGCTAGTAACTAGCTAGTGTACCATGGGATTTATTACAACTTTTTTTTTTTATAATAAAGTTCAATACAAGACTCGGAGGTTTTTCTGAATATGTTAAAATTGTAAAAAGTATGATTTAAACAACTTTCCATAAATATTAAGTAAAGAAACCAATACCACTATATATAAGAAAGAAAGTTAATTTGTGAATAACTGATGTCATATATATAGCAAATCCAATTTCTCTCCTTTGGGATATGATTCAATAGGAATCTTCCTGCTGCCACAAAAATGTGTGTAAAGCTTCATGACTGGTAAACGAATCTTGATTCTACCAAACCTGTAGATTTGCTTCCAATTCAGGAAGTAACTAATCGAACAAGGGGGGTGAATGAATCTTATTGCGCCGCTATTTTTACATATATTTGGTATCAGTGTGATTGTACGTACGTACCAATCAGATCAATATATTTCGTTAAGATATCAAGTATCAACAAGGACATTACACAATAAGTTTGTCCGAACAGTTATGGCAGCTAGGTTTAGTTATCAAACCCAGAATTTTTAGTCAGCCTAGACAAACGTTGGTGACATAATTTCATATCGATAGACACATTACAAACTAACCACCTGCACGCTTTTTAGCGTCCATTCATCCATCATTGTTGGCCACGATTAGAGTTTACTTTTTAGTAATAATAGTATAAAATGACCCAATATTTTCAAGTTTGTCGTCATAATTTCATTATCACACTACACTGCTATATTAGCAACTTATTATTTTAAGAATATTAATGAAACTAAATTATATCGAGTAATATTCACAAATATTATTGATGGAACTATTTTTGTGGAAGGGATGGACTATATTAGTTAGTAGATGTATGGTCATTCAATAGCTAAGCCAAGCATGTTTAAAAGAATTTGGGGACAATTTAATTAATTGTAATTAAAGAGTTCTAATGATTTTGCATTACATTGGCGGTAATAGTTAGTATACATGCTTAATTATGAGTTGTTAGGCCGTTGGACAATCATTTCATAACAACCCATTATTCTTAGAGAGGTAGGATTTACTTTTGCACACCTAATGACATATATGCACCGATTGTGTGTGTGTGTATGATATATATATATATATATATATATATATATATATATATATATATATATATATATATATATATATATATATATATATATATATATAGCATAGTCAAAAAGTGAGTGCATGGGATCCACTTTTAATTAATTAAAGTAACAAGAGATTACTAATTTAGGAAGGTAAAAAAAAATATCCCCATAGTTGTTGACATCGCTAAGGAAGGTTTAGTGGCTATAAATATATGCCTTCTAGGGTTAAGCCAGTTAGGGTTTGGTTTGAACCAAGCAAGAAGCAACTCTCTCTTGATGCCAGATTCTTCTTCTAGGATAGTGAGCCAAGAGATGAAGAAGCGTCAAGTTGTGGTTCGAAAAGATGAATCTCCATGGGGTAATGGTTCAAGTTCTAATTCATCGTTGACAATTAGAAGTGTGAGATATGCAGAATGCCAAAAGAATCATGCGGCCAATATTGGAGGATATGCTGTAGACGGATGCAGGGAATTCCTGGCTAGTGGGGATGAGGGCACAACTGCCGCGCTTACATGTGCCGCCTGTGGCTGCCACCGCAGCTTCCACAGAAGGGAAGTCCGAACCGAGGTAGTTTCCGACTCTTCTTCAGCTGATCATACATGAACTAAGACGAAAATTGTGCATCTATGTATACATATATATAGATGCATATATTTAAATGTCTCTGTGTGTTTGCGTTTGTCAAGTGTTTGATAATTTCTGTATGGAAGTATTGTGTGTCTGTTGTTTGGTGTGGATGTATTGTTGATGTAATAAGTAGTCCCTTTTCTTTGCCAGTTTTCTTTTCTTTTGTAGAAGCTGAAATTGCCGTTGGTGTATTTTTGTGGTTAATATGTCCTAGCACGAGTAATTAAGCTTCATCGATCAGTTGATGATCTATGTCATATTTGTAATGTACAAAAGTGTACGTATGAGACTGTAAATATAATTAATGTAATATGGTTTTATTAAAGTTATCTGATGTTCGCTTATTTTCAAGTTTTCAACACAAAATATGCTGGAGGCATATGTATTTGTCATTGTCCAATTTCATGTTCTTTCTAAAACACTCCAATTAGGTTTTAGTTGGATATTAGCTATCAAAGCACAAATTCACAAACTGTTGGATTGAGCATATAGTCTTGCTTTGGCTTAATAAAGTTAATTTTCTTAATTAGAGACAGAAATGTGAAGAATTAACAATGGATCTTGTACTTTTGACTGTTACAAACTTATTGTGCGATATGAGTAGATAAATTTGTTTATCATATATATACGCCTGCACACACACACACACACACACACATATATATATATGTGTGTGTACATATCCTTTTATGTATATAGCTTATAGAGTTTTATTCTTGAATTTGCAATTCAATTTTTAGCAAAGTGATATTGATAAGAGTAACAAAAGCAATTTCATGACAGATGTTGGGTGCAGTTATGGGAAGTTTGGAATAACATGCATAAAGTAAAATAAGAAATTAATAGGAAGGTCGAAAAAAAATAAAAAAAGAAGAAGAAGAAGAAGAAGAAGAAGAAGAAGAAAAGTCCAGGCTTTTCGCTTTCCTCTCATTCTCTTGAACCTTATATTTCATCTTTTCATTCCATTGTCTAGTCTAGATATATAAACCACAACATTTATCACAAGCATAGCAGTCTAATCTATATATGTAGGAGATCCTGATCATGTTTTATAAAGGCTTTTTGGACCCTCCTCATATCTAATCATGTTGGTTGTTATGGTAATATTATCTTTACTAGTGCTGGAAAAAAGGTAATTAAGCTTAATTAAACTGAATTAAAGTCACTAATATGTGTTGCTTAATTTCACTTCTTTCGAGTAATCATGACTTTAATTAACCTGTACCTGATTAACAGGTTAATAGTTCTAATAGTACGGAAACATTCAAAGATTATATTACTCAACTCAAACGTATTTTACCCTAAATTAGTTGGATCATATTATGAGATTAATGGGTATAATTTATCTCTAGCATCTAAAGACTAAGACTACTTTTTAGGTAAATACTAAACTATCCAAATATTCAGCTGAATTGATTGTTCAAGTGATCACAAGTAACTGATATGTTAGCCATCTAAAATGCAACATATGTAGACCAAGCCATAAAGATATACTCGCTCCATTCCAAAAGTAAAGATACAATTTGACTTTTGAGGTTAAACGACATCATATTAAACTTCAAATTGATGTGAATTTATTTAATTTTAGTTGATGCAATTGCTATAATTGTATAATATATAACAAAAACCATTAATCACAAAATTTATTTTATTTTAAACTTTTATCAGTCATATCAATTTTAAAGTTTAATATATTGTCGTTTGAACTTAAAAATCAAATTATATCTCTAATTTTGGAACGAGGAGAGTATTAATGGTAAAAGTATCAAAATTTCCATATATGTTTGTATGCGTTATACACATTATTAAATAAAATGTAAGAAAAAGAAAGTAAAAAAATGGATATATATATATATATATATAAAGGTTCATAATTAGCACGTGAGTAGATATTTGTCGTGCATGCATGTGAGATTGTATTTACTGGAGAGCTGAATTAGTTAGGTCGATCTGATGGAGGACGGAAGGGAGCAACCCTTCAGGTATATCTCAATTTAAATCAGGTATATGTCTGAATCTAAAATGTCGCAAGTGAATGCATGCGGTGTCATATATAAATTGGAAAATAACACAATCTTCAGAAAAGATATCTACTGGTGAATCTATCTATGGATATCTGGAAATAGTACCATTTGCTGCCATTTGCTTAATTCCTTTCCTTTCTTGTTTTTTTTTTATTATTCGTTCCGTTCCAAAATTAGAGATATAATTTAACTTTTGAGGTCAAATGACAATATATTAATATTCAAATTGATGCGAATGTATTTAATTTTAGTTGATATAAGTATTATTATTGTATAGTATATAACAAAAACTATAAATTAAAAACTTTTTTCATTCTAAACTAGCTTCTATGAGTTATACCAATTTTGAAGTTTAATAGGTCGGCTCAAATTATATATTTAATTTTGGAACAAAAAGAATATTAGCCAATACTTAAAATATGCGACAATTTTATTTAGTGTCACTATACTTAGATACACGGTCTGCAAAACTATTTCATTTACAAATGTTTTTGAATTTCACCTGCCATATATCCAGCACAAAGGTTGCCAAAAAGGAGGAAGTTAGATTGATTAATATTGGTTACAGAGGAATCCTGCAAAATAAGAATTAGGGTTTCAACGGGGGTGTTTGGAAGCTAAGCAAGAAATTGTTAGTAGTCTGTTGGAAATAACAACAAATTTCCACAATTAGATCAACCACTATTATATATAGCATTTTTCTTTCTTGAGCAAATACAATAGAGCTGCTAATTCTCATAAATTCATGAATCAATGAATTAGGAAACATACCATTTTGATACCACCCAAATACTAACTAGTAACTACACATAACACAAGTTTTGTCTCACAGTATTTGTAACATTTTTCTACTAAGCGCTCAAAGCGTATTAAAATCTCTAAATATTATATCTATTTTTCTAATAAAAAAATATATTCGAATGTTATATTTTTAATCATACTATATATATACTTTAATAAAAATGAAAATTCAAATGTAATTTTCGTAGTCATAAAATTCACATCACTTTAAAAATAAATATTACAAACAATGTGGGATAGAGGGAGTATAATATTCAAAATCATCCTGTGAGGTGGGACCATCAACCCATTCACTATGTTTTTAAAAGTCATTATTTTTGAGATTTCACTTGGATGGAATCCAATTTTGGTAACTGATCTAAGATGTTTTCCAATAAAATTGCCACATTTCTAACTTACTGCTACCAAGCAGAATGTGGACATTTAGTTTGTTAGGGTCAAGGGGGTAGGTTAATTAATATTACATCCGTTTCAAACTATAAGTTTAAAAAGTTTAAATTTAAAAATATTTTAAATTAACTTTTAAAAAATCAATAGTGATTTAATAATTAAGAACCGGAGGAGTACTAAAATGGATGACAAAAGCTATCAGGTGTAACTTGGTTGGTTATTTTACAACCATTCGTATTATGTTTTTGCTTTTTAGGCATGGATTGTATCTTAGTAGTTATCAGATAAATAGAATAAATCTCACTAGCTGCTAAGTCTACCAAACTTACCTAGATTGTTTAAACGGTAATGATATATATTGTGAATGTTTATGTCAATTTTTTGATTGTCAGTTACGTGGATAAATATCAGTAGTAATTTTTGGGGAGAAATATATAATAAGTGGGGCTCTTCTATAATTCTCACTAATCCCATGCATTGATAAGCTTCACAATTATAATTCGACTTAAATTTATTGCAATACATAACAAGACTCTTGTTTAAATTGGGTGCTTGCATTGTAATATGTTATGAGTTAGATATAATTTTTTAACCTATATCATTATCATCTATGACGGGCAATTTAGGCTAATATGAGTTTTCTAGTTATTATAATTTTCTACCCAGTAGTATGATCTTACTAATTTTTTTAATGAGATTCTTGATATTAATTATGAAAATTCATTATAATACTTCCTCTGTTTTAAAATTAGAGATACAATTTAATTTTTGAGATCAAACGATGACATATTAAATTTCAAATAGATGCGAATTTATTTAATTTTAGTTTATACAATTATTATAATTGTATAGTATATAACAAAAACTATTAATCACAAAATTTATTTCATTCTAAACTTTTATGAGTCATACCAATTTTAAAATTTAATACATTGTTGTTTGACTTCAAAAGTCGAATTGTATATCTAATTTTGAAACGGAGAGAGTAATATCTGAAAAATAGAGATTTTAAAAATAAAAATAAAAACCTCCTGTGAAAATTGAAAAATGGCCGATATATATGGGTCACTTGTTTCCTATTTCCTAAACCTGGCTGGGCTGACAAAGTTGCGAGAAAACATTGTATGTTTATTGTCTCAATATATTCGGGCCCAAAAGTTGTTATATTGGAATTGGAGTTTTAGTTTTTGCCATCATGGTAAATGGGCCAAGTTCAAATAGTAGTTACATTATTAGAACGATGTGAAACTACAACAACGTGACTTTGGTCTGGGACAAGCCCAATTAATATTTCTAATACTATGAATTCGTGATTTGGTATATGGGTATAAACGAGTTGAATCCAAGCGAACACTCTTCTGCTCAGATTCGACTCGACTCGAAAAAATTGAGCTCGAATTCGATTCAGATGTGATAAAGAATTTCTAATTTTACGCCACATTCGACTCGAAATATTACTCAAACCTACTCAGTTCGAAGTACTCAACTCGTTTACAAAGTTAGTTACTCGTGAGCTTTTAAAACGAGTTTCAAATATGAATTGTCTCACTTGAAATTGAATCACCATATAGTCAATTTATTATTGAACTAATGCATATATAAAAGTTTTTTGCTTTTATTTATATAAAGAAATTACAAAGAATATAATACAAATTGACAATCAATTCAATGATTTATTCAACTACAAGATTACGTAATTACATACTACACTTTATAAATTATAAAGATTGATACAAATATCACATATTTAGTTTATTAGTATGGATCAAACCAATATTCGAATATGATTTATCAAACAGGTATCGATTATGGTTCATGAAAACAATAAAATATTCAAACACTAATTTAAGCGAATATACTTGGTATGCTCGAATTCGACTCATGTATTATTAAATTAAAAATAAGTATGGATCGGATTTGACTCAGATCAACTTTGAACTCGAGTTTTCAGCTCGGCTTACACTCCTGTTTTGGTGAGTGTTCCAATTAATTATTTTCTAAGATTATTTTTTTTTGATAAATTGCAGAACCCAAGGAAAAAAATGCTGTATGTATGTCTAGCTGAATATTTCTGTCCAAATTAATAGACAGGCTCAAATTGTGGAATTTATTATTCCTAGGTGAAATTCGACACTGCAAAGTGTGTATTAATTTTACAATTATAAGGCTGACACTAAGAGCAAATAGATATGAGGAGGATAGGATGTTAGGACCACATTATCATTAAGGAGTAGGCTGTTTTCATGTTTATTTTACTCTTTCCAGACCGAAATAACAAATTCAAATTTGGTGAACTCGCCAAACTATCGAAAACAAAAAAGCTTGTAATTTGTAGTGCTTTTTAGACCGAGTACAATTTTAATAATTATATTATTTAAAATTAAGTAAAAATAATCAGATTAACTTTGAATAGTCAATATTGACCAAATAATTTCAAATGGAATCGAGCAATTTGGATGGTGGAAGAGTGGTCCTGTTGCTGCATGCATTGCCTTCTTACACCCCCTTTATAAGTTGTTTTTGGCATGCTTCTTCTTAGCTTCTTAATTTCCTCCGCAAAGGTAAACTATATATAAAGTTCGATTCCTATTTTGGCAGCTCGATCTATAGCTATCAGAACCAAGCATAGGTGTAACTTCAACATCAAACAAGATTTTTGCAACAAAAATATGTTCCATAGCCATAGGGACTATCAAATTACAACTATATATATATATAGCCCTTCAAATGCGGACAACCCGCATGCGGGTGGGAAAAAAGTTCTTACGTGACCATTAAAAATAAGTTCGTACGTGGCCATTAAAAAAAAGCACTCATCAGTTTAACTTTTTAATTTGCCTAGCATGCTTCACTGTCATTCACTTTCTTTAAAAAAAACATTGTCTCCACATACATACTCAGTTTAATTTTTTAATTTTATATATTATTATAATTTATTTTATTTTTATGTTAACAATATTAATTAAATTTTTATTAAAAATAACATTTGACTAATCTTAAATTCGCTAAAAAAAGAAGAAATCTTCTTATTTAAAACAACAAGCCATAAAGGATTAACATTCACCACAATATGTCTTCAAAAATAAAAATAATACAATAACTTTAACTAACATTTATTCAAAAATGTCCACAAAACACAATTTTATTGAATAACACAGCAGCTTTGATGTCCAAACTTGCAGCAGTATCATCACCTCCAATAATTTCATAAATTGCACTCAATATGATATATAAGTCAAGTACTAGAAATATAGAGTTTTGTACCAAAAAAAAGAAAAGAAATGTGGAATTAAATTACCAGTGGATGAATAATTTTCGTTAGTAGGACTTGCATCACTACAATGTTCTTTGCCATCGGTTGATCTACATGAATGATTTTCATTGTTAAGACTTGTATAATTGAATAAACTTAAATTAAAAAAATATACGATAATTTAAATAAAATTACCGAAAATTTCTTACCGATTTGTAAGTATTTGACAGTTTCTTTTATCATGTGCTTGTCCAAATTTGTCACATCCATTACAACGTCTCGCTTTAGAATTTTTTGCCGTTAATAATGCCTTTTCTTTCTCCCCTTCATCCTTTTGCCACATCATTTTGCTCTCACTTGACTCGGTTCATAATAAGTATGTTCATAATTACTATTCATGTTCTCCAAAATTGGTGCACTACTAGAACCAATTATTTGATTAGTTTTCACTCTACTTGTACTACAACTAACTATTAAATTGATTTTTTCAAGTGCACTACCTAAAGCATAGATCAAAATTTTTTTTGCTTCCGCACTTGAGAGGGCTTTATCAACTACATCCAAACAACACTGAATCAATCTACTCCGCTCCAAGAGGTATGATTTGTCATCAACTATCTCCATGCCACCATCATCTATGACTATCTCAGATTTTGTTGATTTTGTCCATCTCATCAAAATGTATTCATTTGGTAATTTTTCAAAATCGTGATATTTGTGCAAATATGCTAAAATGTATCTGTATGGAATTCTTGAGATTTCAAATTTTTTGCATGTGCATAAAGAAAAATCCAAACCCTTTTCATAAATAATTTGTCTACCTCTAGAATTCTCACCACCTTTTCTTTGAGTCTTATACACATAATGACTGTTTGAGTCACCCATAAGCTTAAATTTATAATTGAAACTCTCCAATAACTCATTTTGAAATTTGTAAAACATTTCATGTGTGTAAATATCAACTATTTGCACCAAAATATCATAAAAAATGTTTAATTTAGGCTTCTCAATCATGTCTTTGTTATCAACAATTAATACTTCATGACGTTGGGAACTTTCCGCTCGTTGACCATAAAATCCACTAATGAATTTTTTTTAGAAACAAATTTCTTGAAGAATGAATGGGAACTTTCCGCTCGTTGACTACTCGACATGTCGGCAGAAAAACGTGGTTCACATATGCAGGCACCCACCTTGAATGAATATCGTACATTGACTTTAACCATTTGTTGTCACTCAACCCACTCTTCTCAATAAGGTCCATCCAGATTGAGTCAAATTTTTCCGCAGTCTCCGATTTCCATATACAATTAAAAAATTCCTTATAGTAAGCACTATATTTCAATGAATCTATCTTCTTAGAAAACTTTGTTAATATGTGCTAATTACAATATCTATGAAAAGTACTTGGAAGAGTTTGGGAAATTACATTTGTCATTGCTGGGTCTTGATCAGTAATAATCATTTTTGGGGTATTACCGGACATAACTTCTAAAAATTGGTTGAATAGTCATACAAAAGAATGTATAGTCTCATCACTTAAAAATGCACAACCAAAGATAATAATCTGACCATGATTATTAACACCCATTAGTGGTGCAAATATCAATCCGTATCGATTGGTATTGTATGTAGTATCAAAGACTACTACATCACCACAAAACTTGTAATCTCGTCTAGATGTTGTATCTGCCCAAAAACAATGAGTAATCCTTTGTTCACCATCAACCTCAATTTTGAAAGTGAATAAAGGATTCTTTCCTTGTTCCAATTTTAAATATTCATACAACATTTCCCCATCATGTCCCTTCATTTTATTACGCTCGTCTCTTTTATAGTTATATAAATCTTGTTGTGTACAACCAATATTTTCAAACCTCCCAACTTGGACTCCAAAAAAATTAAATTGTTGATGAGGCGCTATATTTACCATGCTAAGTTGTTGGGACAAATATTTTTGGGCACTCGAAATATTGCGATGAGATCTCAAAAGATGAATTCTTCGGGGAGTTGACAACGAGTGACTATGGCCTTCAACAAATACACTCACCACATATGTGCCCGATGTTGACTTCACAACACAAAGTTTTGCATCACAACACTTTCTTATTGACCCCGCCGTCTTGTTGTTTCAATGTCTAGTATTATTGAACTATTTCCTTGTTTAGAACAAACATATTCCTTACGTATGATCTCATCACTTTCCCCGTCCATTTTTTCGGGACTAATTTCGAATACTAAACCCAACTTCTTTCGCATATGCATTATAAAATTTTTTAACATCATCTAGTGTTTGAAATTCTTGACCTATCCTAGGCTTGAGTTCAAATGCTACATGATGATTGTAAACAATATTCTCTCTTCTATTTCAAGCTCTTTATTCCTCCCACTTCCCTCTACATCAAAGTCTAAATTATCTTTACTTTGTACTTCAAAGTCCACAATATCTATTTTAACAAATTGACAAAAATACAAAAGTAATTAGAAAGTCCTCAAAAAAATTCAACATGTCCTAAATGCCAATAAGTACTATTTTTCACAACAAAAAGCTGAAAGTATTATTGCAAATATAAGTACTATTTTTCACAACAAAAGGCTGAAAGTATTTTTTAAAACCTTTTAAATGTAATATTAACGACATAAATTTAATTATTAACAATAAATTTAATCATTAACAATAATTATAGTGAAAATGAATCATACCTTGATATTGTGGAGAGAGGTCGTAGAGAGAAGGATAAAACGCAAGCTCCTGAACCCAGACTATCTACATTAGCAATTCCATGGAGAATAGTAAGGAGGGATCAGATGCGGATATGGTCAACGGGAGACAATGTATGCATGCGGAGACAATATTTTTTTTAAAGAGAGTGAATGATAGTGAAGCATGCTAGGCAAATTAAAAAGTTAAACTGATGGGTGTTTTTTTTAATGGCCATGTAGTAACTTATTTTTAATGGCCACGTAGGAACTTTTTTTCCACCCGCATGCGGGTTGTCCGCATTTGAAGGGCTTTGTATATATAAATATATATGGTAGTTATCAATATAAACGTTTGTTATAGACAATATTCTAGCAAACATATATCTCACCGTCCAATGTGAGATCTAAGGGCCGAAATCAACTTGGGCATGGGCCCGACCATTAGTTCTTCTGGCAGCCAAAAAAACTCTTACCAATAGGCACTGTAATAACTAAGTTGCCCTCAAAGATTAGTATGATTTTTTTCGGTCGCTACTTCTACTACTGACCAGACTAAACGGCGACATTTATTATCAATACAACGTCTTATAACCTAGCCGCTAATAGGAGTAGCGGCCAGACGTCCTATATTATTCTTTCTTATTTTTATATGTAAATAATACCCAAGGTTGAAGAAGACAGAACTCTTTGAAATTTGGTCTAGCTGAAAATTCAAGAGGTACACACAATTTCTTACCCATATTTATATACAAAGTTCCAAATTGTAAGTCAAACTTTTTTTTTCAATTACTCTGCGTACTCTCTTCATTCTGAATTATAATATTAATATTAATTTTTTAAGAATCAGTTTGAGACATTTTCAATTTTAAAATTGATATAATTCATTTAAATTTTAAAAATAATAAATTTTATAAACTATAACTACTAGTACTCTATAGATAGTTCCCAGTTTTTATATTATTTTAAAATATAATTTTGACTTAATTAAAAGAATAAAAAATAAATTGGAGATTCTACAACTCCGAAAAATGTGTTCTTTATTTTATAATCCTTGTGCTCCCAAAATAAAAAATGGATTTGAATTATAAAAAAAGAGAAAGAGTGGAATATATCTTTTTTTTTGGAAAAAGGAGTATATATTTAATTTGTTTATTTTATGAATTTTCAATACTAATAATAATTTATTGCATGTATCGTCTTAATTATTTCAAACTATTTTTTTCAGCATGCATAGCATGATGTGTCTCTTAATTAAGTTAACCAGCAAAACCAAAAAGAAACAAACAAGGTCCAAAAGCCGATTCTACGTAATTCGTCCCATTATATGGAATTGAATGTACTCAAATTTTAGTATTCGTATATTATATTTTTAAAGAAAATCATTATTTTTTTTAAAAAAAAATTACTTTTTACAGTTTAATGTTGAAAAATAATGTGAACAAAATAGCACAAAAATAGCCTTTAGATAATACTCCATCTGCCTATAAAAGGAATATTGCTTTTCTGTTGATATTTTTCTTTTTCAATATTAAAATTTGGATAGGACGCATGTATTTCAATAAGTTTTTTTTTAAGTAATTTGTTTTTAGTCGATAAGATATTAAATGACGAAAAAGAAAGACATCTATAAATAATATTCCCTATGTTTCAAACTACAAATTCAATATTGAATTTTTAAAAGTTAATTTGAGATATCTTCATATTTAAAAAATAATAAATCTCATAATTAATTTATAATATTCATATTTATATTAACGAAAATTTAACTTTTTAAAAAGTCAATATTAATATGGACGGGAGAGTAATATTTAAGGTCATGACCATGTAGAAATTGATTATTTGAAAATACTCATTTGAACTATCCGTATTTTAACTTTATCAGTGGGTCATTCTAATTATACAAATAGACCACATGTATACTCACCTGTCATCGAGAACACAAATTACCTGCATCGTCTGACCGCTATTCTTACTAACGGTCAGGCTATTAGATGTCGTATTGACGATAAACGTCGTCGTTTAGCCTGACTAGTAGTAAGTATAGCGGCCCAAAAAAATCTTACTAATCTTCATGAGTAATTTAGTCATTACAATGGCAGTTGGTAAGAATTTTCATAGCCACCAGAAGTACTAGCGGCTAGGTCCATGTCTAAGTTGATCTCGACCTTAGATTTTACATTGGACGATGAGAGATATGTTTGCTAAAATATTATCCATATCAAACATTTGATATGTATCACTACCCACATATGTGTGTGTGTGTGTATATATATATATATTGTGATTATAAATTACTAATTAATATAAGCCACTCCTTTCCAATGCTAGGGTCCCCGCCCTTTTAGATAGAAATTAAGATTCACTCCTCTTGTTTCAGATATTCATGTTTAATATGAGGCAATGCTTAAATTAATGATCTCCAAGTCAGTGTTTCAAGAGTTGAAGTTTGCAATGGTTTCTCTTTTCTTTTTTGGTTAGCTGTTGATTTATACGATATGGTTTTGACTTGTTCATTTTAATGTATGTCTTGTCACTCGGAACCATCAGCTAAGTAAGAGGCGGGCAGGGAATATAAAAACTTACGCATCCATCATTTTGTTTATTGGATTAAATTAGAATATATGGTTCACATAAAAAGTATTCATAAACAATATATATATATATATATATATATATATATATATATATATATATATATATATATGTTTGTGTGTGGGAAATGGGAATGTTTCACATTCATTACATTGAAGGGATTTACTAAACTGAGGTTTTCTAGTATAAAATCAAATTAAGCAGCGTAACAAGAGCCATGCTCATCGCTGCCCAACTTCAGCAATATGATCACTATCAGTTGAATTATACAACAAAGCCAACTTTGTTATAAAATTAAGGCTTAAATATAATTTTCTATCCTAAACTATGGCCATATTCCACTTCGGTGATCCACCTTTAAAACTTTTCAATTAGATGATTGAACTATTAATTTTTTTCACTTCTGTCCACTTTCTCTTGACACGTCAGAAATTTCTGACGTGTCCTCTTGAGTGGGGCCATAGGAAGCTGATGTGTATTTAAATAATAATTTCTTCACCATTTTATTAATTTAAAGTATTTGGGCAAGGGTAAATTTGGCAAATCATGAAATCAGTAGGGAACAGACCCCCAATTTGAAGTCACTCAGCAAAACAGCCGGTAAACACCATGATTTCCGACCATAAGGTCATGAAACTCCGACCATAAGGTCATGAAACTCAGACCATAAAGAACTCCCGGCGAAAAATCCCTAACAACAGCCAAAACATCCCACAACACAGAAAGGAGCTGTGAAAATACTGTAGCAAGAAGGAATCCAAACAGCTTAAAACAAATAAAATAGCAGCAACACCGAATCAAGCTGAAATGGAAAACAAAATCAAGCCCAAACCCAACACAAGCACAAGCAGATAAAGCTTCACAAAAATAAACCAAAATTGATTTTACAGATGAACAATAACTCAGAAATCAATAAATGGAAAAAACAAACCAATCATGAACCAGATGAGTGGCCATGGGAATGTCAAGAAAACTCCAAACAAACCCAGATTGCTTCAATGGAAACCCAATCGGACGAACAAAGAAAATCATGGGAAAATTAGGAAACACCAAATTACTTATCCAAGATGAGAGATCTAGAGAAAGCTCAGGTCTAGGTTAAAACCAACGTCCAAGCCTATTTGCCTGCCACCAAAATCACCTCAATCGCCGTCGTCAACGAGGTATTGACTTTCAACGACACCTCACTCTCCGGTTGCATCCTCCCGGCGATGCAGAGCATTCACACTGCCCTGGTCAACCTCAACCTAAACAAGCAAGTCACCGTCACTACAGCCCACTCGCTCGCCGTCCTCGAGACCTCCTATCCACCGTCAGTCGGTGCTTTCCGGCGAGATCTGAGAGGATGCATCTCTCGGATCTTGAACTTTCATGTGAAAACGGGCTCCCCTTTCCTCATCAACGCTTATCCGTTCTTCACATACAAAGGAAATCCCAAGCAAGTCCCCCTCGATTACGTTCTATTCCAGCCCAACGCAGGCACAGTAGATTCTTCGTTATTATCGTTGAGAAATTTTGATTTTCTGATTTTGATTTTTTGCCAATCGATTGAAGAAGATTTGTCTGAAATTTGTTTTGTTTTGTTTTGTTTTAATGGAGAATAACAAATGATTTCCAAATTTACCCTTATCCAAATACTTTAAATTAACAAAATGGTAAAGAAATTATTATTTAAATACACATCAGCTTCCTATGACCCCACTCAAGAGGACACATCAGTAATTTCTACGTGTCAAGAGAAATTGGACAGAAGTGGAAAAAATTAATAGTTCAATCATCTAATTGAAAAGTTTTAAAAGTGGATCACCGAAGTGGAATATGGCATATAGTTTAGGGTAGTAAATTATATTTAAGCCTAAAATTAATATATATTCTTTTTCTTTTTTCTTGGTAATTAATGAATCAGTATATCTTAATTCATTCAATGAAAGCACCTATTCTGCACACGCGCGGATTTTATACAGTAACAACTTTCCCTTTCTTCAGTGTATTTTTTTCTTAAACAACTGGGAATTTAGATATAATTAAAACTTTCTACTCTCATTTCAATACCTTTTTTTTCTTTTTTTCTTTCTTGCATATGGGTGATTGTGTAGATTAGGACTTAGGAATACACTTCCCCCAATACTAATATCTGATTGATTTAAAATTTATTGCTTCCTAATTTCCTACAGCTAGTATTATTTAGAAACCAATTTGACCAATATATGTGTGATTAATTCATCTCATGCCTACCAAATTGATCCTTTCCAAATATTAAAGAATTTATTTTCTGATTTTTGCAACAAAAATAAAAATAAAAAAGAGAAGGCTAATGTACAATAAAGAAAGTTTAATAGTGGCTAAAAAATATCCTACTATTACTATTTACAAACCACTTTGTCCACGTCAAATATGCGGCAACGTGTTGCCAAATTGATCTACTCCAAATATTAAAGAAGAATGGTGGAAATGGTGGAAATGAAAAAAGAGAACACTGCCAAATTGATATTAATTGTACAAACAAACATTAAGGAAGAAAGTTTTATTTTGGCCAAAATTCTTTTCAAAATACTATAGATGAAAATGAAAATTAAATTTTGGACAAAACTTGACCTAGGTTATTAACAAAATTAACGCTAGAAGAAGGCCTTGAACAGTTGAACCTTTCGACCACACGCTCTAACCAACTGACCTACTCCAGCACAATTAATTTTTAAAGAATTTTATACAAAATGCATACAAGATTAATAATATGAATGACTTAATTAATATATGGTTTAATCTACAATGAAAAAAAATAATCCAGTTCTAATATACTTACGGTCCAGAAGTTCAATCCAAGACTGTTATTATATTATATTGATGTACTGTTAAACAGCTTTCTTTTAATAGTAAAAATGATTTTTTTTTTATAATACAAAATGGGTTTCAAATGCAAAATTTGCACTTATAGCATAATTTTTTTTTCATGCTTACTCATAAATCTTGTTTATTAAAAAAAATAATTAATTGAACTCTCTTTGTGGAAAGGTGTAATAATAAACAATAATACTAATGTTGAATTGGATAGTTCCATATAGGAAATTACTAAATCCACCCGCTTTTTTGATATTTCTATCCAAAAATTGTCGTTGTAGATGTATAGCGACAGTGAAACCGTCGCTATAGGATCCAGAGTGGGTGAAAATATCAAAAAAACGGGTGAATTTAGTAATTCCCTTCCATATATAGTGATAAAAATTTTCTATTTACTTTACGTGACCAAGAGGTTCGAGTCTAGTACATAGCAAATTAAGTCAACATAACAAATCTATTTTCCTTCCCATCCCCCTAAATTCCAGTTTGAATCCAAGAAATGGAGAATTAATGCACAAGCAAAAACAACTCAAGAATCCCAATTAAGCTGATCAAATTTCAGAAATTAAAAGCTACTTATATATGTGATAATGAGAACACCAGTTGATTAATGTGTCTGGCCACTTCCAGTAGTACACTTGAATGGGCGGAACGCCGGCCCTATATAAATTCAATGGTAACATGACTTGAATTATAGACTGCAGACACCATATATATGGCGGGCAAAACATATATAGAGGGTTTAATCATGTGCCAATCAATCAATTTTTGGTTTTTGCTTTGACAAACTCAATTATCCTTCTTCTTTCTTTACCACATGGGATCCAACTTCCAAGTTAGTTAATATTGGTGCATAATTTTCAACGTTTACCATTTTCTATCCTTTTCAAATTAGCTAGAAAAATAATTAACCTAATTGAAATAGGTTTCACAATTCAGTTCTTTCACGCTACCAAAATACTAATTACCCAATTTCATAAGTATACATATATTCACCTTAACTATATAGGCTTAAATGATAAGTCCACTTCAATTCATATATATAATATCCTTTACTTTATTAACTCCGGCTACATGTTTTTCTCTGGTAATTAGGGTTCTTTCTGTGGTGGCATGCGTCTTAATTTCTTGGTAAGGAATAATTTAAGGTAACTTTTTCAAGACCAAAATGACATACTTATACGACCAGTGTCCAAAAATAAAGAGTCACAGGTGAAAGTTGAAGTTTTTAAATAGTGCATCCATCCTTTGTAAAATCAATGCATACTCGCTGTAGTAATTAAGATTAGATATTACTCCATTTGACGAAAATAAGATTTGGTATCTCAAATTTTAATATATATATATATATATATATATATATATATATATATATAAATAACACCTCAGTGCTTGGGCTAGCTAGCATCGCTATTAATTAGTTGCTTTTGAAAGCTAGGAAAGGAACCAAATGCTTCTAATACATGCGACTAAGCACTCTATAATTAAAGTATTATGTTTCCTGATTCAAGGAAATATATACATCTTATGAACAGACCTCACAACAAAAGCTTCTCATGATTGATGGTGTAGTTACAATCTCTTGGCTCTCTTTCCTTGACTTAAATGAAGTAATTTTAAATCATGTACGTATACACAGAAATTAAAAAGAAAAGAAAATCGAGGGAATGACTCTAATTGACAAGAAATAAGTCCTTCAAGAGGGCAGGCATGTTTTATTTCACGAGTCATGACCAAAAAATATACATGCATTAAAAATATACGTTTAATATTCATAAATATTATAAATAATGTTTTCTTATTTTTTTGTCATGTACGAGGAGAAAGTTATTTTGGGAGGAGATTAAATTTGAAAGAAAAAAAAAATAGTAGGGCTCCTTAAAATACGGAGCTTGTTGAGTTGTTGGCGTGTCCCTTTGCTATTAATTATTGTGTTACTTATAGTACTGTACTGTATAAATAAAGAATAATATGATGATCTCAAATTTAAAACTCTTACTTATAACTCATAAATAAAAGTCGTAATCGGAGTTATTTATACAGTAGAAGGAGGATCCCTTGGGACGCTTTTGGTAGAATGGTAGACGTCAATTGAAGTCCCTACGACGTCCCACATTGACATGCACCTACTACTACTATTACTGTCTACTTATTGGTGCAATATATATATATATATACATACATATATATATGCACTGGCCCTCGGTCCTCTCTTTCTGTCCTTGAGAATCCACCAAATAAGATGTCCTCCTAAGAGGTTGAGTGTTTCAATTTCTACATCAAGTTTGGCTCATTAATGTTCAAATTATTACCCGTAAGGAATCATGACTTCTCATGTTCCTAACACATGCTCATGTTCCAATATGTACTTACAATCTCATCTCATATATAAACGGACGGCTGAGAGACTCTCAATTGTTTCTCCCTTTAATAATACAAGCACTCGATCACCAAATGTTACAAATTTAGAATATTTAACCCATATTATTTCTCTTGCACTCTAAAATAAGTATATATGTTTCACAAGGTAACAGAAGAACTTTTTTTATTTTTAATCTTGTAACTGAATATATAACAAAAATTATTTATTTTAACATATGTAGCTCTTCGATTTACCTCATATCAAATGATCACCTTGTATATATATTCTTCCTTCAATTTGATCAATATTCATCATTTTCATTTTAAACCACCCCCTTCAAAATTAGAGGTTCTTTAAAAAAAATCTTCAACATGTATGATTTGCTATTTTATCATATAAACTAAAGGGGCCTTATAAACCATCAACGTGGGCCTAGTTGGGAGGTCGTTGAATGTCTTCCTTACACCCACTCCTTTTCCGATTTACATAGAATTTTTTTATTTTTTATTTTTTTTTATCAACTTAGAGATTTTTATGCATTATGTTTATAGGCAATATATAATACATATAGCTCTCTTGCTAAGCATTGTGCCATATTTTAAATTATGTAAAAATATACTACCTCCCTTCTAAATTATAAAATTAATATTAAAGTTTTAAAAGTCATTTCTAAACTTAAAATTGACATGAATTTATTTAATTTATGTCAATAAAATTATGAATATCGTAAACTACCTAAGAAATACTATTAGTTATAAAATTTATTGTTTTCAAAACTTAAATGAATCATATAAATTTGAAAATATCTTAAATTAACTTTTGAAAAGTCAATATTGATCTTATAATTCGGTACAAATAGAGTATATTTCTTGAATTATCTTAGCACATCACATACCCATCTAAAAAGATACGATTGAAAGTATTATTGGTAATAGTTTGTATACATATATATAAAATTATATTCACATGTTATGATGTAAGATTAGGGTACCGTTACAATTGAGACATCTAAGGATTCGTAAAAATTTAGAATCCATTCGATTGCCCCTAAAACTAACAGAATCTATTTATTATTTTTTTGGTGCAAAAAAGAATCTATTCATATTTATATACTTCAATCGTTTCACAAAAATAGTCTTAATAAAAATTCTTAAATTTTAAGGATATATTTTTATTTTCAAGTTTATCCCTAAATACATTATATTTAATTTTATAATAGTGATATGGTAGTAAAATTTTGTTGGTATATCAAATACATTATCTCATTGTATTCTATCACCATTAAAAATATTATTTTGTTATTTTTATTTTTATTTTATTTTATTTTTATTCTATCACCATTTATTTTACTAGTATTTTAGTATTTGATATGTAAACTCCTCATTTTGAATGAAATAAAATAATTATTTTATTCCTAAGTTGTCATGATTTGACTTAATTCAATGTCTTACAAATTATTTTGTAAATGATTGCATTTAAATTAGAGGTATTATTGCACATGAGAAATTAATTAAGCATTTAGATTGGAGTTTACATATCAAAGTACGACACAAAATGTATTGCATTAAAATGTAAGTAACAACCAAACGAGCTGTTAATGGTTGAACATCATTTCAGTTGCTGCAGCATCCGGGCCTAATTTTTTTAGAAAGTGAAGTAATATCCAAATGTAACTGAAATCAATTTGAATTACAAACTAAGCATCATATATATATATATATATATATATATATATATATATATATATTGATCAGACAATTCATTCCTTATTTTCTACTAATACACACAACGTTCGACAAGTTCAATTGATTCTCCTTCAGCCCGACGACCCAAACTCCTTAAGCTTCAATAAAAACTTAAATTCCTATAAATTATCTTACGTACGTGATAATGGACAATTCTCATACACTATACATTAAACAAAGTATAGTCCTATAAATTTTCTCCTATATATAATCTCATAAAGCAAAGGGACAATGATGCATGGCATGGGTTGTGACAGCCAAGAGTTTTGTAATCATCTACGATATTTAAGGCAAACGAATTAAGGGTATAGCCCTACCCACAGGCCACGACTCTGTAGTCATGGAAGGACCGACCAACCCATACTTGGGTAGTTCGGACATTAATTAATAAGAAAAAATAACAAGCTAGGCACAAACCAGCAACAAATTGCAATGGAAAAAAATGCCTCAACAGAAACAAAACACCCACCAATCCCTAGTGACTTCACCCATGACCAAATACCCAAAACAACTTACAAGAAATGATGGACAAGACATTAGTCATCTTTCGTCACCTTTTCAATAATTATCACCGAACACTAATTGTTCATATATGCTTCCCTTATAAGGAAAGTAAAGAAACCTAGATTAATCTTAAACCCATCATCTTTTTTCATCCCATTAACTTTCTTAGCAAATTACGCTATTATCTACCTAACCCCACACCAAACATCAGATTAGACATTTTATCCTAAATACTAAATGCTAAGCTAAACTAAGACACATACTTAAGTATTAAATAAATAAAGTGGGATGGATGGGTTTGTTTATATTAAGGATATTAATATGCATAAATAAAGGGCAAGATTAAGGAGGAGGAGTGGAATTATTATCCATCCTTTGTGATAATCCACTTGTAATAAAAAGCCGGATAAAGTAAAGACTGAAAAAGACCTAATGATCGATATATGTCCAAAGCAACATGAAACTATTCATTCATTCATTTTTTTCATATATATATATATATATATATATAATATAATATTGGGATCAAAATCTAAGAGATAATAAAGAACAAAGTAGCTAGTATTATTATGCAAAAGCTATCACCAGAGATGAATTAAAATATGCAATGAAACCGCCCAAGCTATGGTAGCCCACTTTTTGCTTCTTCGTTTCAGACAGGAATTAAAGATCACATATCTCCTTCTTTCTCAAAACTGGGGGACATATTCATAGATTAGAGCTCTCTCACATGCATTAAGCCAAAAGTGGAAAAAAGAAAGAAAACTAGACGAACATTAAGACCCAAAAAAAGAAATACTCAAGCTAAAAATAGGAAACTATAATGAGAATTAACTGACATAGCAGTGGAAGAGAGAGGTTGAAAGAAAAATAACAAATAAAATTTCCCCATTGAATAACTTCTCCATTGTTATCCTCAAGGACCTCAACAAGGTGATTATCACTAATCATATTAATAACTAAACAAGATTAAAAACTAATATATAAACTAATTAATCATGCATACCAGCTGCAGCCTGATTGACCAAGTACTATCTAAAACTCCAGTAAATCCTTATTTATCCATCATGATAACAACAGATTAGGATGAAGTAGAAGAACCATTCCCATTAGTAGCAACAACATTGTGAGGAGGACTAACACTATCACTGTTGTGAAGCTGGTTGTGATTTTCTTGACTGCCGCTGCTGTTGTTGTTTTCATGAGTACTATCATTGTTGGTGTTGTTGTAAGCAGTACCGCCATTGGTGTTAGCAATATTATCTCTCTTACCAAAAGTGCTTTTATTGTTATGCATCCACACCTTCAGAACCCCTCTGTCGACTCCAATTTCGCTGCAAAACTCCGCAATCGCCGCCTCGTCCCTCTTCTGGATCTTCCATTCCACTCTTTCTGCGAATTCGAACATTTTCTCCTTCTGATTTTGGGTGAATTTTGTTCTGAATCGCTTTCTACCATTTGGGTGTGCCGAAATTGGAGCTGTAGCGTGTCCTACCGTCGGACTGTGCTCCGGTTGTGGACCTTGTAAGCCGGCGCTGAGGGCGAGGAGCATGTGGGGTGCCGAGGCGGGGTAGTAGGAGGAGGAGATCGGTGGTGGGGAAGGAGAATTCGGGCTGCTAGCGCGTGGAGGTGGAGGGTGGTGGCGGTGGTGGGGCTGGTACTCGATGACTGCTTTGTTGGGTGTTGCTGGGTGCGGATCCTCCGGCTCACGGCGGTGGAAGTTGCGGTGGCAGCCACAGGCTGCGCACTTTAGCGAGGTGGGGTCGGTGGGGGTGGCAGAGGGGGAAGGCATGAACTCGCCGCATCCGTCCAAGGCGTGGCCGCCTAAGCTGGCAGCGTGGTTCTTGAGACATTCCTTGTAAATGACCAGAATAGGTGGTTGGTGGTGGTAGTGGTGGTGGAGAGGGTGGTGGCGCTTGAGTACGCCGTTGGTGAAGGATAAGGGCTTGGTGGGTTGGATCCGGGTAGGGGTTTCGGTTTCAGCTTCTGGGGTTTTGATAGTGGTGGTTGTGTTGGAGGCACTTGTATTATTAGTGGAAGTAGTGGTTATTTCCATGGCTGAACATCTACTAAAGGGGGTGGGGTGGAGGTTAATAAGAGCCTTTATTTAAGACCTGATTAGATTTGGGGTTAGAGTTTTGAGCAAAAAAGTGACATCTTTATCCATCAAAAAGGAATGAGTCAAGGGGGGAAGAGGAAGCAAAGAGGAACAGATCAGCTTATTAGAGAGATGATGATGTGAGAAAGAGAAAGAGAAGGAGAAGGAGGAGGAGGAGAGGGAGATGGTTTGTTGTTGGTTTTTGGTTTTAGTTTTGGGAGGAGGATGAGGATGATGAGTAGTGATGACTGTAGATAATAAAAATCTGGGTTTTGTGGTTGTCCTTCTTAACCCACCACCTATTTTTAACCCTGGTTCTAATCTCTGGTTAACTTTTTGTGTCCCCACTTTAGAGATTAGATGGTTGTTTATTTATGTGATGTGTGTAATAAATACGAGTACATTACCCTCCTAATCCTAAACTCGCATTCATTTCTGCTTTAATTTTGACTCACTCAGCTGATTCAATTACGAGTTATTTTGGGAACTTTTTTTTTTTTGTTTGTGTTGACTCTTCACCTAAAGGGAGGGCCTTTAGCTTTGGTTGAATGGTTATGAACCAGCTTGATTACTAAGTAATTCAAGAATTCTAAAGGTATGGGCTATATATATGCTGTCTTTCACGCGAATTCAAGCCTGTATTATTGTTTGAAACATGTTAAATTAATAAATAATGTTAAGAGTGTTAAATTTTTATTTTTAATTAATATATCTCACATGATATTATTAAAAATATCAATAACTTATCTATACTAACATCTATATTATATAAAGTCGAAAAGAAAGTTGAGGATTAATTTAGTGTAAATAAAAAGTTGAAGCTATTTTATTTTTTATTTTTTATTTTATTCTTTTCATCTCTATTAATTCTCTTCTTACACATAAAGTTATTTTTTTAATTTTTAATTTTTATTTTCTCTCTTTCACTCTCTTATTCTTTTTACTCTCTCGCTCTCATATTCATTTTATATTAAATTACACACGTAATAATGTGTTTGTAGGTAATTAGTATTATACAAATTGTGATTTAGCAAATGATGAATGAAGTCCATATATGTTTTGGACTTCGGACAGGTTTTGGCTGATCAAGAAAGCATGATCTAAAAAGGGCCTCAAATTGATGGTTCCATATTTTATGTTTGCATGTTTGGGATAGAACGGGAGCGAGTTAACCAGGGGAGTGTTAGTTTGGGTTTAAGGTTGGGGTGACTTTTAGGTGTTGGTTTTGTTGGAGGTAATAAAAACTGAAGCAACCAATAGGACAGGATGAGGACCGTGTAGCTCTGAGCCATTTGCTGAACCCACACCTTAATTTGTCAAAACTTTGCCAGTAACCAGCTGGACCGCTTTAAGTACACTCAACCCCCCCCCCCTCCTCTCTCTCTCTCTCCCTCCCATACTTATTACTAGTACGTAGTATTACTCACTACCACTCAATCTCAAAACTGCCCTTTATTACTCAATACGAGTAATTAGCTTCTGGGCTGAGATGTAAATGTGGGTTAAACGCACGGGCAAAATTGTCCTTACATGCTTTAATATGGAGGTATATTTGTCGGCTCATAAGAATTTCAGACGTTGAGAGCTTTTGTCAACTGTTGGAAACGACATCGTTGAGCTTGGGTTTGGTTCAGTGGATGATAATACAGTAATCCCCAATCTTTGCCGATGCGATTAGTTTTGGAGTTTAGTGCATGAAAAACTGGTGGTTAGCCATTAAATAAATCATAATTAACTTTTGGAAAAACATGTTAAGGAAGTGCCACGTGTAGGACACTGGACACGTGGGGTGTTGTACTCCTCCTACCCTAGCTGCCACGTATACTGCCATTACGTGATCAGGGTGTTATTAAGGTCAAATTGACTACTAATTGCTATTTTTAGGTCTGAATAAACAAACAATTGATACCAGTATAGAAAAGTAGAGAAAAGAAAAAAAGGTTATGATATCGTACCTGCTGCCCTCAAACCGTTGAGTGCACTGAATCCGGAGTAAAAATTAAATGAAAATTATTTATTTAATTTTGATAAATACTACTACTCCACTAGTAATTCCCTGTGCAAATTTTTAAAATGCTTTTGATTTGATGACATCAGCTATCCAATCATACAGCAGCTAAGGTTTAATCATCGATGGGTGTGTTTTATCTCACCAACAGTTGTACTGAACCTCACGACATTAAATATATACTCCCTCCGTCTCAAATTAATTACTCAGTTTTGACTTTTTTAATTAAATTAACTATTTTTAAAATTAAAAATTAAGTATATATAAATATATTTTTAAAATTATAAAAATTAGGGTTAGTAATAAATTGTATATACTTTCTTTTGGTTATAATATCTTCACCTATATTTTAACAAAAATAATAAAAATATTAGTTTTAAAAATGGTCAATTTGACGTTAAAAAGTCAAAACTGAATAATTAATTTGAGACGGAAGGAGTATTTGTTTATTGTATTGTGGAAGAGGAGGACCCTCCCGCATACTTTATCCGTTATCACTCTATAAAAGAAAATACAAAATATTACTACTATTATTATTTTTTATATATATATTTTTTTTCCTTACAATATCTTAAAATATTTTGTTGACTTGCAAAATCAAGGCATTCTCCCTCCTTGGTTGTCCACGTTTTAGGTGTCTCCTATCTTTTTGTTTTCTTCAGAAGTCCCAAAACGAAAATATTTGTTATCTCTTTTTGTCCAGGTTTAAATGCTTCCCCTTCATTTTAAAGATGTCAGCTCTGTTATTTACTTAGTTTTTAAGCTAGTAATTAAGAAATTATTTATCATAAAATAAAAGAATTTTAAAAGTGAGCCTACTCAATCTTATGTTGAACTTTTGCATAAATCTTAATAGCTTGTTTATTGAACAAGTTGAGTTTGAATATCTCATTCGAGATCGTTCAAATACTTGGCTCAACTTGTATATAACTTAATTTTGTACGATGCATTGTCATGTATTAATAAACCTAATAATTTGAGAAATAGTTATAAATTTCTTTTCTCTTGCTTCTTTTATATTTTGTTAGCAAATAGGTCGGTGGACGGTGGGTATCTTTCTATTTCATGTCTATATTTTTGAAGAAAATGCGAGTTTTATGTATGTGTTGTACTTGCAATGAGGGCGAAATATTTTACTAGTTCAATTTCAAGCAAGATGATAAGATAGATTATAGTTAAGTCAAAGGTCTTCTGCTCCTCTTAAGGGATGGAAAGAATAAAATTTCATTGTCATTCCGTTCCTATTGAAATGAGGGTTATTTAGATAATTACTTACTTCGCCCTTTTCTCTTCTCAGTAGAGGAATGCAATATTTTTAAAATTTATAGGCCATTGAATCTTTGCTTGAACAATCTTAAATATATTAGTTTTTTTTAATGCAAAAAGTAAGAGGTAGATAAAATACTTCAAACTCTCGACACAATGCATTACATCTACAACAACTACACTAATCATAAATATATATATATATATATGTGTGTGTGTGTGTGTGAAAAGATATATGATGATGTAGGCCTATCTCAGAAATTGCACCATCTCATTCTCACATCAAGAAAGAGTGTCACATATATTAAGGGGAAAATGGTCCCTCACTGTGAAGCATACATAGGAATATTATTTCACTTTTACGCCAGCCAGTTGAATATATACTAGAATAGAATAGAGTACCATGGTTGATTAACAGAGAAAGACCATGCCTGAGGACTCGAGGAAATGACAAGTCAAACAAGTTTGTTTATTTACGAGTCGTGCTATATATCGTAAAAAAATTTTAATTAAATTATGATTGCTATTAGTTAAATTATAATTGTTACGTATGTATATACATAAGAATAGATAGAAATTAAGAAGAGTTTCACTTTAATTTGTTCTATCTTTTCGCGTACATTTTCACGTCAGTCGCAATCCAATTTCGTCAAATATTTTGTCCACATGTATATCATTTTCTTGTATTTATTTAGTATTTCATTTCTACTCTTTTTGTTTTGGAACTTATTTCATTTGTACCCTTTGTGTTTTGGAATATACGTATTTCATCTGTACTTGGTGGTATCCCATTCCATGGTAATCAACAATTACGAATTCGATCCGATCCATCGTCACCCCGGCCCCCATGCGGCAAGCTTTTGTAAATCAACTACCCGGGCCTGGGGTTTGATTCCATCTATTTATATGTATATATTTAAGATACAGTGTGTTAAAAAAAATATTCTCTCAACTCTATAAAAACAGTTTATTTATAAAATATTTTGAATATTAAGTTCATAAAATTGTTGCCTTTAATATATTATCTTAAAAATAATAAACTGTTAATTTAATTATGTGTTATGATAATAAAAGTATAACAATAAACTTAAATCATTGTTATCAGTACCATCAAGAAGTAAAGTATAAATATATTTATTTTTATTTATTTTGTTATTTTGTTATTTTGTATTTGTGAATTGGAGAGGGTATGTTTTATTCAAATAAGATGTACTAAAAAGGTGGGGGTTATGTTGATATAATGCCATATCATTGTTTCATTGGAAGTTGTGGGTGGTTTTCAAGTTTGAAGGAGTATGTATCATCAATTTGATGGATCACCATTAAGTTAATACTTAAAAGGTCTCCAATCAGTGCAGCAACGTTGAAACCTCATCTGCCTAAAATCATTTGAACCAAAGGTAGCTTCTACTCCCTTTTCCAAACGTACTTGGGCCCTAGGGGAATATATATATAAAAAAAAATCAAATTCTGAAATGGCCCAACATCAATGGTTAATGGATTTAAAATTGGGCCAATGAAGGGGTTGAGAGTTGAACCACTTGGTCTATACATGCATGCAACGCACATACTTTCAATAATAATTAACATCTCCCCCTCCAGGAAAAGCAAAAGTACGTTTCATGAGATAAATTAATAATTCACTACTATCATCATGTTTCTTTTATTTTATTTTTATTTTTATTTTTATTTTGGAGGAGAGGGGGAAAGTGGAAAGGCTCAACTTTAGTATCATTAGTTTGTACAAGCGTGTTAGTGCTGTTTGGCAGTCTGATGGGGCGAAATCAATTACCATTTTTTTTAGAATTTTGACAAATATACTTTTATGTGAATGTTTAAAAGAGTGTTTAATCTTATTTCTTTTTTATATAAAAAAATAAAGAACAAAATACTTTAAGTGTGGGTTATAAATTATTTTTTCCCAACAATTGACGGATAAATTGGTAAATTGCGCTGGCTCCAAAAGCGCGAATTTTTTACTTCCGCAACAAGTACTTTGAATTCTAAAACTACTCCTTAAAAATATTTTCAAAAATCACCACACACAAAAAAAAAATAGAAAAATGTTTACAGTCCACCGCACCGTTACATGTGCCATAACACATAAATACCTGGTACTTTTGTAACACCTTTTTTTCAAAATAAAAAAAGAGGTTACACAAAGCACAACATAACTCACGAAATTATAATAAAATTTTAAGTCGCAAAAGAAGCCACAAGACAAACCATAATAAATATTAAATTAGCTCAAATAACAGTTTAAGATATTTATTACAACTCCAAATAAATTAATGTATCACAGCCTAAACAAAATATATCTAAATCATTAAATAGAAGGGAGCTCTCATCACACTTGCCCTTGATCTCCCTGATTACCTGTCGGAAGGAAAAATACAGCATGCGCCAAATGCCCAGTATTGATATAGAGTACAAAAATAATGAACTGAGATAACTAACTCAGTTCATTGAACTAACCTGAAACGAACAAAACTAACACAACAAAAAAATAAGCTGAATTAAATGGTTGTGTGTTATTTCATACTGAGTTCAAAACAAAACAGAAATATACCTTACCACACAGACAAGTCAAATAATGTCACAAAGACAATAAAATAATGTCACACAGATAAGCCACACACATTGGACCGCGAATCCAAATGCATGTAGAATCGAAAAGTGTGTTTGGCACAAATATCACCAATTCGCAGAACAAAACAGAATAGAAAATTAGGATCAACCCATACGCCTCACACAACAAAATCACCATGTGGCCAACTTCTACCATAACACAAAACGGAGAAGTCGTGGACTAGTCATATCGCCATGGAATGTATCATACCTCGACACTAAGTGAACATGCATGTGGTACCCCCACATGTGGTTATAATTCAGGTATACCATATTATATTTTAACAAATATACCATGCCACAACACATGCGACACAATATCAACACAAAGAGTTCTAATATGTACATGTCAAATCAAACGAATCATCAACACAAGTCTCCGAAATATATTAACATGTACATTTCTACAAAGATCGAAATAAATATTAAACGTGATAAATTAATTCAGACAGTACAAATACGAGTTCTAAATATCAATGCGAAGACGAAATTATCACATAAATTTGAGAAGGAACAATTATATGAAACAATAACCAATTTTTAAATGAAAAGCAAAACAAACAAATCAAAATTAAAAAGATTATCGTTAAAAGAGTACAGAATTCGTACCTGAATTAAACAATGTAATATCCGAAATTATAATCTCAAATATAGTTCGTTAAATTCCTTCTGTCCAAACTAATCAAAAGATTAAATAAATAATTAACTTATAAACTTAATGATAAATATATTATTAAATTTAATAATTCTTCTCTTTTATAATTCTGTTACTATGACATATGTCAATTAACCAATTTCATTGTCTAATTATTATACTTTATTTCTTTACGATATACACGCGGGTCACTTATTGTTGGACATGAGCATTTGTTCAAGTTCCATTCTATTAACTAATTAATTTGAAATAAGAACAATTACAGCAACCAACAAGCCATATATACTTTATTAAAAATTTACTTTGTTTTTTATTCGCATGGGACCGCATGGCACACTCTGATCATTAATATATATATATATATATATATATATATATATATATATATATATATATATACACACGCTACAATATACTAGTAATAATTCTGCATTAAATTCCTTTGGTTTATATCATATAAATAATAAAATCATGAATACATGCGTTAGTAGAAAATAATACACGTTTTACGAAATTTTATAATTGAATCAGATGTTTCATTCACAGTTATAATTGACTTAAGATTGTAAAACACACACTGTATGCATATAACTTGTATCCAACATTAGATATCAATTTTTTTGTTCCTTTATCTCATACAAAGTAGAATCCAATCTCTCCTTTTTTTTCTTTGTCTGTAGCAGCGGTTTCGTTTCCCTTTTCTCTTCTTTCAGTCAGTTTGTATCAAATTATTATGTGTAAAATTAAGTTTTAGATATTTATTTATTTATTAATAGATTTTATTAATTATCCTAATTATAATAAGATTTAATATTACTCACATAATAATTAAATCCAATTAATTTTAAGGCCCAATTTTATCAAATTAATTTATCTATCACTTATTAATACTTATTAGCTCACATAAATTAAATGACTAATTCGACTCAAACATAAAAAAAACCCAATTAACTATTTTAAAATTTACATACATATTTTTATTTTATTTTATCTAGTATTACAACTTTGGTCTCAACTTTTAACATTGGGCCGAAGTTAATCTTTCTTTAAAGGTATCATTTGGTTTTCATTATTCAACTTCCAAGCTATGAGGAGAACTAGATAATCAACTGCAAGAAGCATGACTCATCTATATTTATCTATCTATATTATAAAACCTCCGTGAGATTTTTGACGAAAGTTTCGTGTATTTGAGTCATATTTTTCCTTTTTCTTTTTTTTCTTTTGTCCCTTGTAACTTTAGATATTAATCTTTTTTAATATTAAATTTTTATATCTTTCAATTTACTCTTTTAAATTTAATATTAAATTTTATAAAATTCTTATTTTATGCAACATAATTTACACACAAAACGTGTATGTCGGCCACTAGTTCTTCTAATGCGGAAAGAAGAACTTTATATGTGGGCTTTTCATATGTGATAATAATAATAATAATAATAATAATAATAATAATAATAATAATAATAATAATAAAGAGTTTCGAACATAAATCGGCCCTCTGGCCGAATAAGGTTTGGAATTGTTGGGCTCAGTATCTGTACTGGGTCAATTGCCCCCATAAAAGCCGCTAAACAAACCTGATTTCATTTTAGGCATTTGAATGATATATATATATGGGGAATGATCCACAGAAAACGTTAGCTATGAACACTGTTTGAGCTAACGCATATCCAGTCGTTCAATATAAGATACAAGGGCAGGATTTGGGCACGGCCGCTAGAGGGAGTAGCGGCCAATATGAAAATTAAGTTGTCATTTATCATAGCATTCCACTTCCTTATAATAAACAAAAAAATAATGGAGCATCTCAGAATCAAAGCCAAGACAACTGGATACTTAATATATAAGTGTATTATATCAAAAACAGTGATTCCAATTTCCAAAGAAAGTGATTCCAATTTTCAAAGATTTAGTGGATAGTTGATTCTGATATGCTCCATTATTTTTTTTGTTTATTATAAGGAAGTGGAATGATATGATGAAAGACAACTTAATTTTCATATTGGCCACTACTCCCTCTAGCGGTCAATATGAAAATTAAAATAATTAAATATTATTTTGGCCGCTAGAGGGAGTAGTGACCAGTCAAAACGCTGCCGTTTTAACTGACCGCTACTCTCTCTAGCGGCTAAGATAATATTTAATTATTTTAATATCTGGCCGCTACTCCATCTAGCGCCCGTGCTCAAATCTTGTCCTTGGATCTTATATTAAACGGTTGGATATGCGTTAACTCAAACACTGCCCATAGTTAACATTTTTTATGGATCATTTCTCTCTCTATATATATATATATATATATATATGAGATTTTCTTCAATTATCACTCATTATTCTACATTATGAAGAACACCAGTTATTTTTGGTTAGCTAATGTTGGTGGGATTCTTGGGTATCTCAACCAACAAAGGTACCTAAGAAAAAAAATATCGAAATCGCTACTTCGTTCGAGTTTTTGCGGGGTTCAGATTATGATAATATTTTATGAGTTCACTAAGTAAACATTCTTCTTTTTACGAAATCTAAAATGTGATGAATGAGGATAAATCATATTAAAATTAAAAAAGAAAAAACATCAAAACATATGTGTGGAATACATTAAACCGCCTATCTCAAGAGATGGAAATGACGAAGAAACAAACCCGTGCAGTATTAAATAATTCTTACACAAATATATGTGAAAATCTTACTCTCTGATCATTTTGTTATAAAATTAATTTCAAATTTTTGCAAAAAATTCAAAATTCAAGTACGAACTTTAATTTTAGTACAAATAACTATAATTTAAATTGTAAACTAACTAAAAAGTATCACTGAGTATTATATTTTGTTAATTTCAAAACATAAACGAATTCATATCTATTTTAAATTTCATAATTTCATTTTTTAAAATTTGTGTTGAACTAATCAGCTGTAACATATTTTTAAGAACAGATATAAAATTTACTCGCAGTTATTTCGGTTAGAGTAAAGAATCACTGAACAGATGATGGAAACAAATCTAAAAATGCGCCCAAGATACATGATTGATGGTAATAAATTGGGCCATGTGGGGGTTGAGGGTTGAAACATACCCACATGCAAGAACATGAGTATTTGGATAGATACACGCAATATATATATATATATGCCCCTTTCCGTGATAATACCGTGCAATGCGATTATGCAATAGCCCTTTATGGCTTTTGAAACATTCATCAACTTACTTTCGTATTTTGTATTCCTATAAATTGAATAGTATCAGCACGGACTTGTACCACCACTATACTATTATACATCAATTAGGGAAGATACAATACAAACCGAAAAGTGGTTGCCTTATTATTACTTTGAGTCTTTGACTATAAATTCGAGATCATCTAACTTTGAGTAATAGCATGGTGTAATATTAAATGTCATTAATTATGAAAAGACAAAATTATTATTTCTCTGTTTTATAAAGAATGTTTTATTTAAAGAATATTCAAATTTTAAAATTATATTTTCATTCATCTTTTGCTATATTTATTAAGTTTTTGGTCTAGTATTGATAACAACATTATAATGGTAAAGACACTGTGTCATTTTATTTAAATGAAGAAAAATATAAGAAATTGATATTTTTTACAAGTGAAATTTAATATTTTCACAAGGTCTCTCTCACACAAGTGAGAGGAATCTTGTGAAACTATCACTTTTACTTGTAAAAATATCAATTCTCAAAATATAAATACAACAACTAAATTTATTTTCGGGAACTTTGTGGCATCCGATTAGTGGGTTATCCATATATATATATATATATATATATATATATATATATATATATTGTGTGTGTGTGTGTGAGAGAGAGAGAGAGAGAGAAAATTGGCATTATTGAAGGTGGCATGTGATGTGATTAATGACTTGCACATGTTCACTGCAACTATCTCTATAGTTTTGTAAGGGATATGTTACGGATAGTAGATCTGTGGATCCATCTTATTTATTCTATTAAAAGAGTGTTATGTTTTAACCTAACATCAACTTACTAGCATAATTTATTGGTCCCAAAACCACGCCATGTAAATATTAGTTCGGATTTATCAACTTTAATAAGAATATTAGAATATATGTTCACTGCTGGTTAATTAGTGTAAATAACTAAGTGTGGGGATGACACTGTTCTATATCCAATTGTACACATGCATCTGATTTTAAGTAAACATGCAGCAAGGCTTTTTTTCCCTTCTTTTTTGGTGCCTATTCTTGGCAATCAACAACATAATTACTAACTCAAAATGAATCTACGTACAATAGATCATTATTCTATTATATTCTACATGAGTAGCATGCACAATGTACAACAACCTGAGTGCCCTAAAAATAAATGTAACCGCTCACAAATGTATCATTTAAGGGTAGGTTTTGTAACCTGCTACAGTCCAACAGGTTTGACATATTTACCATCTAAGACAATTCAAAATTATAAACTCCTTCACAATTGAACTAACAAAGATTAATTTGTTTGGATACACAACAACTTTGCTCATTCCTATTCAAATCATACAATCATCCCCTTGCTTGATACCCGTCAAGAATTAGTATAATTATAAATTATTAATAACTCTTACATGAGCATTAATTGATATTGATTTGGTGAAGAACTTGAACGAAAATGACTCAACACAATCAATAAACTGACCATCATGTGACTTCCTCGTGGCCGTGGATAGATCGGTCAGATGTGGAGCATTTTACAATTAGATTGTTAGGATGTGGTTCTGATACACCAAATCTGGATAAGAGAAACCATGCCCAAATAAAAAGCCCCTAGTATCCTGAAGCCAGCACAAAAGTTGGTGTTATTTTTTACTAGCACCCGATCTCACACGCACCATCGGTGTGTACGTGCAAACTATATAAAATAAAATAAAAAAATTTATAAAATTTAGAGAATTAATAGGGAGATTAAAAAAATTAATATATAAAAAATAAAATAATAATACAATTAAATTTGTGAAAACAAAGAAGGAAAAAAAATAACATAACATACTTATATTAATTAACAACGTAACTCAACGAATCTGGAGAGCGGTTTTATAATAGTACAAGTATAGATATATAGATCTATAAGTAAGAATGGAAGATTGAGAAAGGTAAGGATGATGGGCTACAGCGAAAGGTGCTGACAGCTTTGGCTCATGTGCTTGGGGAAGGCAAGCACATGCATTGGGTCTCCCTTTCAACTCCTTTTTCTTTGATTGGAGTATTCTTTTTCTCTTTTTTGGGCCGGAAAAAGTGCTAAAATTTATTCACTTTTTTGACTTGTTGTCAAAATGGGTCCTCAGTCCCCAACTTCCTCTTCCAAGTTCTAACTTCTAACTAACCCTTCGTCAACTTCGATGCACTCCTACATTTCTTAAACCCTTGAAATAAAACTAACACAACATGTATACCTAGTTTGTTCAGATATTGTCATTTTTTGGTGCCAATTACTTGAGAGAAAACGGAGCCTAATAATTCAACAACAAAAATTATTAACTTTATAGTTTGTATATACTCCCTCTGTCCCAAATTAATTGCTCAGTTTTGACTTTTTAAAGTCAAATTGATCATTTTTAAAACTAATCTTTTTACTATTTTTGTTAAAATATAGGTGAAGAGATTATAACCAAAAGAAATTATATACAATTTATTACTAACCCCAAAATTTATAATTTTAGAAATATATTTATATATGCTTAATTATTAATTCTAAAAATAGTCAATTAAAACTGAGCAATTAATTTGGGACAGAGAGAGTACATAATAGTAGAAAATATAAAGAGGAAATGAGAGATGCATTATACTTAATTTTTTTTTTTTAAACAATCTATCTCTACATTGTTTTTCAATTATTTTAAATGCTTATATTACCCTTGATGCATTGTTACGCATTTAATGATGAATAGGACTAGTGATATTTATAGTCAGGCTCGCTCGAAATCGAATTCATTTCTTAATAATGAATAAAGTGAACCTTTTGGTCTTGCTTCAAACTATGGGAACTGTTTATTTATTTACATATTGGAATATACGGGATAAGTAAATATTAAGAGGTCACTCAAACTTGTTTTATCGTTTATAATTTTATCGTGAATGGCCGTCCATTTTCGTCGAGTAATTTAGTGACATAAATTATTTCCCTTATCTAAAGGAAGGGATTTTTACAAGACGTCAATTAGTTGCGAACGAATAAATAACATTACTAATTATGAGATTACTTTAGTAAGTAGAATGGATGAATGAGGGATTCCCCTGCCTGCGACGGTCAGTCGGTTCCTTTACTTGGTCCATTTATTTACCACAAACCACTTTACCTATAAGTCTTCAAGTGGGCCTACGTAATTATTATAGTTGGGGAAAGGGTAAAATAGAGTGGCATGGCATCATTGATGTTTGTTTTAAAATAACCCAAACCCAACACCCATAGACTATCTCTATCTCTATTTATAGCCCCTCTTTTACCTTTACTCACTCCACTTATTTTCTCCCTCTCTCTTTGCTCTCTGGTTATTGTTCCACCATTTATACGAACCAAGAGCAAGAGGGGTTTGCTCAAATAGCAGCAGCAGCAGCAGCAGCAGCAATGGCCATGGCTACTAAGTTATTTACTTTCTTCCTCTTTGCACTCATTGCCATCTCCATGCTTCAAACTATGGTAACTATTTATTTATTTACATACTACAAGTGTTTGAACAAAATTATCTCAATAACACGATTGTATTTGTGAAATTGCGAATGTTAATTTGAACGCATTGGGTTGCTTTTGATAGGTTTCTGCGTCAGGATATCACTTGGACAGGGTAAGTTTTGTGATTTCTTCATGTATTTTGTGGATGCTCTTGTTTACACTTTTTTTCCTCATACAGAGTTAAAAAAACTTATATATATTTATTTTTGTTTGTGTTTTTTTGAAATTTGAAAATTTCAGAATGGATATGGTCCTGGGAGTCTGAAGATTTCTCGTAAGTATTCCTCCCTAAAATAATAGTATATTGGTTTCATTTTTATCTTAAATGGCAGATCTGATTTATTGCCTTGGATTCCTATTATATTATATGGTCTAGGACTCTAGGGCGTTGGTGAACTTAGACAACTTTTGTCAATTTTGTTTGGACAAAATATTAGTAATTGGTTGTACTGTAAAATGCACTAATGAGTTGTTAGAATTAGATAATAAAAAAAAACATTTATTTTTCCTTGTTCATCATGTGGGTGGGGTCAAATCAGTTTGACCAAAAGATTAGAGTTATATATGAAAGAAGCATGGTGAAAAAGTGAAAAATTGATATTCCTGATTGATTTGATGGATGTGGTACAGAATGCCCAACGCAATGTACAAGGAGATGCAGCAAGACCCAATACCACAAGCCCTGCATGTTCTTCTGCCAGAAGTGCTGCAGGAAGTGCCTGTGCGTTCCCCCTGGTTTCTATGGCAACAAAGCTGTCTGCCCCTGCTACAATAACTGGAAGACCCAGCAAGGTGGCCCCAAGTGCCCTTGATTCCCGTTAATTCATGCCTCGGGACGGGAATGATATATTATGCTACATGCAGCTGATGGGCTCTTCAATTTTATCATACTATATTATTTTATTTTCGTTATTATTACTACTATCACATGATATAATTAAAAGCTCACCGCTAACTATAAATTAAATATGGTGATGTATTTGGTTTCTGTTATTGCCAGATCATCAGGTGGTGTGGTGTGGTGTGGTCCTCTGTTGTCTTAATTTTATCCATATATCATATGAATGAGAATGACCACCCCCAATGCCAGCTTCTTCTTCTTATTATTATTATTATTATTATTATTATTATTATTATTATTATTATGTTATAAAATGAGGAGTCGCACCATAAGGTTAACTACTTGTTTTCTGATGTATATGGGGTTGACCCTCAATCTTATTGTTATAATTAATTTTCTTACCTATCAATCAATCTTTTTGATTATTAAGTGTTCAATTACCTACTACCCCATTTGTTTTGTACTAATAATTTATATGTGGATTCCAATTGGGTGAAATTGACATTCTTAGAAAGTTCTTTGTAGAAATGAATTACATATAACTTTAGTAATATTGAATAATGTTAGATGAACCCATTTACACAAATACAATGTTATATATATATATATATATATATATAACTTCCTAACTTATTAAAATCGTAACTTAATCAAGTTTGGATCCCGTAATTTATTCGGTTCAGACTTCAGTCCAATTTGAACTAAGACTCATTTAAACTTTAAACCTACAAGGGAATTTGCAAATAAATTTAAACAGCACACCAAATATTTTATTTGAATACGAAAAATGCAGCACGACGGTCCCTCAAAGATGTTAAAAGCATAATAAATTTCAAGAGCACAACAAAGATTTTATTTTCATACGAAAATGCCACTATTAGATACATGGAGATAGCATGAATGTAATAAAAATATTTTATTAATTTTAATTTTGTTATTAGTTAATTCATTAACGTCTATTTAATTATTTCATCATTCATTAATTTATGTATTCTTCCGCATGAAAGGGGCTGTTTGGGATTGTTTGAACTGAACACCTTAGAATTTTAGATCTTGTATTGCTTTGGGTTGAATCTTAGGCTAAGGGCCTTGGACCCTTCTGATTATGACCCATATAAGGATATTTGAAAGAAGATTAACGGGCCTTCAAATATTCACCTCTGTCACTTTGCTCAAATTGGACGGTTTAAAATCAAAGGAAATCCTTGAGGAGTAAAACGATACACAAAGGGTTGTGCATAAATAAATATTATTCGTTAATCAATATATATTAAATAGTAAAAAATAATATAAAAAAATTTAGAAAAATATTATTAATAATTTGAATGTTAGAATTCAAATATTACTTTCTTTATTTGTATACAATTGCTTGTATATACTTGAAACTACTCATTCCTTGAGAGGGTGTCTAAGTTAACTAAAACTATCAATCCTTGAGAGGGTGTGTAAACATTATTCGTACTCTTCTTCCTAATGAATCATTGGAGTCTTCGTTGAGCCCTCCTTGCTGCCAATGTTACTAACGCCTCCTCTTCCAATTCCTAATTATTAATCCACAAAACACAAACAAAAATATAGTCAAAATAAGAAAATTATGATAATAAACTTGAGTATAGTGAAGTAGTGAAGAGATTCATTTTATATATATATATATATATATATATGTAAGTCCTTTTTTTTGTGAATGAGAAGAAACATTACAAGAAAAAGTTGTATTTTCGATGAAAATTTTTGTCGAAAATTCGGCCGGAATTATCGTGGTCATAATTAATTCCGTCGAAATTATTACTTCTAACGGAACTAATTCCGACGGAGTATTCTGTCCGCCTTTTTTGACGGAAATTTCCCGTGTAATTAGTTCTGTCGCAATTCTCTCCCAATCACTTGCAAAAAAAAATTTGGATTGGTTATTTCCGACAGAAATTCTATTGAGAATAACGAATTCCGTCCGAATATATATTTTTATTGTAGTGAAATAATTTGGATTACATAAGGCCACTAACTCTTCTTCGCCAACGGCGGAATATGCGATCTACGAGCCACCCTACAAACACGAACGGCGTGATGAACGCCAGCGACTTAAATACGAAAATCTGTTGAGCAATATTGAAGTTAGTTAATTAAGAGTTATATTAAGAGATTTTTGGTTTGTATTTATATATGTCTATGTTTAAATGGAAATGATTAGTTTTCCACTTACCAAAACTACATTACCAAAGCTCCGATCCCCCTTGAATAACTCAGATAATGCATCTCTCAACACCATCACTAGTAAACACTGCATGAATTGAACAAATAATATATATATATATATATATATATATATATATATATATATATATATAACAACTTAAAGAGTTAGTACTGTATATACATTATTACTCTTTTGGTTTTAAGGACCATATTGAATTAATTGCTTAATTAACTCCAATATATAACTTGCGAGCTTCCAAATAGCTAAATTTAAAACTCAACTTATAGATATAAACTTGTTTGTTATAGACATATACATAGTTTAAATATATATATATATATATATATGTATGTATGTATATTGTCGTCATTGCTAACTTGAATAAAAAGACAAGGCTGACTTACGAGTAAAACAGTGACTCGGGTCACTGCAGTTCTCATGCGACTTGCAGTGGCAAATTCGTCGTAAGGGTCATCCGGGAGGAGATTTTGGGCTGTGGCAAATTCAAGCAGCCTCTCCCTACTAGCTGCAGAATCATATAGATCCTCGATTTCGCTGCTCACCAAATTCAAAATGACTAAGCTTTAATAATTAAGAATGATCAATTCAACCAGTACATAATTGTAATAATAATAGTGAACACTTAATTCTTACTTTGTAAACTTGAAACTTTATTACAAACCCTTATAAATTTATCTGGAATTAATTAAGAGAATTAATGATAACAAGAAGAAGTGAACTTGCCTATCTATGTTGATTCTTGTATCTTCCGGATTAGGATCCGGGACAGTATAGCCACCTTGGTAGGGCTGTATATATATTGTCAAAGAGGAAAGATTACAATTTAAGGAAAATAATTAAATTTCCTAATTTGATCTAGTTATTGGCATGCCTTGACGTCAGCATTTTATTTTATTTTTGGAAATGAGAAATTAAAGTACCATTGTGTGTGTGTGTGTATATACTTACACACATATACACACACTTGGAGTTTGAGTAGCTCACCTTAAAGCAGATTTCACAAAGAGTATGCTCTTTCTCGTTACACCATCGCTGAATACACTCTCTGTGTGCCAGCTGCATGCTCAAAATAAAGCTTAAGTGTCATATATTCAGTACTAATCTATGCCAACCATTTAATAATGCATGAGCATTTACTCATCTCCCAACAGATTTTGTCTTCTTTACAAAACATGAAACCTCACAACTTCGCGCTGTAAAATTCGACTTAATTCATCTATCGTTCCTAATTAATATTGAACTAGTAAAGACAAATTGGCTAGAACAAGAGCTGAAATATATATGGATATACCTTAATGCTGCCGCTGCAAGCGCATGGGGCCTCCATATTATTCACGAGGTCATCCTCATGGCAAATACGGCAAACTCCCATTTCTTCATCATCGGAAAACGGTAAGTCTTTCATTTCAAATTCCCACCCATCACCAGAAGAAGTGCCTTCTCCAAAAGGTCGTCTTTTAGCCGCAGACATTACTGACAAGTTATAATTCATTTTCTCCTACCACAAAAAAAAATGAAAAAAAACACCTTAATAATTGGTACTTATATTAGTAATACTCTCTCTGTTCCACAAAAACAGTATCATGTACAAAAATATATATATATATATTTTACAAAAGAGTTATATTGATGGTAGAATAAAATGATATAGTTAATTATTGACCTTCAAGTTACTTTTCAATGAAAAATTATTTTAAAAAAAAAAACATATACATACACCACAAAGATCGGTTTTCCCGTCCTTTTCACTCGGATTTTATCTGCATGCAACAAAAGCTGTTAGTATATAGTTTTAAAAGTCAAGCAAAATATAAAAGAAAACGAGTAGAAAAATTAAACTGAGAATTACTTGATGATAAGGAAGTCGATATATATAAATCTGATCTTATCTGCAAGTATAGTAATGAAGGCAGGTAGCTGTAGCTATAGCTTGTTGGTGGAAAAAGTGAGTGAATGGGGAAGTGTTTATAAAGGCTTTAAGAATCGGCTAAGTTCGTCGAGAAGTGATGCTACATGTTTAGTGTTGGAAGCGTTTTGAGTTGAAAGCTAGACGCGTAATCAAGGATTGTTTGCCAACTTTAACTCCTTTGGCATTTCATGCATAAATTCTTTTGGTTTTTTCTTCTTTTTCTTTGGATCTTCTGCATGGCAACCATTTCCATTCTAATTTGCTTACTTCTTTCTATGTTCTTATGTACGAATATAACCCTCTCCTCTTTATTTCCAAATATGCCCTCTTCTTTTATGTTATACTCCACCAATTAATAAACCCTCTTCTTTTTAAAGGTTATGTACGCATTAAATTTGGTTAATTACCCTAACCTTATTTTTTCATTAACTCAATTTTGGTGTTATAAGTAAAGTACTATCTGAAATGCATAAACTATCTACTTAATTGATTTCACAACAAACCTAATAACAAATAAAATGGTCGTAGATTCTTCATGTTTATCTTCAAATCGTACGTATTTGCAAGTTTCTCCATAAAAAACTCTCCACTTTGATCAATTATCAATACTGTACGTATTTACAAGTTTCTCCGTAAAAAACTCTCCACTTCGACCAATTACCAACACTGTATGTACTTACAAATTTCTCGCAATTAAAGTTATCCACTTTAACCAATTACCAACTTCTGCAAAATTTAAAGTTGTACTTTTTCTTCCTTCATTTTTTTCGTAATTCCAAATGAAGTGGCTCATTAAATTGTATTATTTTTATTTGAGGAAGGTTATGCATGCTGAACAATTGTACAGTAGATTTATATCGAGCATCAACAGTTAGGTGATATTTGATTGCATCTTAATACATTTTAACAGTTCACCTCTTAATGCATCTTAATGTTTGAAATTTGGATAAAAATTTTCTCTCTGAATGCTTCTAAATCATTAAAAAGTTGTTCGGTAACTAAAAAGTATAAAATATCTGAATGACTTTTATATATATTTAAAAATATTAATTTTAAATTTAAAAATATCTCAAATTAACTTTTTAAAAATTAATAATAATCTTAAATTTTGAAATGGATGGAGTACAATATTTATAGAGACTCCATAAATTTAAATTTTTCATTAAGAGACAGCTCTTAATGATTTGTATTTATATCTCTCTCTTACCGATTAAGAGACGATAAGAGGCAAATAAAATTTTATCAAACAACTTTACCCTCTTACCGAATCAGATGTGGAATTATAAAGAGATATTAAGAGGTAAACAAACATTACCCAAGTTTTTAACAAGTATTAAATTGTCGTAATATTACACAACAAATTTAAGACAGTTATCGATCTTTAGAACCCGACAAATGATGCGCTGAACGATAAAATTCTTACGACATGTAATCATTAGTGAACTTTGAATAAAACAAAATTATATAATGAACGATTTTTTTTTTACGAAACGACACCATCATACGACATACATAAATCAGTAAAACTCTGGGAGAATAAATTATATAAGGACTGCTTATAAAAGATTGTTTTACAACATTCAATAGCAACATGCCATACATGTAATTTAGGAGAAATCAAGAGAATTAATAGAATGTGTAATTACTATATTTATCATGATAAAATAGTTTAAGTTGTTTTAGTAATCATACTAAACTCAACTTTTTATAGTGTAACCTGTGGTTAGATGGTAGGGTGGAGATATGCGGTTAGTCCATAGATTTTTCTTTATTTTTTTACATTTCGCTCAAAAGGTTGAAGGGAGATACATCAAATTGTTCGCAAGGCCAACTTGATCTTTTTTCCTAGAAATCTCAGAGATGAGGGAACCCTAAAAGAGCCTCCAACTTCAACAACTGTTCATGTACGATCTATACTAGATCTGACCAACTGTCTATCCTACTTCTTCTACGTTCTTGGTAGTCCATCTTTGTCTCACAGTGACATGTTTCGATTCTCTTCCCCATTATTTAGAAAAAATGAGCCATCAATAATATATTATAATAAAAAAATAAAAATTAACATACTTGTTAAAATTAATCATTAGTGAAACAATTTAATGACAGTTTTTAATGCGTTCCAAAATATTGCGCCATTGTTTCAAATTAAATTCTTCTTTCTACTACAATAGGAAGTTAGGAACCCATCAAATACGTAAAATGCCACTTGGATGGTGGAACGCGGGTTTTATAAATAATTGCCCTAAGTTTACAATGTTTTTTCAAAATTTTCTATTATTTGTTTTGGCCATCATGATTAATTTACATCTTGCTTTTAGTTAGCTAAACAAACATTCGTCCATCCAGTTGCTGTGGTGTAGTGGTTATCACGTTAGTCTTACACACTAAAGGTCTCCAGTTCGATCCTGGGCAGCAACAAAATTATTTTATTTTTTGAATCCTTGTCACGAAAAAAAAATTTGTTCCCAAAAAAGTTGAGATAAACTATATAAAGTGAAGGGTAACTAAGTCATTTAGTTGGAGTCTATTAGTATATATAAAAAAAATACTCATTACTTTATATATATAATTTTATGAGACCACTAAGTTAAATTTGTAACTTCTTTACTCTCTTTCTTTTATTTTTATTTTTTTTAATATGCGTGCAAATTGTACTTTGCTTATCCTTTTGAGGACGGAGGGAATATTTTAGATTAGGTCATTTACTACTTTTAATATAGATTTTTGAATCTTGCTATGTATTGATAGCGATAAATTTAGGGGCATGATATTGTCAGAGCAAAAAACTTGAAATAATTTGCTTGGTATAATCCACGTGTTTTTTTATATACATTATAAAGTAATACAAATTCTGGGAAGAACCAAAGTTCTAAATTCGATATGTGGCGATTTTGTATTTCTTCCTTCATTTCCATCCAATCAAAAAGGTGTTTTTCCTGATTGAGCGGATTTTTTTTCTAAATCTTGATAAAGCGTAAGATAAAAAAGATCGTTCTTATGAATTTTATAAATTTTTTTTTTGGTAATTCTTTCTTTCAATCTTAGTATTTTTATTACTGTTGAGATCCATTTTGATCCAAGTCTCAATATTAACTTTTTCTCTTAGAAAAAAGTTGAGAATTTTCCCATCAAAATAATTTTTATCTGGATTTTTTTTCATATACATAATATCACCCTTTCCTAGATAATTATTGATAAATTTACGGGCATGATTGTAACACCCCTGTCCCACATCGAAAGATAAGGGAAAAATTTTTCTGTATATAAGGAATTGAGTTACTATCAATAGTTCAAGTCATGACCTTTTGGGTGAGTCTGTGGTGGGCTAAGATGACCCAAGAAGATACTATTAGGCTAGTAATTTAAGGCCTTGTTTGGATGGATTTGATTCGATTTGGACTTGAGATTTGACCCAAGATTTGTTCCGGACTTGGGATTTGACCCGGGTTGTTACATATGGTATCAGAGCCGACTCTCGAAAGCTCGGGTCGGGTCATCCGATCAAGTTGCCGGAAGTGGGGACACGAAGGCTGGTGGTATTATTCCACAATGGAGAGAGGGAGGTCCGGAGGTGGGGACACGAAGCCAGCCGGTATTATTCCACAATGGCTAGATAGGCAAAGATCTGTGGACCGTGTGTGTGATCGGTTCTGACGGGGACGTCAGAAATTTAAGTGGGGGAGATTGTAACACCCCTGTCCCACATCGAAAGATCATCGAAAGATAAGGAAAAAGTTTGTATGTATATAAGGAATTGAGTTACTATCAATAGTTCCTTCAAGTCATGACCTTTTAGGTGAGCCTGTGGTGGGCTAAGATGACCCAAGAAGATACTATTAGGTCAGTAATTTAAGGCCTTGTTTGGATGGATTTGATTCGATTTGGACTTGGGATTTGACCCAAGATTTGTTCCGGACTTGGGATTTGACCCGGATTGTTACAATGATATTGTCAGAGCAAAAAACTTGGTGCCATAACAATATTTTAATATATATATATATATATATATATATATATATATAAAGTGATTAGTATTTTTTTCACCTAATATTAGATTTCAAGAAGCCGGGTACGACGAGATCTGTGACTTCATTAGTTGTGGTTTGATAGCTTGAGCACAACTGCTGATTGATTGCTTTAGCCTTTAATTAGTAGTACGAAAGCTTTGATTTTCTCATAGTTAATCCTTTAAACCCAATGACTCATGAAATTTTCTCTGTGTAAATCCAATTATGGACACCATTGTGGGTTACTCAATCCATCATGTATTGTCTTCATGAGTTAATCCCTTAAACCCAATGGTTCATGTATTGTATTGTCTTCCGTTACTCAATTCCTTCAAGCAAACTATCTCAAAAAATACAATAATATATATTGTAAATTATCTAAAAAATATTACTCATTGTAAGAGTTATTATTTTATAATTTTTAACGAATCAACTTAATTTTAATTTTAAAAATATCCCGAATTAATTATTAAATGTTAATAATAATTTATAATTTGAAACGAAGGAAGGGAGTATATTGCACACCTAACTTTACAATAGTTCTAAGAATTTAAAGTTATATATAATATAGTACATGGAATCGGAAAGACTTGCAAGCTAACAATTCGTCTAAATAGTTACAAAACATCGAAGGTATTTTTGACTGGAAGCTGGACGTCATTGCTCCTTAATCGACGAAGTTTGAATGAAAAGGGAGGTGAAATTGCATGAATGGGCCTGTCCGTCAGCTGGATCAGATTGTAGGACCAAGCCCCAAGTAATGTTCCAGTCACCGGCCCAATAATATACACCCAAATTCCCTTATAAGACCCACTAGCTACTGCAGGGCCTATAGTCCTCGCAGGGTTCATTGATCCTCCGGAAACGGGTCTGTAAATTAAATGTCCAACTTATTAGCAGCCCATATATAAATATATCGAATATGATTACATATTTAATATAGAGTAATGTTAAGGGTATCAAATTTTTGATCTCAAATGACGTTACATTGCCATAATTTAAGATATAGTCAATTATATAAGATGTATTTAATTTTGAGTCAAAAAAATTTGAGACTCATAACACCACCCTAAACCTTAATATATACTTAATTACCCAGCCAAGATGGAGGTTATGCATACTGCGGAGCCTACTGCTATACCTGCTAGCTCTCCTATCTACAACCATCACAACATAGATATGATATGTGAAGGAATAAATTAAGAAATAAAAGAAAATGTAAATTACAAAAGCTAAAAATAGGCAACTGATATTTAAGAACAAAAATGAAGTTGTCAGAATAAGCTATACCTTTGCAATTGTTATAACTATACTTAATACTTTGAGCGATACTTATCGGTCATTTAACGACACTTTTACAATTATTCTAACTATACTTAATACTTTAAGTTACACTTATTAGTCTAATGATTTAATTTTTACTTTGAAAATATTAGCGGCCTAAAAAAATATGATTAATTCAATTTTAGAAAAATGTTATGGGGTTCTTACAGCTTTGGTGTCGATTGAAACGGCTGAAGCTATAAACATCATAGAGAATGTAACCACAGTCTCCATGATTAGAGCTTGAGCTTCAGTTCCGGAAGGTGATGTAGTGCCTAAATTTGTAATTGGGTGCAATAATACGCGAAGAGTGAATGAAGCTGACAGAGCTCCCGTTATTTGTGCTCCAGCATACAGTGGAACCTGTAGATAATTAAGATACCATTAAGCCTTTCAGTCATATTTTAATTGTCAATAAACATTAAACTTATGCCATCTACTGAACTTAATTATTTCATGTTGTTGATATTTACCGGAACACAAATATGGCTGTCATGACAAATATATATATATATATAGCGGCACTTTGTAATTGTTTTAACAACATTTAATAATTTAAACGACACTTAACGACATCATTTTTACTCTACAAGTATCAACCATCTTTATTAATTATAACATGAATCCAACAATATTTCATATAATGATGGTAATAATATTAATTAATTATAAATTTCTCTCTCCAAATAATAAGACCATTATCACTTGCATATTAACTTGCCAGATAATGTTGCAACTAACCCATATGATGTTATAATTTTTTTAACTAGAAGAAAATATAAACTCAAATAGAATAATAGACTACATAATGTAATCCCTATATAAAAACCCAAGTTGAAGTATATAAATAAAAATTAAATCAACAAACCATTGTATCACGAATCAAAAAAAATCGTACCTACCAATTATTGCTTATAATGTATTGGAAAAAAAGAAAAAAGACAAAAAAAAAAGAAGGAAAAATCAATTCCGCCAACAGTTTTAATTTATCCAGAGAAAGAAATATTAAATTGGTTATAATGAATTGATTATTTATTTGTGCTATCAGATAATGTGCTCTCCATAAAGATTATCATTCTGTGGTATATTTTCTGTTTCATTTCTTTGGTTTAAAAATAACTCTCAATATTATTTAAATCTAAAGGTAGAAAAGGCACGAATATTGAACGAGAAGCGCAATTATTGTTTTTGATTTTAAGGTGTTGAGGAAATTAATTTTGCTTGGCTCCAATTGAGGCAATAAATGCATTATCTTAATTAGCTCTGTCCTGAAAAGGGAGTCTCATCTCACGTGCCCATCAAAATCACCAGGGTCTGCATGGACCTTAAATTGTCTCCATCTAGCCTGTCTATCTATCAATAAAAAGAACTCATCAGGTATATATGAATATTTCATTAATTTTAACCTTTTTTTTTTCTTTTTCTTTTTTCTTTTAACTAAAGTGAACCGTCATAGCAAGGTGTATGTTAGAGAAGGAGAAGTATAATTACAGAGGCAGACCTGTTTCCAAGGAAAATGTCCGACAGCGGCAAAAGCTAGGGTGACAGCAGGGTTCATGTGTGCACCAGAGATGTGTCCAACTGCATAGATCATAACGGTGACGATGAGTCCACCGGCTACAGATGCTCCAAGTTTTGACACTTTGTGTTCATCACTAGCACTTAGGGCCGCCGACCCACATGTCACAAACACCAATAGGTAGGTTGCTATTATCTCTGCTACCACCTGCATAGCTCCAATATAGAGCAGACAAATGATTTACACAATTACGGTCGACGTTGGTTGTAACTAACATTCGCGAAACAGTTTGATAAATGAGTTTTAACATTAGTGTATACCAAACAGTTTTGACAGGGATACCAAACGATCGTCTGTCTAACTGTTTGAAAGACTGTTAACCAGTGGCGGAGCCACGTTTGGGCTGGGGTGGGCTATAGCCCCCCCTAATTTTTTTTTTATAGGTATAAGGTAGGGAAAAATATGTAACAAATTTGTGATTAGAAAGGAATATTAGAGGTCAATAAGGAGTGTATACATATGTATATGTATATGTATATATATATAATATAATGTTATTACTTGTAATATTAACAATATTGTAATTAAATACATGTTTTACATATGCAACCGGCCCAAAAATATAAAATTATCTAAAAAATTTGGTGCCCCCGAACCCCCGTCAAATTATTTATAAGATCACAAATTTTTTACCGCGCGGTAGCCCACCCAGGAAAAAAATCCTGACTCCGCCCTTGCTGTTATCTATCACATAACTGTTTGACCTATTTGTTCCAAAATCATGAATGAATCTTTAATTCATATTGTAATTTCTATGAGGAAAAGTGATACAAAATTTCTTTTGAAAAGATAGATTATCTAAGCGCACGATTGCCCGCCCATATAGATTTATATGATCGTGCAAGAAATATCACCCAAAAAGGAATAAAGATAAATAATCAATAAATGGATGAAATAATATACAAATTAAATGGATTTTTAGGAATTAGATTTGTACCTTCTTGAGAAAACCAGGTGGGTAATGTTGTTGAAGTAATGATCCAGAGATCTGACATAAATTTGGATCTTGGGATTTTGGGTTTTCCACCAAGACCAACTCGTTTGTGCTCGTGGTTAAGTTGTTGCGATTTGCATGTGTTGTCTCCATTTTTGGAAATACAAAGAGAGTATGAATTTAAGCAAGACGCTTCAAAGTATTTATAATGTTCAAAGTGCCTAATTTTTATTTTTATTTTCACTTTTTTTTTTTGAAATAGTCCAAAAATGGACAATATATTAATTAAGCTCGCAAATTAGGAAGTATGAAAAGATGAATAGAAAGAGGAACTTTTACATTTAAGTACATACGAACTGAAAATTTTAAAAATTAAGATAATCTAGTTAATTCATGAGCGACAATATTATAGTAATTCGAACATGAGATCGAGAAGTATATATGTAGACAGTAGACTCAAGTCTCAAAACAACTTTTAAGAAGAAAGCGATGATCCAAAAAATTTTATTTACTTAATCTAGCTAGATGTATATATAGGATATTTTATACTAGTTTAGTAGTTTATGGACTTCATGAATTAATTAATTCATCAAGAAAGAGAGCCAACGTCATAAACTAGAACAATTATTCATTATGACTAAAAAAGCAGCGGCATATCCTAGACCATTTGCATTATCATTACGAATTACTATGGTCCACAACATTTTATATTGGTGCTCGATCACTTTCAGATTTTTGAGTTTCATCGATACTGTTAAATACTGTTTCATATGCTTACCAATTATTCTCTAAATAAATAAATTAAGTAATAAAAACCTTGCAATGCCAACAATTAAGGCTGGTCATTAAATCTAGCAGGCGGTTTACTACCACTGCATATTAATTACGTACATTTACTTTGCAAATATATTTTTTCTTTTCCTTTTGTAGTTTCTTGGTGAAATTAACCTTTGAAGCACTAAGCTCAAATTGTCCTTGCTTTTATTTAACATTACCCAGATTGGTGAAGTAAAGAACGAATTTTCAGATAGTTTAGATTGAATATCTTTAAAAAAAATGTATTTTACATTTTATTAGTAACTCACTTTCTGATTTATATATGAAATAAAAATTTTAAAATTCTAAGAGAAATGGCTATATGAGTCAATGATTAAGGGACATGCCTAATTAGGGTTTGGTTTCCAATGGCACCATAATAGCTTACAAGTACATATCATATCAAGATCATTAGGGTTTACTTTAAACTTTTATAGACATTTCCTTCCTTTTAAGTTTTAACCATTGAAAGCGTTTTTTCCCGGAATACCTGGCATTACCTCCTGCCTACTGCCTGCATGTAGGTAGGTTTAGGCACAAGTATCTCTCTCACATGCACCAAAGTTATGAAGCATATAGGAAAATATTAACTATTAGGTGATCATTATCTAATTTATACCCAATAGTTTTCCTCCAGCCTTTTCTAGCTTTCATACTATACAAATTAATATATCTTGCAATTTAATCAAAATAATTACTCCCACCATCCCAAAAAGAGTTTCACTTGCAAATATTAAGAATATATTTTGTTCCACGTTTTTTCTTAAAATAATACTACCTTCGTCCTTGAAGAATTGGCTTAGGTTGAATTTTCTAGTCAACTTGATCAATTTTAAAATTAAAAATTGATCATATTTATCTATATTTTAAAACTAATGAAAATGGGAGGTATAAGTCGTACTTTTCTTATGGGCGTAGTTTCTCCATGCACTTATATTTATAAAAAAAAACAATACAAATTTTGATTACACGAATGGTCAATTTGACGGAAAAACACATACTAAACTAATATTTAAGGGACGGAGAGGGTAAGTCATAAGTTTAATAGTGTGACAATAATAATAAAATTTTGAAATTTGTTTAGATTTTACAAACATCAGTATGGTCCATGATTTCTACTTGTAAAAATCAATTGGACCAACAAAGAAGAAAATGGATTTACTAAAACTTATCATGATGAACAACTATAAACTTGTCTAAGCGTAGCCCCAAATTCGTTGGGCTGGGCTACCTACCTACATAATTAATAAACTAAAATCTGGGCTACAGAATACAGCCCAACATAGCAAAAGATTTTTTCTTATATTCCAATATCAAAATTTCACTTGTGCTCAACTGATCAATAATTATCATACACTTGGAAAATAAAAATTGTTGACTTTCTCTGTACAGTATTAGACCGGGCAAATTAGGCCCGGGCATATGGGTCAGGTCGGGCTGACCTGTAAAAATTGGCTTCGAGCTTAAGATTTTTAGCCCAAAAAAATTGAGCTGTTTTGATCCGGCCCGTGATGACTCGGCCCGCGGGTGGTTGGGTCCGGCCCGCGTCCCATTTTTTTTCCTTTTAAACAAAACATTATAGTTACAAAGAATCAAACTCAAGACATCCCCAATTATTAAATAAGTTGTCAAATCAACTTAGCTACAATAACTTGTTTGTCTAAATTCAGTTTATTAAATGGTAGAGAAACAATGACCCCTCCACTAAACTAGAGAACCAACTAGAACATGACACATGTTTTCCACTAAAAAGAAAAAGGCTATTCATCAGATGGCTTGCTGGTTGGTGTCTTTAATTCAATATAACCCTGCAAGAACTTTCATTTTTAACCCCACACTCTCTCTCTCTCTCATCTCTATTCACTCAAAATATTCTCTATCACCTTTAATTTCTTCTCAAATCTCAACCAATCCGTTTCAAAAATCAGTTTTTCTTCTCAAAATTTAGTCCTTTTTTTCAGGTTTATGTGAGATATTAGTACAAATCAAAGCATTTTTACCGATTAAAATGTTATTTTTTTAAAGTTTTTGACTCAGATCTATACTTCAAAAGCTTTATTATATATATATATATAATTTTTTTGTGTTTTATCAAAGTCTGTAGATCTATCACTGTATGCTCCAGTTTTAATTAACGGAAAAATAGATGTTTAATTTTGGGAATGTATTTTTTCATTAATATATATATATATATATATATACCCAGCCCGTTTGTCAGGTCTATACAGTATTCACACAGGCTAGTCTTCCTTGGCACACACTATGTGCAATTAAAAATAATTGTAAAGTAATATTTGAAGATTATATAGAAATTGTTGACTTAAATACACTTTAAACCTTTAAGTTTTTTATTTTTTACAACTTAAACCCTAATGTTTTAACTTTAAGACATTGAACTTAATGTCTTTAATTTTTTATAAATTAAACTGTGGCCACTGACGAGTAATAATTGATCTGAATGAGAGTATTTTGGATAATTTTACTCTAAAATATTTTTAGAAACACAAAAAAATATAGGCACGTGTGGTTAGTGCGTGATGAAGAAAAAAATAAAAAAAATTAAATCCAATATAAATGATATATACCATTAAAAAAATAATTTTTCGGATTGATAGAAGATCTCAAATATCTTTAAAAGTACAGAAAATTGTAATCACGTGGTTAGTATGTGATGAAGAAGAAAAATAAAGAAAAATCGAAGCCAATATAAACGATATAGACCCTTAAAAGACTTAATTATCCTTTATTTTGAGTTACATAACTTATTCCGATAAAAAAAATGCTTAATTTGACAGTTAAAAGGTTTAATTTATAAAAATATAGAGACATTGAGGTTCAATGTCTTAAAGTTAAAACATTAAAATTTAAAGTGTAAAAAATAAAAAAAACTTAAAAGTTTAAAATATATTTAAGCTGAAATTGTTCAAAAAAAGTTTATTATAATACAATAACCTCATTACAATAACCCTATAATGAAATCCAAACGACAAACCTAATTGATTGATCTAAAATTTTGTCTTATTCTATTTTTTCTCTTGACCGTTCTCTCTTTCTCTCTTCCATCCTTCTCATCCAAACGACAAACCTAATTAGTTTATCTAAAATTTTGTCTCACTCTATTTTTTCTCTTGATTATTCTCTCTTTCATCCTTCTCTCGGATGTGATTTCTCTCGATTCTAACTAATTGAGTTCTACACTTTTTCTAGGCTGGCAACCTATACATATATATATATATACACACACTTTACATATATATAAAATTTTCTAATAAAATTATTATTGCCTTTCTTTGTACAATATACACAGAGATTAGTCTTTCTTGACACACACTATGTGCAATTAAAAATAACTGTAAAGTAATATTTGGAAATTATATAGAAATTGTGAGAAAAATATATTATCCACAAATTTTTATATTTATTTTTTGAAATAAAAGACATTATATAAAAAACTGTTAATGATGGACTACACAACCGAGAGTAGTCCTCCCCAACACATGCATCCCAAAAGTTCAGTGTTTACAAAAACCTCCTCTTGGTTACATGCATAATTAGCAAGAGGAGCATTAGCAATTACGTTAGCCTCAAGATACATGGAAAAGAATAAAAAAGGATTCAAGATTTCTACTTTTAATTCTATGGACCTAGAAAAACCTAGAAAATGGATAATAGTAAAAACTTCTTTTAACAATTCAAGACATGATTGATAGAAACCATAAATCAATTGGGCTCAGAAAGACCAACAGCACAAGATAGAAATGAAAAATATGAGCCCAAATCGAGCCCAATCTGTTATTCAAATTTATTCCCCTTAGTCTGGACAGTCCCCACTCTTTTGTTTTTCTGAATATTAAGGTTTAAATCACACATGAAAACATTTTTAATTGTCTTTCACCAATTTTAATATCTAAATTTGTCTTTCACCGATTTTAATTTTCCAACAAGAAAAAGTCAACCGGAAAAAGTTAATTTTAATTGTTGTGGTTATTGACTAATTTAAATTCTTTTGGAGGTTGAGATGTAAATTACTTGAGAAGGAATATAAATTTTAATTGTTCAGAGAATTACAAACATTACAAGTTTTTAAAATTAATTAGTTTTACATATCACAATTCACAAGCATATAAGCTTCTTCTCTTCTCTTTGTATAAAAACCCAAGCTTCCAAAATTTTAAAATTAGATTTGAGAAGGGTTTCTTTTTTCTTTTTGGAGAGACCCTCCCTTAGATCTTTTAGTTATCATTAGTCGCATATTTGGTTCGTATTTTTTTCCTTTGTAAAGTTTGTTTTCCCTTTTTGTGAAATTTTGTTTTCTCTTAATTTGGGGTTAGATTTTTTGTTCTTTCTCCACTCTTGTAGGAGTCTTTTTTTTCTCCTTTTGGGAGCTTGGATTCTTTCTACGTAAAAAATTGATTTCGTTTATGGTGATAGATGGGTTGTTGTAGATTTACTAATTAGATACACGATACAAGAAGCAAGATGTCTACGATGTTTATTTCCTGATTGTTATTTTATTTTTATTTAGGTCATGAAAGTTTATAATTCAGATTTCATTTTGGATAGAGTAGGTATCCGCTCAACTTTATCATACATGTAATGTGTATTTTTTATTGGATGAATGAATTTCTCCTGGTATTGTTATCATGGTTTGTCAAAAAAAATAATTTATTTTACTATAATTAATTGTAAAATTATAATTGATTCATTACTAACTAATTGTCATAATTGAATTAAAACTTATTAAAGCTTAAGTTTCATACTTCTATTCCGATTAGAATTTCAAACAAATTTCGTCAATATAAACACTAATATAGAATTTCATTACAAACTTAAATAAAATTAAAAATAAATATTTTCTCATAATCATCATTAAATAAAGGGCTAAATACACTTTTATTATATCAAATATCACCAAATTTATAATTCGGCCCCCAAAGTAATTGAGCTTACAAATTGCTAAATAAATTACCTAATTGTATATAATGTCGATCCTAGAATCATATTTCGACGGATATTGGCCTGAATACCCGATCCGGTCGACAAAGCGATTGGACCCGATGAATTTATACGGTTTGACTTCACTAAAAAAATTTTAAATACTTATAAATACAATTAGTCCCAAATTAAAATACTTTTAAATAAATTAATCTCAAATTAAAATATTTCTAAATACAACCACCAAACTTAAAAATAAACAAATAAAATTGATCAAATTAACAAAGCCCTAGCTACAAATATATAAAGGGAGAAGTGAAAATTGATTTTGATTTGCTGAACTTGAACTTGCAAATTTGAAGCTAAGGCTCCATAGCCTTCAATACTACAAATTTGAAGCTAAAGCAATCTTTAATTTGCTGAACCTAAAGCTTCATAGCCTTCAATACGGCGTTAACGACCAACAGATCATAAATGTTGTTGGCTGAATATACTGCAAATTAACAAATTTGCGCTCAAATGTTGAAAAACCTAAAATTAATGGACATTTTTTGTGTTCCATAGCCTAAGATCACCACCACCACTATATCCATGCTACACCACATGTGACGCTCCCAAATTCGGGTCTCCAATACCCGGATCCGGTCATCACGATCCAATACAAACATTCACCTCTAACAACATATGGTAACTAAAATGCAGAATAAAATAAACATACGTTGTTTATTACAAGGTGTTACTAGTCCCAGAATACAAATAACCTTAAACACATACACAATCCGTACCCTAATAACTATCAGGGATTAAATTACATTACAGTAATTGACTACACATAATTTTATTTACTGCTACATGAAGTCTATCACTTCATCTTTTCCTTCCCTTTGTTCTTCCCTGACGTCTCGGGTTTAGCTGCAATGAGATCATGATATAGCAAGAATGAGCAACGAGTTTGCCCAGCAAGTTTAAAGTATGACAATAAGGATATATCATGATGAAGGGATATTAAGGAATTTCAACATTAGAAAAATCAGAAGCAAGAACAATAATTTCTTTTAGAACAATTGATAGTCAAATAGACTTTGAACGATAACTTCCAAAGGAGTCAATAGCTGGTTGACCCTCTGGTTACTTGCTACAGAATAACGTACTTGAGGGGATCAGCCTCGCGTACCCTATGTATATGCATAACATTTAATTCTGCTATTTGTACCTTATATACGGTACGTGGGGTACTCCCCTATAAATAAAGGGGTGTTCATACAGTCTAAGAATCCTTACCATTGATTGGTTCGGATAGCTTTTATAAATTCATACTTGCCTGACCGAACAAGGGTTCAGACTTAACCATGAGTAGTTCAAAATTTCTGAATTTAAATAATTATATGAAATCAAATGCGCGAGTGCGAATGTCAATAAATATACAGATGTGGAATAATTTTAAAAGTAATTAGACCACTTAAAGCGTGCTCGGAAATAAGATTCAAGCTTAAAGAATAACTTGCAACAATATATACCTTTTTGCACGAATTAAAACAATACATAAGGTTTAAAAGCTTGCTCAATGCAAAAATTGAGTGAGAAGAAATTGCAAAAAAATGAAAGAAGTTTAGGGTTAGGAACTTGCCTGTTTGCTCAGCTACAATTAAATCTTAGCTTTAATTACTTGACCTTGGATAACCTATCAGTTGGTAGAGTTGGTTTATCCATTAGCATTGCGTAATTATAAACAATTCACCGAATTTAATTACTACCTAGCCATCAGCTAAACAAAATTTTAATGGCCTATAGCTATTATTTAAGATAAATAATAGTTAGTCCTGGTTACCTATCATATGAGTACCCTTCTAAATGTGGGTTAAATCCCTTATCTATCAGTTGCAAGATAATTAATGAATTTAACATGATTTGATAATAACCAAATAGTAGTTGATCTCTTACTAAATCTTTTATTTACTTAGTTACTATTTACCTTAATGGTAATTGAGTAATTATTACACTGATATCCTTATTCAACCTTAATTAGATACTCAATGTACAAATTCTACACACACTTAATTATTATTAAGAAATCCTTAAGTGTTTATTATTATTTATTAAGGACCAAGAATAAATAATTAACTTAATAATTTCCCTTATACTTAATCATTATTTCATTAATGATTAAGTAACTATCATCCTTATTATTTAATAACTTTATTCATTATTATTTAATATTAATTAGATAATAATTAAATATTGATTATCTTTATTTATTATTTACTAATATTTTATTAACTTTATTCGTATTTAATTATTATTATTGTTAAATAATAATTAAATATTTATCATCTTTATTTATTATTTATTAATAAATAATAAATAATTAGCTTCATTCATATTTATTTATTGTTTATTATTTATTAATAAATAATAAGTAATTATTTTATATAAACTAAATACCAATTAAATACTTATTACTTTATTTATTGTTTATTAATAAATAGTGAGTGATCATTTTATTGACTCATTGTTGGCAGTTTGCTCAACAAGTCCCTACCCAACAGCTGGGTTCGAATCCCATCCACACCAATAAAAATTCTGCAGAGTGCTGCTATATAATGTACTCCCTCCTGCTTCAAAGCTTGCAAATACATACACTATCACGTTCACTACCTACAGTTGGGACTCATAGCACAAGCTGTAAATAACACGATATGTACGCAACACTGATTTCACAGCCTATAACTAGCCCAACACAACAGCAACTCCCCATTCCCAGAGCATTCTAATACCAGATTTTCCAAAATAAATCCAAACAAAAATTTACACCAACTGGTAACAGATTTTAAAACCCCAAACTTATAATAAAGTTTCCAATTTCATACCAATTACACTGTGTAATACAAATCAACCAAGCTAATACAGTCAGCAATACCAAACTAATTATAGAGATTTTCAAAGAACCCAAACCCACAAAATTACAATACCAGAGCATTATGCCCAATACAGTTTGAGTCACACAATCCAAATGTCGAACTAAGAAAGGAAAGAAAAGGAAACACCACACAAACCAATTATGCTACAACAGTTCACTGATACCTTGAGCTCGACTTTAGCGCGGTTTTTCTCCTCCTTCCAAAATAATTCACCCAATAGGACATCCACTCCACTGCCGGTACCTCTGAATTGGAAATTGAAACTCCAACCTGGGTACCCCTGCTCTCTCTCTCTCTGACTGAGTTCTGAACCCTAAAATTTCTCTCAAATTTGGGTCTCACCAGCAAGAAATCAGTAACTATGGTATGGGGATGGGCTGCAATTTATAGAGGGAAAATTACCCAAATCGTGCGGACAATACCCTAAGGCTGAGTCATTAACTGACGGTAGGAGAGGAGTAGACGGTAAGTCTCATCAGTCCATCCGAGCCCAGCTGTGGAATCGCCGGCCAACCCCTCGAGCCGCGTACTTCTCACCGGTCAAATCGCCTGGTCGTGTCGCCGGATTTTAGGGACCTCCGGTCCGTTAGCCACTCGCTTGGTTGCGTTGGTTGACCCTTGGTCGTTCGCGGGTCCTTTCGTCACGCCGCTCGTTCGCCTTGCTGTCACCGGCGACTGACAGCTCTTCCTTCCGTCTTGCTTCGCTGTCGATTTGAGGGCTTGGGGTTTGCTAGGGTTTGATTCTCTCTTCTCCTTCACTCAGTCATTTCCCCTGATTTACTCCCGTCTCTGTTGCTATTTGGTTTTGGCTGAGGGTTTGAGATCTTCCCCAATTTGATTTACCCAATGGTCTTGATTTGAGGCATTTCCCTTCATACTTAACCGGTTCTCTCCACATTAACCGGTTTTTCCCAATTTACTTGGGTCGACCCATTTGCAAACCTTAACCCGGCTGGTAAAGAAAAACAAGGGATGGGCTTCCCTTGATTGGGCCGGCAAAAGAAAAGGAATGGCTGGAAGGAAGAATGGACCAGCCCAATGTGAAAGAAATGGGGCTCATTAAATTGATACCCTCATGTCCTAGCATTTAAATTAACTAAACCAATAACTTAATTATCCAACGTATTTATTTTAACAATAATTCTTTATTCGAATTATTTAAATCCGATAATGATAGATTTATTAACTTCCAAATTTTCTTGCAAATAAATTCTCAGGGTTAATTCACTAATTTATTTAAACTATCAGTGAGTCCTTTTAATGTACAGAAAATTTTGGGATCACGTATTTATATAATTAAATAATAGTACCCACATGGATCCAATTAAATTTGTAAAATTAAAAATGATGAATTTATTTATTAAAATAAATTTGATACAGTGTTTAAAATTTTCTGGACATTACACCACATCCATTTCTACACCTAATTTGAAACCCTTTGGTCCATATATAGTGACAAAAAACTAGATTTTCTTAGGTGTGTAGGTTTCTAATTGAATATATTTGCATAAATTTGACACATATGAATGTGGATCAAGGTTATGATGATGATGGTTTTGATTTTAAAGGTTTTAAGAGGGGAGGATAATGGTGATTTCTAATATATGAGTTTTGATGTGGGGATGTAGACCTAATTTTTTTTTGTCAAGTCTATTTTACATAAGAAGTGTGGAGAATTTGTGTGAACCAAAAAAGAAGAGAGAGAACGGTGAAGATCAGGATGGAGGATGGGAAAGAGAGAGAGAAGACGAAGACCAATTTGGACTCAATATTTTTTTTTAATTCTATAGTTTTGCCGTTTTTTAATGAAGTCAAATTGTATTAAAATACGGTCAAACTATATGAAACTAATTGGCTATCGGCAATTTATGTCTCCAGTCAATTTCTTTCAGAAAATAATTTTGCGGTCGACATTGTATGCAATTAAGTAGTTTATGTAATAATTTGTAAGCCCAATTACTTTGTGGGCCAAATTATGAATTTAGTGATACTTGGTGTAACAGATGTGTATTCAGCCACTAAATAAATATGCACTTTATTCAAATGTTTAGTTTAATAATTGATCGAATGAATCTATAATATATACTTCCATATTTACTATTTAAACAATTATTAATAATTTAATAATTATAATTATCTTCTTAAAATTTTAATTAAATATTTATTTATATAATAATATAATAAATTATTATTTATGTTGCTCGCGCTTTTCACGGAATTGATGAATTTATTTGACTTAAAAATTAAAATGAAGTTAATTTTTCAAAGTCGACAGAAATAAGTTGTTACTTTAATAGTCGCAACAATAATGATAAAATTTTGATGACTATTTGAGGAGGTTATGTCAAATCACATGATTACCGTCAAATTAATTGGCTTTGTTTGGTAAATACCTTATTGGCTCTTCAACAAATCAGCAAATCAACTATGATTTTGCGTAGAATTTTTCATAGGAATGGATCCTCAGGTTTCCCATTGTGGAACAGAGGATCTGCCATCCATTATCAGTTGTTAAGGTTTCACCATCAAATAAAGATCATCACGTTATTCACGCCTAAAAGGAAAAAAAAAAAAAAGAGATGGTAAAGCACAAAACCAAATTTGTTTGGTTTGATTTTGTTGGTCAAACAATTTAATTATGTATGAGTCCTGTTATATATTGCGAATTTTTTTTGTCAAATTATAATTACGACGTATATCAATGCATAAAATTAGATAGAATTATAAAATTGTTATACTATATTAAATACGTTGTAAAAATATTACTAATTATAATTATTCACGTAATTCGTAATAAAAAAATCGACATATAAAGTGAAAATATATATTATTTTTCATTTCATTATGTATTTAGTTTTTACAAACTCAGTTTAGTCCATGATTTCTACTTGTTAAATCTATTGACCAACAAAGAAGAAAATGGATCTACTAAAACTTATCATGAACAACTCTAGACTTGTTTGAGCGTAGTGTAACGTTAATTGAACATTAATTATTAGTTGTAAGGCTTAATGAAATTTATTTAAATTCGGTTAAATAGAAGGTGCCACACCATAATTTGGTGATGTGACACATACACGTGACAATTGAATGCATATCTAGTTTAAAAAAAAGATCTACAACATATTCAAAGGGCAAAATCGTAACTAAATATATATTTATAAAATAAATTAAAACACAAATTGAATATGAACAGGATAATAACAAAAACAATTAATATTTAATTGAGAACTATTTAAAGAACTAAATACAACACACACAAAAATTTAAAAATAGAAAATACAAACAGGGAAACAAATTAAAAAACAAAAATTACAAACCATGTTAAAAGAAACATTAACAAATATTTAGCAAAAAAAATAGAAGAAATATTAACAAATTAGACCAAATTGGATAACAAAACAACCACACCCGCAGGCCAAAACCACCACAGACGCAGACTAGTACCACTTTTCATGCCGCCATAGATCACCACCAATCGCGCTGCACAACACCACCACGCCGCACACCACCAACGAAAGAAACTCAAACCCAAAAACACCACCACTGCTTCAATTGATGGAGAAACATAATAGTGCCAAATTGCTACCGACAAAATAAAATTTCTTCTCATACGAAGTCTAACGGAGACAAATTCCTTCACAACTTAATAATAGAGCTTAATATATTGACCTTAATAACATAGTTTGAAAAATTATGGTCATTACATCCTCCCTCTTATAAAAATTTCGTCTCTAGAATTCCTCATAAGGTCACTCAAAAAGATGCTGATACACTACTTTCATCTTTTCTTCAAGTTCCCACGTAACTTCTTTAACCGCATGGTTTCTCTAGAGTACCTTGACAGAATGAATGGTCTTCTTCCTCAACTCACTCGAATTAAAAATTGAACATAAGACTTAAATATCACAGTATTTCAATCTTAACCACTAGATTAAGACCTCGTCGATAAAATAATGATCACTTAAAAAAATACGAACATTTGTTGGTTATGCATAATCTTTTTTTTGTTTTTTGTTTTTTTTAGACAATCTAATACTAATTCAATAAACTTTGAGGAATATTTAGAGGGAGGAGTCATAAGTGGAATTTGAAAAAAAAAAATATTTATAGGTTTAGAAAATAATTTAGAGAAATGGGTTAGAATGAGAATTGGAGAAAAATTAGTTTTACTATGAAACTTATTTGTTAATTGTGAAAATAATTTATATGTTAATTGTGAATTTTCATGTGAAATAGTAAGTCATAAAATAGAATCTGTAGGTTTCACCTTTGCATTTGCGGTTACATATATTAATATTCTTGTTAGTTTTGCTATTGGATAAACTCAAACCTTAAATCGTTTACATTAGAGAGAGAACCGGCCACTACATTATTACACGAGTAAGTAATCATATGTACCAAAGATTTTTGACATGTCGACGTCATCTTTTTTTACTCTTTTTCTTTATGAAATAAGTTTGAATATTTTATACAAGTACATACATCCATTATTTATGAAAAATACATTCATGTAACTAATGTGTTATGTAACCTCCATCAGATGAAAAAGTTTAATGATTGTATATATTCGGAATAATATAAATGTATAAAATTTGTTTATGGAGGAAATTAATATTTTTACTAAGTTATATTATATTAATAGTGAATGGTTGTCCCCCCCACTGACAGAGAATTTTATAAAAATTTCAAGTTCGATGTATAAAAACGTAAGTCAGCAATTTGTATTTCAAGTCTTCAATCTCTCTCTCACACACACACACATATATATATATATATATATATATATAGATAGATAGATATAGATAGAGAGACGGACAGACAGACAGACAGACAACTAGTCTTTCTCATGGTTGACCCGTACACGACCCTATCCAATAAGTTGTTTCTTTTTCTGGTCATACTTGATTTCTTAACCATTCATGAATATTTACATCATTTACCATACTGTTCACGTTTTATAGAATAACAATGTTGTTTTAAACATCAACAACATATATATATATATATATATATATATATATATATATACACACATACTAGTTATCACTGCACACGCGTTGCGTGTATAAATTATGCGGATAAAATAATTTTTTTATAAAATTTAGAAGAGTAAATAGAAAAATATAAAAAATTAACATTAAAAAAGACAAAATAATAATATATTTAAAATTATAAGGACGAAAGAGTAAAAAAAAAATGTGACTCAATTACACCAACCTTGTAGAGGATGCCCGTGTGAAAGCTTTATAACACACACATACACAAGATGGTTTGCTTGTCTACACTAAGGAGTAGTACATTTGAGTTTCTAAATACTTCAAAATTCGGGCCGGTGAGCGGGCACAATGAACCTGGCAAATATAAAGAAACGGTCACACTCAATGCATACAAAAATATCTTAAATAGACTCATGAAAAATGTGACCAAATTGCAATAACACCAGTTGATATCAGAAATAGACTCATGAAAAATGTGACCAAATTGCAATAACACCACGCACGTAAAATCTCAGAATCTGATTTTTAAATTTATTACCAAAAAAAGAAGTTTATTAAAATTCTCTTTATATATCAATTCGCATAGCTGGAAAAGTCTAACAAGGGAATCAATTGGTGGTTGAGCCTTGCACATGATTAAAGCAAAGCCTTCAATTTTCAGTCCTCTCTGTCATTATATTTTATTTGTCCAATATGAGACTATATATATATATATATATCTGAACACAAAACCAGACGGTGATGATGCCATCAGAGAAAGAAAAGAAAAAGCTCATCTTCAGTATCAAGAAGGAAAATTTTGAACCTTAATTAATTGTAGTTTTATCTGCTGAACTAATGACGCGTTGGATGGTGGCAGGGTGAAGATTTTATTTGAGTTTTTGTGCATGTAATTTGCGACCACCAAAAAAAGAAATCCTGATTGGAAAAAAAGAAAAGAAAATGTTTTACAGAATAACATAAAATGTATGACTCTTAAATATTATGGGTCAACAAATTAATACGAGTAGATTAGTAGCAGTATTTTCCATGAGCTAACTCATATAAACAGGATTCCTAGCGGAAATTATCGAGACCTTTTAGTTTTAGGGGCTTGAAGGCAGCCCATTTAATTGCTTATTAAAAGTTTCGAGATTTGATGATTAAATTTATCTGTTTCGTACATTCCAAAAGTCCGTTTTATGGCCCAATTCTGGCCTGTAATAAATACGCCATTGTACTAATTTTGTGCTCATATAATATGAATTTCTCTAGACAAATTTTTTTATTTATATATTACACAAAGATTTTATGGATCATTTCTCTTTCATATAAGTAGACGTAGAGTTTTAAATAAAGCACATATTGTTAATTATAAAGCATGCCATATATTGTTGAGGTAATTTCTTATCAATAGTTCTTTCACCTTTTGTGCCAGTAACTTAAGATATACACACATATGTACATACATACACAACACACACACACACATATCAATTATGTATCTTAAAGGCTAAGCTAATTCGCTAAATACTTATTTTGACTAAAGTAGAGCAAGTAAAGACGAGCCAAACTGATAATAAAAAATATTTATTTTATGAAACTCTAACATGTGATTAGGAGAAAGCGCGGTGTGGTGTAGTGTGGTTATAAACACTAACCGTAATCATAATATGCGGTTATTAATATTAACAATCACAATTATGCGGTTACTTACGGTTGCAGTTTGGGTTCGGTGATAGTGCGGTTACATAGCCACTTTCATATATATTTCAAAAAATTATAATATATAATTTTATACTACTAATTCACATTATGAAAATTATTTTCATTTCAAAATATATCTATTTAAAAATTTTATGTATAATATAAATAATAAAAAAATTAATTTATAAATTATAATTATACAAATAAAACCGCATGTAATATAATTTCTTGCTCTCCCCTGATGCATGTGACACGGGCAAGAAGGATATATCTATAGAAACAACCCTTTTACTCTAATTCTCCCGATACTCGCCCACGTGAGTCGTTTTGCAAAAAGTAAACCTGTCTTTTTTTTTTATTCCTTCTCAAACCAAATTAGCAGCCATCACTTTGAAAGCAAAACCCTCTTTCAATATCACGCCGCATTGAAGACGACAGAAGCAAAACTGGTGTGTTCGTTAATTCGAATCATTTCTCACTGTCATCAGGATTTTCAACGTTATTGCCCCCTCCTTCATGAACCAGATAACCCATATATATATACATATATATATATATACATATATATATATATATATGTATATGTGTGATATACATATGTCAATTTATTTCCTTTGATTATTTACGTATATTGTATTCGCATGTATAGCTGGGACGTGATTTCATTTTTCATAATTACTAGGCTTATGCTTTCATTTCTTTGCACTGTGGTATTATACCCATATAAAACAATCATGCACATAACCTGTTTGATAAATTGCATGGCTTACAAAATATGTTTTATTATTGGGTTTTATTGCTTTACAGCACTCATAAGCTACGCATACACAAGCAATACATGAGTAGTCTGATTCTAATTAAATTTACACGTTGAATGCTAAAACAGAATAGATATTAAATTTACATGCATGTCTTACAAAATATGCTTTTGGATTTCAGGAATTTACATGCTCCTTGTGTTCAAATATTAAATATGAAATATTCATTTGTTATAGTAGTGTGCAGGTCTATCAATGGAAACAGAAATAGATATTAGCTCTACAAATATGGATATTGATGTAAATGATCCGTCTAACAACAAAAGGGATGATGAAGTAGAAGAGAATGGAAAACGAAATAATCAAATAGTGGAAGACCCCAAATTATATATGGTGTTTGACAATGTTGATGAAGTTTATGAATACTATAGAAAATATGGTGCACAACAAGGATTTGGAGTGACTAAAAGAAGTACTAAAAAATTGGACAGAGTGGTTACATATGTCACAATTGTATGTCACAAATATGGAGAGCCAAAGAAGAACTCAAAGATTACTTTAAAACCACATCCGGTTATTAAAGCAAGTTGTAAGGCTAAGATTTGTGCAAGGTTATTGAATGATGGAAAATGGGGTATAACCACTTTGGAGCTTGCACATAATCATGGTTTAAGTCCAAGTAAGTCTCGTTTTCACCGGTGTAATCGACATGTGACCCCTTATATAAAGAGGAGACTTGAGCTAAACAATGATGCTGGGATACCAATGAATAAAAGCTATAATTCACTTAGAATTGAGCATGGAGAAAATGGAATGCCTTGTTTAAAGAAAGATTGTGAAAATTATATAGGAAAATTAAAAAAGTTAAGGCTTGCTGAGGGTGATGCTAGTGCACTTCAAAGTTATTTTGCTAAAGTTCAAGCAGTGGATTCTAATTTTTCTATGTGATTGACCCAGATGAAGAAAATCGGATCAGAAATTTATTTTGGGCGGATTCGAGATCTAGAGCTGCGTATGAGGAGTTTGGTGATGTCATCGCATTTGACACCACTTATTTGACTAATAAATATGATATGTCGTTTGCTCCTTTTGTTGGAGTTAACCACCATGGACAATCTATATTACTTGGTTGTGGGTTGATATCTAATGAAGATACTAACACTTTTGTTTGGTTATTTGATGCGTGGCTTTCTTCCATGTCTAGAAAAGCTCCACATGCCATTATCACCGATCAAGACAAAGCGATGAAAAATGCGGTTGAGATAGTTTTTCCCAATGCTCGCCACCGATGGTGTTTGTGGCATATAATGAAGAAGGTTCCTGAAAAATTAAAAGGGTATGAGCATTATGAATTAATTAAATTTACGTTACATAATGTTGTTTATGATTCTTTGAGTGTAGATGATTTTGAATGTGAATGGAAGACAATGATAGAAAATTATGACCTTGAGAACAATGAGTGGTTGGAAGGATTGTATAATGAAAGGCATCGGTGGGTTCCTTGTTTTGTCAAAGATTGTTTTTGGGCCGGAATGTCTACGACAAAAAAAAGTGAAGGCATGAATGCTTTTTTTTGATGGATTTGTCAATGCAAAAACTTCCTTGAAAGAATTTGTGGACCAATATGATAATGCGTTAAGAAGTAAAGTGGAAAAAGAAATAGCAGCAGACTCGCATTCTTTGACTTCACATGTACCTTGTGTTACACATCATGCCATTGAAAAACAATTCCAAGAGGTTTATACCAATTCCAAGTTTATAGAGTTTCAAACAGAAGTGGCGGATGGAGGAATGTATTGCGATGCAAGGTTTGTCGAATCTCATGATAAAATATTCAATTACGAAGTGAAACAACTTTGTTACTTTGGAGAAAGAAAAGATCGCCCAAAAATTGTGAACTTTAAAGTTTGCTTCATTGAAGGGGAAGATGAATTTGAATTTGATGTGAAGTGTAATTGTAAATTATTCGAATTTCGAGGAATTTTATGTAAACACATAGTTAAGGTACTTCATTTTGAAAGGTTTATATTTACCGTTCCAACGAAATACATTTTGAGGAGGTGGAGAAAGGACATAAAGCGACGTCATACTAAAGCTAAAGTCATTTATAATGTTTGGAAAGACATGGAATCGGGACAGAGATATGACAAGGTGTGCAATATTTTCTTCGACGTTGCGGATATTGCATATGACACTCAAAAAAGATGTGACCAACTTGTAGATCGGCTTCTTGAACTAAAGGAGGAATGGAATACGGAGGATGGAATTTGTGAAAAAAGTCAACCTACTCAAAAGTCAAACGCGAGTGAATATGAAAATGACGGCCCAAGTGAAATCCAGAAATTACTTTCACCAAAAAAGAAGCGATCCAAAGGGCGTCCTCCTAGTAAAAGGAAGGTAGGTAAGATTGAACAAGTTTCGAAGAAATTCAAACAGAAGGGACAAAAAAAAATTATAAATAAGTTTGAATCAAGAAACACAAAGAATATGAAAAAGGTATATTTTTCTTTTTTGTTATATATATACAATATATATATATATATATATATATATATTGTCGTATAAAATGAGAAATGATGCTTCTTTTATTTCAGGCATTTGAGCTTGATACGACTATTAATGAGCCACCTATTTTTCATGAGACACAAAAGAATCATCATGGAAATATTAACTTGAATGTGAGTCATAAATCTTTTTTCTTCATATTCTTATGGTTATTATTTTTACTTTATTGGTGAGTATTTTCTTGTAACTTGTAGGAATCCACATGGGGAGATGAACTTCTGAATCTTGGCACGATGTCGAATTTTGGGTCTATAGATGAAGGCACTTCTAATGTTGGCTACAAAGATTTTTGACTTGGTTTAATTGTAACTTTGATATATTAAAGAGATTTTTAACTTGGTTTAACTGTAGCTTTGATATATTAAAGGGATTTTTGACTTGGTTTAGTTGTAGCTTTGATATATTACAGAGATTTTTGACTTGGTTTAGTTGTAGCTTTGATATATTACAAAGATTTTTGACTTGGTTTAGTTGTAGTTTCAACACAAAACTCCTTTATATTGTTCCATCATGTGAGTATCATATAAATGAGGCAACCTTTGAAATGGGTTTATTGCAATCACTAATTGGTGCCTGTCAACAACTTACAGCATGATACGCATAAGCCTAGTAATTATGAAAAATAAAATTATGTCTCAGGAATATAATATAAGTAAATAATCAAAGGAAGTAAATTGACATAGGCATATCAAAGAGGGTTTTGTTTTTCAAAGTTATCACTGCTTAGTTGGTTTGAGAAGGAATAAAAAACAAAAACAAAAAAAGATGGCTGCTAATTTGGTTCGAGAAGGAATAAAAAAAGACAGATTTACTTTTTGCAAAACGACTCACGTGGACGAGTATCGGAAGAATTAGAGTAAAATAGTTGTTTCTATAGATATATCCTTTCTATAGATATATCCCGGGCAAGAAACAAAAGAGCTTACAATCATCTGCACCTACTAAAGCCAGAAAATTTCGATTCCAACTTGCGTATTAGTTATGTAACTAAATCCCAACGTAAGAATTCCGAAAGCCGGGCTCCAGGCCATGATGTTGAATGTCGCACGTGTTAGTTTATGTGGTAGGCTCAAGCAGTGGCGAGTATGCGGTGTCACGGTTTTCCAAGAAAATTAAATTAATAAAGACCCAAAATTTAAGCCATGCAAGTTTGTGCAAGCTGCAAACCAATCAATCAGATCCATCTCATAAAGGAAGGATTCTGATTGTATAGTTTTAAATATGTATTCCGTACATTAATTTGTGGTGCGTATAAAAATAAATTATTATGTTTGATATAATAGAAATTTATATTTCTGATAACATTTTTTATACGATCGTAACTTTTTATAATATAAAAAGCGTTGTTTTTGTAAATTATCAAATGAATTAACTATTTTAGTAGTTTAAATTCAAATTTTCAGATAAAGTTGTCCCTAGCTTAACATATGTAACTACATAAAAATCATATACATTTTAATTAGTAAAGAGGCTTTGTGACGTAACTAGATGACAAAACTCGAAATGCAAGTTTCTTGTTATTAAAAATACAAAAATTTCTTTAAACTTGCATATGGGAAATAAATCAATACCTACATACACTGAACCATTTCCAACTCCCTACATATATATACGTGAGCGCTGGGGTGTGGGTGGGTACAAAACCTCAAATAAATCTCACCCAAAAGCAAATAATCCACCTTCGAACCCTATCTCTATCCATCTCTCTCTCTCTCTCTCTCTCTCTCTCTCTCTTCAATGGAAGGCAAAACAGAAGATGAGTATTATCTTACAATAAGGCTCTTGCTTGACAATAATGAAAACAAGCAGCAGGATGTTTGTGTAGCTGAGGAATCAGCTTATAAGTTGGCGGACTGTTCTTTCACCCACAGTAATAACTCTACAGGAGGGACTACCTCTTTTTTCAAAACCGTCTTCAATGGCCTCAACGCTTTGTCAGGTTCTTCTGTTTTTACTATTTTTTAATTATTTCTTATTTTTTTACCTATATTGTTATGTATTGATTGTTGGGTCCAATTTCTATACTTGGGCCAAGCTTACCATTTCAGAATCCCACCAATTTGAATTGATTTATGTTTATGGGCATGGCCTTGAAATTGGTTGGTCTGGTCAGATTATTGTTTCAAAGTGCTCTGTTTGGTTGCTCAGTGAATTTTAATTTATAGTAGCATTTTTAATGTGGGGGCTTAAATTTCAAGAAAACAAAGGAAAAATGTAGAGGAAATTGGAACTAAATTTCCCTCTGGCTTTTTCAGGAATTGGGATATTATCAACACCGTATGCCTTGTCATCAGGAGGATGGTTAAGCTTGGTACTTTTGTTCATTATTGCCATTGTCACGTTCTACACGGCCTTATTAATTCAAAGATGTATGGATGCTGATTCAAGTATAAGAAGTTATCCTGACATTGGTGAGCGTGCATTTGGGAGAAAAGGGAGAATACTGGTCTCAACTTTCATGAATTTAGAACTCTACTTAGTCGCCACGGGGTTCTTGATTTTAGAAGGAGATAATTTGAGTAACATATTACCCCAAATGGTATTTGAAGTTGATGGGGTCAAAATTGGTGGAAAGCAGTGTTTTGTAATGATTGTGGCTCTCATTATACTCCCCACAATTTGGTTAACCAACATGAGCATTCTTTCTTATATTTCTGCTACTGGAGTTGTAGCTTCTGCTGTCATTCTTGTCTCAAGTTTTTGGACTGGTGCATTTGGTGGCATTGGATTTCATGAAACGGGAGATGTTATAAATTTTAAGGGTATCCCTACTGCTGTTAGCTTGTATGCCTTCTGCTATTGTGCTCATCCAGTTTTTCCCACCCTTTACACTTCTATGAGAAACAAAAAGAATTTCTCCAAGGTAATTCAAGATACTTGGATTAGCATAAAGCTATGTTCTGCAACTTAATTCCAAGCCTTAGAATTGGAATTGAGCGTCAAATTTTAACAAAATTTTGGAATCGAGTTGTCAAACGTAGCCAAGTTAAATTAGTTAATTGCTTTGATTATAGAAATGACTTGATTTCACTCTGTCGTTGTTCATTGCAGGTCATGTTCCTATGCTTTCTCCTGTCCACCATATGTTACGCATCAATGGCAGTGTTTGGGTACCTTATGTTTGGTTCAAAGGTAGAGTCACAAATAACCTTAAACCTTCCTACCAATAAACTTAGTTCAAAAGTTGCCATATACACTACCCTGGTCAACCCAATTGCTAAGTATGCATTGATGGTAGCTCCAATAGTGCATACTATTGAAAACCGGTTTCGATCATACTGCAGTAAAAGATCATTTAGCCTCTTGATCAGAACCACCCTTCTGATCAGCACTGTCATTGTAGCTCTGGCTATCCCCTTTCTCGGGTTGCTCATGTCACTTGTCGGAGCATTTCTGAGCATCACAGCTTCGATAATACTTCCTTGCTTGTGCTACTTGAAGATTTCGGGTGCTTACCAGAGGCTAGGATTCGAAGTGGGGATTATAGGGAGCATTGTACTTTTGGGTATTGCAATGCTAGTAACCGGTACTTACACATCTCTGGTAGAAATTATAGGGCAGTTGTAAGGAATGGACTTACGATATATCTATAGTTCACTAAAAAACCAGAGAAGGATTATTATGTTTGATTTACATTAAAATGGTGTATGATTATAATTATAATTAATTCTTGAAAGCTTCCATAAAGGAAAAATAATAGGTCATATAGAAGAAGATTGAATGTAGATAAGAAGTGGCAGTAAACAGTTGAAACAACTAGATAGAGTGTTTTGTATCAGGGAATTGGATTGTGTCCATTCATTATATTCATGGTTGTATACGCAATTTGCAAATAATGAGTTGAAAATGAAAGGAGAAGAAAGAACTCATTAATTGTTGGAATACGGCTGATATGTAATTCTCATCAACTTGGCCTGTATCATGAATGACTAGTTCGGGACAGTATTCAATGTATCTGGTCAAACTACATGTTTATCAAGTGTGTGCCTCGGCGAAGTTTTACAATTATTTTATTGTGGCTTGTAGGAGTTGGTGTAATTGTATGTCTTTTCCACATTTGGTAGTGCAGGCCTTTGGTGAAGTCTTACAATTAATTTCTTGTGGATTGTAGGAGTTGGTGTAATTGTATGTCTTTTCTTTTCGCATTTTGGTGGCTGCATGGAGAATTGGAGTGCAGGTTTTTGTTATCGTTACAAACTCCTCTTCTCTCTCTGTCTCTCTCCTTGTACCAATACGGAGATAATCCCTCCTTTCTATTAACTGGTTTAAGACATAATCACACATTAATTCTAATATTAAGTAATTAATGTTGATTTGAAATTTCATTGTTGCACATGCACTAATTAATTACTCTTCCTCTTCTCTCTCAATTACTCTATTTTTTAAGGGGCAAAATAAAAAATAATTAATTTATTCCCTTAAATATATGTAAAACGTCTTAAATTATGAAAAAATATATATAATGAAAATAAGGGAGTATTTCACAAGGAGGCAATTGTATTGTCCCCTTCACTTTTGGATGATTTATTGTTCTATATATTAATGTCGTGCTATTTAGCATTAGCAAGTTATATATACATCTTGTCTTGTTAATAATAATAATAATAATAATAACAATAATAATAATATTAAAATGTTAACTACTACTACTACAAGCAGGGGGAGCTGATTGTTCGAGCTGCTCTACTTTTCATATCAAGCGTACAACGAAAAAGAAATTGCGCGTGTGGAATGGATCAGAGAATGTAAGGTTCCCCTACAAATCATTAGAAATGGAAAGAGCGATTGAGAATTGCTGCTAAGAAACCAAGCAAGAAAGGAAAGCTTGATCCATACTCAACAAGGGGGCTACAACGAGTTGAGACAGGGAGAACTTATGGGCACAAGATGAATACAGAGGTTAACAATTCCATAAGCGTGGGCTTCTGTTGCTGACATAAAAATATCTTTTTTCATGTCTTCCATTTGGCGATCTCAGATGTGTCGATATCAATGGCGACTCATTATTTCGATGAATCCTTTCTTCGGACATGACATAAGTAAGCAGTTATTATTGTATCGGCACCGAAGAAGATCCTTCTCCTTCCCTTTTTTCGAAAGAAAAGGAAGATCCGGACAAAATCGATGAATTTTCTAGGATGGTATTAAAAATCTCATCGAAAACTTACAGCAACTTGCCATCTCCAAGTTTCACTCAGACGTAACTCCCTTCTTTTCGGGTGAAACCGTAAGCTCCCAAACAGTGGGAAGAGCATTTCCCATTTTTATAGGAACTTCTGCCTTCCTTAACCAGGATCGTTCCCACACCTGTGTAGGGGTCGCGGTAGCTGCCGAATCTTCTACTGGATCAAAAGGATTAGTTTGGAGGATGCAAAAAAAAGGTTTCTATTCGATGAACAGTTACATCCAATCACAAACTACACGAAAGTTTACCGGAAATTTAAAACGTTTTTTTATGCGACAAACAAATAAGTCATAAAATAAAACATTGTGATAATATGAATAGAAAAATTGACTTATTTCGCCATTAATATGAAATTAAAAATTTCCATTACCTATTACCTGGACCTTTTCCCTTCATAGACGACGTGTTTTTTGAATACCACCACCACCACCACCACCACTACTACTACAATAACTACTACTGCTACTACTAGTAGTAGTACTACTACTACTATAATAACTACTACTACTAGTACTACTACTACTAACCACCACCACCACTACTACTACAATAACTCCTACTGCTACTACTACTAGTAGTACTACTACTACTACAATAACTACTTAGTGCTACTACTACTAGTGCTATTACTACTGCTACGACGACGACATATTAAATTTTAAATTGATGTAAATTTATATAATTTTAGTTGATACTACTATTACTATGGCATATTAAATTTTAAATAAAATTGCGGCATATTAAATTTTAAATTGATGTAAATTTATATAATTTTAGTTGATACAATTATTATAATTGTAAATTATATAACAAAACTATTAATCACAAAAATGTATTTCATTCTAAACTTTATGAGTCATATTAATTTTAAAGTTTAATATGTCATCATTTAACCTTAAAAGTCAAATTATATATCTAATTTTGAAATAGATGGAGTATTAACATGCACACTCTATTTCCCAAAAAAGAATTTCATTTTAAAATTTATTTTGTTTCAAAAAAATAATTATACATTTATTTTTATTGTAATAAAAATGACACTACATTTTAAAGTTTAGTATCACAATTTTATTATCATGTTATTATTAATAAACAATAAAGACAAAACTTGAAATGCAAGTTTCGATAATTCGTTGAATTGCATTTGTTATAACATATTTTGATCATTACTAATGAAATTACTAAAATGAAATAATTGGTGTATTAAATAAAGTTAAAGGAAATATGTAATGGAATGGAGCCAAATTCGAAAAAACTCGTCAATTGTTGGAAAACGGCTGATAATTCTCATCAACTTGGACTTTATCATGAACTAGTTCCCGGGATACAAGCATTATGTGTGCAATTACCAATTTATCATAAGAATATTATAATAATTTTATCAAATTTAAAGAATAATATTAAAAATTAAATGACGTGCCATGCATGGTTATCTTACCAAATGGAATTTATAAATATGTTTTTTCTAATGACTTTATTTACGGTAGTTGTGGTGGAAAGTAGTTGGGCGCTGCAGACAGTACTACGCGTATCTAAACCAATTGCACATGTTGTAGCTCATAATACTTTTAACACAAAATTGTAGCAGCAATAAAAAGTCTACAAGAGTACGAAGATAAAATTAAATATGACCTAGGACTCTGCATCTTTGGAAGTATGGACAATTAATTATCTTCTTATACTATAGAATAAGGTTTGGATTGTAAATACCAATGACTTTTTAAAATTGTCACACTACATTGTAAGCCTAACCTCCTATTCATTTTCCTCAGTCAACAAAGTTATATTATTGAAAAAGATAATACAAGAAAATCTTCACCCGAGTTCAAAGCTGCCCAGCCAAATTTAAAAATAGAATGCAGATCCAAAGATCAATGAGAATTGGGATTCTATCCCAAAATACTAGCAAATTAAAAAAAAAAAAAAACTCACTCAAATAGTATTCTACGCCATGCATGTTCAGACTTTCTAACCTATTTCTCTTCTTAATTTAATACATTTTCCTTTTCAATTCTTTTTTTTTTTAAAAGGAGATATATTTTTATTTTAGTATGACAAAGCAGCATGAATTCCTAACTTACCATATTACTATCTTTTCTAGAATCATAAAAGTTTTAGTACTTAGTATTAAGAATATATTTGATCAGAACATAAAATTATTTTTACAAGTGATTGTATAAAAATATATTTTAAATTTTTAAAACAGAAAGAGTAGTTTTAGTAATTAATATTGGTTTGCGCGACAGGCTTTGAACGATTGAATCATATGTGAATATATTATCCCCATGCAGAACAGACACAGCATTAAATAATTGCAGCCCAAAATAAAAATATTAGTGGTGGCCCATTTTATACTATAAACTTTCCAAACTTGTAGTACTCAAGTAGTCAAGCTTGCACACCAATTTCTCTCTCTCTCTCTCTCTCTCTCTCTCTCATGGACTCCGGAGTACATGATGGTTACACTGTTACTGTACCGCTCTTGGTGGGCAAAGATCAGAAGCTGCAAGAGCTTGGTGGGGAGGAGGAAGCTGAGACATTGGACTCGCATGGTCATCGCCCCGTCACAGGCAGAGGCAATACCTCATTTTTTAACACCTGTTTCAATGGACTCAATGCTCTATCAGGTTCTTCCACTAATGGTTTTACTCTTTGTATATATGTATAAATAGCTATAAGTTCTAATTTTTTGAATACAAAATGCTTGGTTCACTTGTATTAAATTTGTATTACGTTGAAAGAAATTTTTCTCTTGTGGAATTCCCCCTTTCCTCCTGAAAAAGCTAAGCTAAAAGAAAGAAACAAAAAAAAAAGAGAAAAGAACAAAAGATAGAAAAAGAAAATGGGGGAACTCAACACTAAATTCCCCTATGCCTTTTTTCAGGGGTTGGGATACTGTCAACACCATATGCGTTATCATCAGGAGGGTGGTTAAGCTTGGCACTTCTGTTCATTATTGCCACTGTGGCCTTTTACACATCCTTGTTGATCCAAAGATGTATGGATGCAGACCCAAGTATAAGCAGCTATCCTGACATTGGTGAGCGTGCATTTGGGAGAAAAGGAAGAATAGTCGTCTCGACTTTTATGAATTTAGAGCTGTACTTAGTCGCGACAGGTTTCTTGATCCTAGAAGGTGATAATTTGCATAACATATTACCAGAGGGATTTGAGTTTAATGGGATCAGAATTCGTGGAAGGCAAAGTTTTATGATGATCGTAGCTCTAATTATACTACCTACAATTTGCTTAAAAAACTTGAGGATTCTTTCTTATATATCTGCCACTGGAGTTTTAGCTTCTGTTGTCATCCTAGGCTCAATATTGTGGACTGGTACTTTTGATGGTATTGGGTTTCATGAAAGGGGAGAGCTTGCGAATTTCAATGGTATCCCTAATGCTGTTAGCTTATACGCCTTCTGCTATTGTGCTCATCCAGTTTTTCCCACCCTATACACTTCTATGAGAAACAAAAAGAAATTCTCTAAGGTAATTCAAACTTCTTAAAACACAAATTTTTAGCCGCTTTAATTATTGAATTGACTTCATTCCACTCTGTTGTTCTTCATTGCAGGTCATGTTCCTGTGCTTTCTTCTCTGTACTATCAGTTATGCATCGATGGCAGTGTTTGGGTACCTTATGTTTGGTTCAAAGGTACAATCACAAATAACCTTAAACCTTCCTAAAACAAAAGTTAGCTCAAGAATTGCCATATACACCACCCTGATCAATCCAATTGCTAAATATGCACTGATGGTAACTCCAATTGTGCATTCTATTGAAAACCAGTTTCGATCTTACTACAATAAAAGATCATTTAGCCTCTTGATCAGAACCACCCTGCTGATCAGCACTATCATTGTAGCACTGGCTATCCCCTTTTTCGGGTTGCTCATGTCACTCGTTGGAGCATTTCTAAGTCTCACAGCTTCTATCTTACTTCCCTGCTTGTGTTACTTAAAGATTTTGGGCGCGTACCAGAGACTAGGATTTGAAGCGGGAATTATAGGAGCAATTATACTTTTTGGTATCTCAATTCTAATAATCGGTACTTACACCTCTCTGGTACAGATTATAGGTCAACTGTAGGTAGCGGTTATGATATATCAATTTTAGCTCACTACAATGTTATTCAGGAAAGAAGGGTTGTTGCCGCAATGTTGTGATCTTCCTTCTATTAGAACTCATTTCACCCAGTTTTGCATGTGTTTGGTACAGATATACTCCCTCTGTTCTAACATTTAAAATCAATTTGGGACATTTTCAAACTCAAAATTGACATAAGTTCATTTAATTTTAGTCAATATAATGAGAAATACCGTAAATTATCTAAAGAGTAATACTAATTTGTTTCGTAATTTCTAATTTTAAAAGTCAATAATGATCTTATGAATTTGGAAGGGAGGTAGTATTAAGTTAAGCAGTAAAGGACACATATACCACTGTGTCACAATGGATGTGTCATGATTCATTATATCATAGCATTTGGATTGAAAACTTTCATGCGAAATCACGTGGCAAACAATGACCTAAAGTAGGAATGGAATTCATCAACCCATTCAATGGAATTTGGCGTTTTTTAGACTAGTTCAATGACTAGGATGGATGAAATGTTTATGGCCGTGTTTCTGGCTTTGCACAGTTTTGAAATCTTGAAAACACACTTGCGTTTTAAAATTTTCTAGGAGGCTTTTCTGGGCCTTGGCGGATTGTTGTTACTTTTATATACAAGTGAGACAGGATTCAGGTTAAAATGTAATTTAAGTGCTACAAGAGTTAGGAATTAATATTCTTTCATTGACTAAGGAAAGGGAAAACTAATCAGTTTTGTTGTTCTTACTAAACACTAACAAATTCTAGTTGAAATTGTTATCCGTGTTTTTTATGATAAGATAGTTGAGCATTACTGAAAGAAGAAATACAGAAGACATATCCTTTATCTCGAGTGAGACAAAGAACTTTGGAGGCATACAAGGGATATTATATTTATGTCTGCTGATGGAAAGAAAATGACATTTGGATTAGGAGATAATTCACGAAGAGTGTGATTGTCATATCAGGGTGGCAAATGCAGAGCTGCTTTCTTATGCAATACATGACAATTGGAAAGTTTCTGCCTTGTTTCTTTCTATGTGTGTGTAGCTGTACATTTTGGAAGAAGGGGAAAAAGAATGATTGCTCCAGTTGAAAATTGTGTCATTGAAAAGACTTGAAATGCATCGCTGATAATTTGTGCCTAATAGTATTTGCCATATATTTGTCCTTCACTATTGTTTGCATATTTTTTCTTTTATATTTGGGCATAGGTGTTTCAGCCGGACTCAACTTGTAGCAAGACTATTAACATTAAGACAATAACGCCCTGGTAGAAACTTCAAATTTAGATAATATAAAGGAAAATAAATAGGACAGTAAATGTAGAAAATCCAGCTTAATGAATACAAATGACATATATACTTATGAAAAATCAGTACCTAAATATTGCTAACATTAAGTGGACTGGACAGCGGCAACTGTTACTCCCTCCGTTCTACAAAAATAAATAAATAAATAATAATAATAATAAATAAAAAATAATTATTATAAATCATTTGGCTTTGATCCTAACTAATTGTGAAATACTAAAGTTCAAATTGCAATATTTTAAAATCGACTCAACTTGTTTATTTAACGAGAGTAGAATTTGTTTTACTAAATTTACAATCATTTAAAATTTGACTCAACATGACTCAATTCAATTCTGTTCGCACACGTATTAATTCAAAAACAAATTTTACAATCATTTAAAATTTGACTCCACATGACTCGATTCGATTATGTTCGCACACTTGTTAATTCAACAATAAGTCAAAAATCGATTATGTTCATTTAGGGTAATTGTTGGTCGGACTATAATAGTATGTGACACCCAACTAAATTAACTAAATTCACATCAACTTTAAATTTTTAGGATTTCACAAATTAGGACTTTTTTTGTGGAATGTGGGGAGTATATATTATTTTAGTTTTCATTTTCCTTTCTTTTGCATCATATTTTTCTGAGTTCAAATAAACCCTAATGCTACGTTTGGATCGAAGGAATGAAATGAAGAGTGGAATGATTCATTCCATTCTAGTTGGAATGAATTATGTTATATGTTCTCCCTCCCTCAAGGAACCAAACACAATTTTTTTTCATTACATATGAATGAGTCATTCCATTCCTCCTTCTATTCCACCAATCCAAACGTAGCATAAAGGATTTTAAATTTTTGCTGGGCTATAAATCTACAGAGCTTTTAGACAAATAACGCTCAGTCCTGTGCTGTTTCACCGGTGTTCTTCTTGGACTCTAATATTTTGAATGTGACAAAACTTATATTCAGCAATTAGTTTGTGAATAAAAACAGCAATCTATGATCTAATTGACATAGCTTGAGGAGCGTTTATTGGAAGCACTCAATAGATTGAGAAGAAAGAAGAAGATCAAAGTCGAGGTCAGCGAAAGAACAGAAGAGAGAGGAGCCCTTTCAGCCTCCATAGTCTCGCAGAGAGGAGGGGGAGGACATAGAAAACCCTTGGAGAGAGATAAAAACGAGCAGAGAGAAAGTTTAATCATTTCGCTTCTCAAATTATTTTTATATTTATGATCTCAGTACAATTTTAGGTATATGAGCCCGCCAATTTTAGAGCAATACAGATCTGAGGCCATCAATTTTTAGAGCAATACTCCCAAGTCTTCAAGACTTTGAAGATACTATGCTTAGATCTTTTAAAAGAGGTTGGACAAGGTAGATACCGAAAGGGGCTACATAGACCAGCCAGTATTGAACCTGACCTAGATGAGAAGACTAACTACCTTCCAACATAAGCTGCCAGTTGCTAATAATTTTCCAATAAAAAGGTAACTGTTTGACATAACAAAAGAAAATTGAGTAAAGAAGGAAGCACTGACAACGAATGCCTACACATAAATAGTTTCATATTTTATAAGCTGTTCAAAAATAACTGCAGTCACATGAGTACAACAAGAAAGAAATAAGCGAAGATAATATCAACACTCAAAGATTACAAAAGGCATGCTTGATGACTAACACAGTTAACCATTCTCATGTGAAAATTCAATCTATCTAGTAACAGGAAGATATACTCACAATCAACTTGAGAAACATCTCCAGAAAAGAACTTATAGATAGATCCACCTACCTCAATACAGCTTTGGCCTGCCATCTTCTTTAATCCTCTGTCTCTCATACTGCTTCTCACATGTGTTGCCTTGTCCCACATCCCAACCTCAGCATACTGGTTTGCAATCATCACAAAGTTCCCACCCCTCCTTGGCTCCAATTCAAGCAACCTTTTCCGTACCTTCTCCCCTATACCATCATTGTCATTAATATCATGAATGTAGCACGCACTAAGCAATGTCCTCCATACAGTTGGGTCTGGCTTTATAGGCATGTCCAAAATGAAGTTATATGCTTCTTTAAGTTGAGCAGCACGACCTAAGACATCTACCATTGCACCAAAATGTACCATCATGGGTTTGATCCCATGTGCATGCTTCATGTCATGAAAGAAATGATAGCCAGCCTCCACCAGTCCCGCATGGCTACAAGCACAAAGAACCCCTAGAAAAGTCACATAATTAGGTTGTATTGAAGACTTCTTCATTCTTGAAAAAAGATCAAGGGCCTCCGTCGCAAAACCATGCTGGGCTAACCCGAGAACCATTGCACTCCACGTCCATACATTTCGTTCAATAATCCTATCAAAAACTAACCTTGAATAATCCACAGCCCCACACTTAGCATACATATCAACAAGGGCTGTACCCAATTGACAATTAACAATCAACCCTTTCCCAATTATCTGAGAATGAATCCGTTTCCCCAAGCTTAAGTTCCCAAGTTCAGCACAAGCCGAAAGCATAATCACCATTGTCGTCTCATCCGGATCATACCCCAAATCTCTCATCTTAGTAAAATACTCTATTGACTCACAAAACCATGAATTCTCAACACAAGCGGAGACGATGGTGTTCCAAGAAACAAGAGTTCTCAATAACATTCCATCAAACAACCGGCGTGCATCAATAATCTTCTTACAAGACCCATAAAAATGAATGAGAGTGTTCTGAACATAAACATCAGAATCCACGCCATGTTTCACAACATCCGCGTGAATCTGCCGGCCTTCTTCAAATGCCGAAAGCATAGAACACGCCTTGAATAGGAACGGGTAAGTGAGGTTATCAGGTCTAGTGTCTGAAAGTCGCATTGCAAGAAAAATCCATATGCTTTCTCTTGGGGAATTGCTTTTAACCGTAACAAATCCCCTAATAAGATTGTTCCACGAAGAGGGTGAAGAGTTTTTGGAGTGGTCAATAACGAATCGCGCATAACTTAAGCTCCCCAAGGGATGCAAGGCGCAAAAATGGATGATTTCGTCTATGACATAACTGTCTGCGTGGAGTCCAGAAATAATGGTTTGAGCGTGAATTTGAAAGAGTTTTTTCAAAGAAGAACAGGACTTTAGGAGAGAGAGGCATTGTTGCTTTCTGGGTTGGGAAACCAAGTTTAAATTATTGTTAAAGCTTTTTGGCGCGGAAATTTGATTGGCAGTTAGAAGAGTAAACCGAACCATGTGCCAGGGTGTAAATAATTTGAGGTATACTCAAATTATACTGTGTAGTAAGTTACCTTACACTCTCTGCCAGGCTGCCACATTGTTTACATCAGTCCATACAATGTTATAAATTGATCTCAAGAGACTCGTTTATGTATGTACATTAAATTTATAAGGGCAAAAGAGGAAAGAAAAAAAAATACGTGACTCAAAATCACCAAGGTAATGTTAACATCTTATAGACGCTTTGTAATATAAATATAAATATTAATTGTTTTTTCATTCATTAACTTTGTGAAGTGGAGTAGTATTTTTCAAAGACATATTTTATCATATTTAAGTAGTGATATTTTCGTCTCATCCTATTTTTATAAAAGTATTTATATTATAATTTTATGTTAATCGTAATTTATATTTGATATAAAACTAGTTAACATGTAAATTATTTTTCTTTTTATAATGCTGTGAGTGATACTTCCTCAGCTTCAAAATAACTGTTCAATTTTAATTTTTTGGGTCAAACTAAATATTTTTAAAACTAATAATTAAGTATTTAAATAAATAAATATAATTAAAAAAGGTAAAATAATTAGTAGACGCTTCACGATAAGTTTACCCTTTAAGTTCCCTGTAAGGCTATAATATAACTCTCTTATGATCTTTCCCCAAGATTCTCTTATAGCCTAAAATTAAAATTTAATAACATAAATTAAAAAGAAAAAAAAAACCGAGGTTGTAGGAGGAAAATAAACTATAACAAACATACTCAATATTATCCATAATTTGCTCCCATAGGAATTTCGAATTCCTTATCCCAGACCTGCAAAACAGGGGGGAAATATATCGGGTCGAAGTGAAACTTGGTATACGACGTCGCGCGATCCCTTTAAATAAGGAGGATACTTATAATCAAATTCTGTGTTGTCGTTTATACGTTCCAACAAACAGCTGTGCTTCCAACTGTAGTCGGCCGGCCGGCCGGCCGTTCACAAAAATATTTCCCATTATTCATTATTCCTCTTATTCTCAAATCCCAATAACTTTTCCTTGTATTCTTCATCCTAGCAATATTTCTTTCTTTCTAGTTTCTTCTCCTTTCCCGCTCCTTTCTCTCAGGTATTTTTCTTCTCAACTAAACTATTTCCATACATGTATTATGTATGTGTATATATATCTCTCTCTATATATATATATACACATTCCTGTATATATGTTCCGATTGGTTTGTTATCTGTAATTGGAAGTGATATAATCAATAAATGATTGTGTTGATTTGTTTTTTTATTGGAAACATTGATGGTTTTTAATCTATTTATTATACAGTCTCATAGTAAATCAAATCAATTTTCTTCACGGAGATATTAGAAAATTTTAGTGATTGGATCAGTGAACTTGTAATATTTCTAATTTGATAGCTCTTTTCTGTTTCAACTTTCATTGATTTTATTTAGGCATACTTAGTTTAGTTTAGCTGCTGCGGTATCAACATTTCTCTGTTGTAACAGTGTACTTTGTTTAAGAACTTCAGCTGTTAGGAACTGAAAATATGGTATGCTTTGAGCGGCTGAGCCCTAATACAATCTGTCATTAACTCTTAGTATGACCGGATAATAATTTCTTGCTTCTTTGGTAGGGTTGGAATTTAAGTTAGATGATCAAAAATAAAAATGTAATAGATGTGTGACGAGGGTATTACTGAGCTCAACTAGACAATTTATATAAACCATTTCTGTACATTAACAACGAGAACTGTTATAATGCCAGTTAATCATAGGTTGTAGTGATTGGCCACAAGTCTTTTCTATTATTCTTGTTACTTATCATGTACTATACATGCGACTTTTTCTCTGCAAATTTTTGCAATATATTTCATTTACCAATAATTTGAATTGGATTTTTCTAGGGTCTCATTGTGGAGTAGGCTAACTGCGTGGGCATGTAGATCTTCATATGAGCCTTTCTTAATAGATTATGAATAAATCTTTCTGTAATGATGTCGGCAGTAATATAAATGTCAGAGTTTTGAATTGCTTGAATAGCAGACTGACAATGAACGATATTTTAAACTAATACTTGGATTAGGCTACTTAGGATCATTTAGTTCAATGCACGGATTTCTTACTCCTGGGATGCTATTTTTACTTTCATATCTTCTGCTGGTAAGAAGTTTTTGTGGAATTTCTCCCTGGCAACTACAAATTTATGTTGACTGGAAACTTCCGTGATAAGGAGGAACATCAACGACATCTATAACTTAGGTAGACTGCCATGGAAGGTAGGATTGGTGATACAAAATTGTTGCACAAAATAACGAAGAAGTGGTTTTATGGTGTTCTGATTGGATTGCTACTCATAGTGTTTGTCCTAAGGTATGGTTTAATGAATAACCAAATCGAGGAAAGTCAGCTTTCCAGTCCCATCGCCTTCGAATTATCTGATGCTAGAAAACCGCTGGAAGCTGGGGTCCCACCTGATGTTCAAAGTCCACAAGCTTCCAGTCGAGTAGTTTCTGCTGATATTATAGCTTCTAGTCTCTTTTACCAAAGAAACTTCTCCCATGAAGTCCAAAATTCTTTACAGACATGGCATTTTATGGAACACATAATTGATTGTGCTCAGGGTTTACCCAATGCAGTAGAGGCTATCAGGGAAGCTGGCTTTGCATGGGATACCCTCATGCATTCCATAGAGAATGAGGAAATAGGTGATGAAAATAGAAACATGCTCAAACCCAAGGATAACCAATGTCCCTACTTTCTTAATAAGATGAATGCCACGGAATTTGGTGACAAAGGTTATACCTTACGAATCCCTTGCGGCCTGATTCAGGGTTCATCTATTACGGTTATTGGCATTCCCAATGGCCTTCTTGGCAATTTCCATATTGATTTGATTGGGGAGCCTCTATCCGAGGACCCAACTCCTCCCATAGTTTTACATTACAGTGTTCGACTTAATGGTGATATAGTAACTGCGGATCCTGTGATTGTCCAAAACACATGGACTGCTGATAGTGGTTGGGGTGACGAGGAGAGGTGTCCCCCAGTTGTTCCTGGAAATAATAAGAAAGGTACCTCCACCAGCCTTTTTTTTTTCTTTCAACATAGTACTGGTATCTGTCATATGCTCTGTTTACTAGTTTTTTTGTTGTTGTTTATATATTAGCACTGTTTGGTTTATTAGGTTGGAATTTTGATGTCAAATACGTTTGCTGGTTTAGAGGTTGTGCTTTTCTCATTCTAGAATCTAGCCATCTATGGAATTTATGCAATATCATTCAAGCTTTATTTACTGTAAACTTCATTCCTCTAAATTTCAGATGATAGTTCAAAGTAGATTTCTGCATACCAAGGTACTTCTCAATTGCATCTGTTTCTTATAGTAAGAAGTTTGATGATTATCTCATCATACTACCTTTAGGGGTGTCTTCCTTCCAATAATACCGCTCTTATAAAATATTCTTCAATTTTTGAGAAAAAAAATTTCAATGAAATTTGACATGCACTAATTATTGCGTGTGTTTTTTCCTCTTTAAGAGATACTTGAATTAATTAAACTGTTTCACCTCCTTCATCCCCATTATTGCAAACAATGGAATTTGCATGTGTCCTTGAGCAGTATAGTACTTCTTACTTTATTAAGCCCAATACAATTGTAATCTCTAGAATTGTCTGTGATTGTATATATCCACTATGTTAACAGATTCGAAAGTGGCATTAAAGATTTCACAGACTAGGACATAACAGGTTTGACTAGAATAGATTGCACTGAATTGTTTAAGTAGTTCTTTGGATCCTTAGTTTCAGCTCTTTTAGGTAACTTCATAATAGTTAAAGAATTGAGTTATTTATCCAAGTAGAATCCTTGTAATATTTTTCTTCATTTACTATCTTCCTTCTACATAATAAACAGTGGATCAGTTGAACCAATGCAATCTGATGTTTGGTAAGAACGATTCCCCTAAGCTTACGGCTGGTGGATCTTCAAACTATTCTAAGCCTAGACAATATTTTCCCTTCAAACAAGGATCTCTCTCTGTTTTGACACTTAGGGTGGGAGAAGAGGGAGTCCAGATGACAGTTGATGGAAAGCACACAACTTCCTTTGCTGTCCGTGAAGTAAGTAGTTCTGTTTCTTACTTGAGTTGTTATGCTCTTTAGAAATCTTCTTTCCTTTCTGCAGTTATTCTAACTTATTTTCTATCCTGTCTTGTGAAATGATCAGAGGTTAGAACCATGGCTTGTCAATGAAGTTCGGGTTTCTGGAGATTTAGAGTTAATTTCGGTCTTTGCCAGTGGCTTACCTACATCTGAAGATCTAGATAACATGGTTGACCATGAAGCACTGAGGTCAGGTCCATTGGCACTGCACAAGCCTTTGGATCTCTTCATTGGTGTCTTCTCTACAGCTAACAATTTTAAGCGTAGAATGTCCGTGAGGAGAACATGGATGCAGTATGTTGCAGTAAGGTCAGGAGCAATTGCAGTGCGCTTTTTTGTAGGGCTGGTAAGTGCAAATGTCTGACATAATTATTACCTATGCTGTCTTTTCTGTAGTATAGCTGCCTTAGGTCATACAGAAGCTTCTGGTTGTATTATTCTATTGTTCGAGAAAACATTGAAAATTTTCAGTATGTTGCAGCATAAAAACCAGATGGTAAATGAGGAACTCTGGAATGAGGTACAGACTTATGGAGACATTCAACTGATGCCTTTCATTGACTATTATGATCTCATAACATGGAAGACTCTGGCAACCTGCATATTTGGGGTAAGTTCCCTCATCTTTATGCAGCAAGAAAGTTTATCATGCTTTCTCATTTCATATTCTTAATCTATTATTTAAACAGACTCAGGTTGTCTCTGCAAAATATGTCATGAAAACTGATGATGACTCTTTTGTTCGCGTTGATGAAGTGATTGCATCACTGGAAAGAGCCATAGTGAGCAAAGGATTGCTCTATGGTCTCATCAACTCCAATGACCGGCCTCAGAGGAATCCTGACAGCAAATGGTATATCAGCCCTGAGGTATCTGTCTCAACAGTCAACAGCATGTGTTAATATCGCAAATATGAATGTTTAAGAAGAAACTAAATTACTGAATAGACAATAATATCTTGATTTTGATTCCTAATTCAGTCAAGATTTCACAATTTAGCTAAGTTTGAGATCAAGGTGCCCCTCATCTTTGCCAAATATGAATAAACCAATTGAATTGAACTGCATATCAAGTAGATCTACAAGTTCCTTTGTGCTTTAGTAGCTGAAGTATTACAAATAGCCTAAATGAGCCTTCTTATATTAGATATATCATAAATTAGATCAGCGAACAGAAACCGTAGGTTATGATAAAGTTGGGCCTTAATTCTTGAAGGTTTTCCTGTCATTTTTATGTTTATTTAATGTATTGACACTAAAAACCAACTGATCAGTAAGATCAGCTGTATGACTTGGCTAGTTGGCTGAGTAAAAATAATTATTTTTAAACCTAGAACTTATAGTATTTGTGTTTTTCAATTTAAGGTTTCCCTAACTTCATTCTTTACTTCAATTCTATATTACTTCTTCGTAACCTGCTGGTGGTTGAATCAGATAGTTTGGCACAAATGCTCTCCGATATTTACATTGGGGTGCAAGAAAGGGCTGCTTTAAATTTAGTATCCACTCGGTATCTTGAATTCAAGGCAAGGAAGAAGACTAGTTGAAATAAGAATCTGGAATATTTAGATAAAGGAGCAGGGATAATGGGGACAGTTAAGAAAAAGGTGAGTTTGTGAGAGATTAAAGGCATAATGAGAATGGGAAAGGATTATTAGAGTTCCAGAAGAGTATGTTTATGATTTCTGATAGGAAAAACAAGAAACTAAAAGATTTAACTGAAACTGAGAATTGTTGTCTAATAAAGTTCATCGGCATCACATCATAATTGCTAATCTTATTATCACTGGAGTTATTATGCAGAGTAAAACCCAAATACGAATGGTAGGCCGCACGCTTCTTTTTGAGTTAGTGTTTTTTACTAAATGAAGCTAGATCATTTGATTCTTTTCTAAACCTTTTTACTCTTTTTTCAGGAGTGGCGAGAAGAAACTTACCCTCCTTGGGCACATGGTCCTGGCTACGTTGTGTCAGGTGACATAGCCAATGCAATTTACAACAAACACGAAAGAGGTCACTTGAAGGTATTTCAGAGATACATTTCGGAATTAATTCATCTTTTTTCGTAACATTTATATATATATATATATATATATATATATATAAATCTTTGAGGGAGAGGAGGAATAAATGGTCTGAGGGGAACATAAGATATTATAGCATGCATTACCTACCGCATGAAGCAGATCCATTATATGTTTTTGGTGGAGGTTAATTTGAGGTAGGAGTAACTTTTGCTATCTAGATTAGTATGATCTATTGATTATGAATCCTCCACTGAATGTTTCTTTATTTCTTTTTCTATCTTTAGTTATGAAAGTGGGTAGAAAGGCCCTAAATGGAAACAAGGCCATAAAGTCCATAGAATAATGCCTCAACCCCTGACCATAGTATGAGAGAGAATTTGATTGAGCTTGCACTATTTGGCTTTCATTCTCCATATTCCCTTAATGAACTTTGTCTTTTGTCGCAAAATGGTGTCACCATGTGGTCGATGTTGGCCTCGACCCACCTGTACTGTGCAGCCCCGGTGAATGTGACGTCACTCTTTTTTGCTAAAGATCAGATTGTAAGCATTGCCAAATGATGTAGAACATGTCTAAACCATCTAGCTTGCTTTGTCTTCATGTTCTCTTTTCTATTACCTTTTGTTCCTTATTATTACAATTATTACTTCATTCTACCCTCCCCATCCTCATTTCTCAGCTTCTAATACTATATACAGTGAGAAATAGCTTTATGCTCAATATAGAAAAGAAAGGAACACACTAAACCAATTATGTCATATCTGAATGATTCGGTATTTATTGATATGTATCTACAGATGTTCAAACTGGAAGATGTGGCAATGGGGATCTGGATAGCAGAAATGGGGAAGAAAGGTCTGCAGGTTAGTTATGTCAATGAACAGAGGATTCACATTGAAGGGTGCAAGGATGGATATGTTATTGCTCACTACCAAAGCCCGAGAAAGATGCTCTGCCTCTGGCAGAAGTTGCAAGAAGGCAAGGGCGCCAAGTGTTGTGAGGAACTATAAGCACATCTCTTTATGTATTTAGCTGAGCATGAACCCTGAGCTTCACTAAAGTTTTCAAGTAGGAAGCAAGTGAAGTAAAGGTGTACAAATCAAAATTTAAAAGATGCAATACGCAGAATTGTCCGAGTCCAAGATTTTTACTTCTTTTTGCAGTGCTACTGCTTAAGAATTAGGATTATTACGATGCTTTCTGCTCTATACAACTCAGATAGAGAGATATTCTAGATGTAGCTGTGAGAGAGAAATCATGTATCATCTGTACAGAATCTTATAACTGGAGACAATATCAAAGATATTCGTAGCTTCTTTCATTTTTGTCCCTGATACTTTGTTTTGTTTTGTTAAAAATGCAATTCAGTTGGAGACTTAAAAAAGTTATCTAGCATTGTATCTAAAAGATATCCACTTTAACATTATACATGTACTAAAACAAAAATTCTCTAGAAACTAGTCAGATATATTTAGACTTGAATCTTTTTCTTCACCGTACAAACCACAAATAATATCAAATATGAACACCATAAATTAAATTTTGAAAATATTGAAATATAATCATACTTGAATACAGAGCAAATAGCATCTTACTTAAGTTACATAGACATAAATTATTATCAAGCAGCCATGCAACCAATGCCAGATCTACTATTAGGAAATACAAGAAACAAACTGCTGCAAACAACTCCAACCATTAACGGAAAACTCTCCATCACTTCATGCATATCCTTCTGGCGCCCCGGAAACACACAATTCGTGACCCGATAATCTGAGAAAGCTATGGCCATAAACACCAGAACCGACATGAAAGCATGCACAAAATCCGTAATCCCGGCCTTATATTTATCCTCTTTAGGCGCTTCCACTTTGATTCCAGGCTTAAACACTGACAAGCCCTTGGGTGTGACGATCCCGTAGTAAACTTTCCCGTCCGGGCCGCGAAAACTGTCAGTGAAGTGGAAGAAAAAGCAGGAAAGAGAGCAAAGACCCAATAGGAGATAAATCATCATGGTGGTAACAGAGGAGCATACACCATTGTGGTATATAGAAGGGATGACCATTTCAAATGTGAGGAGGGTACCGGTTGGGAGGAAATTTACGAGCATCGAGGTTTTGGAGATGGTTTTTTGGACTCCCTTTGCGACGGCACGACGCTTGAGGCCGCCCTGACCCGGTGGAAGGGTGGAAGGATCATCAGTTGGGATGGTGGCTTCAACTTGAGGGGGTGAGTTGTAGACTTTGATTCCAAATCCTTCTTCGGTTTGCTCCATTTTCTTTGATGAAAGGAAATTAAGGGTGATTGATATGGTTATATAGAGAGAGAATGAAATGGTTAAATTACTGCGGTTTCTTTGCTGATTTGAATTTGAATTTCCGGCAGTAGTTATTAACGGTTTGTTAATATGCACCAAGTTTATTCGTTCGTTGAATGTGAAGTTTTATTTATTAAACAAAAAAGTTTAATTGAAAGAAAAGGTCGTTTGCTCAATGGGCCCGATTCGTTTTGGTTGTGGCACTTGAATGGAAGCCCATCTACAAACCTTGATGTTGCTCCATTGGTTCTTGTAAGTTTTAAAATCTTTTACTCCACCCCTCACCTCATGGGTTGCTATAAACATTGCGAGTAGACAAATCTTTCTTAATAGAAAATTTTAAGACATTTATTTTTGGTGGTTTTTCTTTTTTAAGACTTATATATATGATTTGGAAGACTAATCATTTTTTGGGTATTATACTGCGTACCCTACTAGTTTCAAACTTTTTTTTTAGAGTTTTTTTAACTCGTGAAATACTCGCTAAAGATATTATTTATCAAGGAGGTCACTACCACTTGAATTATCTCTATTGAAATTATTTTACCAAAATTCAATAAAATTAGGTATATAATTGATAAACCTTGATATAAGAATAGAAAGAAGTCAAAAGACAATGGAAGAAGTATATAAGTAGTAAGTTAATCAGGAGAGTATTGCAACCCTAAGATCTCTTAATGGGTTGATCACATTTAATGTTTTACACAACTAGCCATTTGTTTGTGTGTGAGGCGTGAGGGTGTGACGAAATGTTAATAGTGATTAGGGTTTGTCATATGTGAGGTGAGGACTAGAGAAGCCATTGACTCAATTAATTAAATCCAATTCATGATTATCGGGATCCTCGTGTATGATGTGATGAAGTACTCGAGCAGATGAGATGAGTCATGACGTCTCTTACTTACCAACCATCCCTGAGTAATGCCTTGAGGTTATATTTCTTATAGACTCTTGGCATGTATTGCAAAAAAAAAAAATTAGTGAACTACAATTGTAGATCTCTTTAGAAGTATTACTACTCGTATTAATTTAAATAACTGACAATTAAAAAGTCGATTCACATAAATTGCAAGACATATCATTTTCCTATTTTATAAGTATGTAACAAGTGACTAATTAACTACCATATAGTAGTATAATCTTATGTTTCAAAAGTAGCATAATCTTATCTTGATTTTATCTATAAATTAATTAATTAATTAATTAAACTTACACAGTCTCAATCCGGATTATGTTAATTTCGTTGATGCTTCATTTGATTAACCACTCCCTCGTCCCTACACATTTAATTTATAAGTATGCATGTATTCAACCGAACGGATATCTATAAATAATTAAACTGTAAATCCCTGATCATTAATTTCTATTATGAATAGTACAATTGTGTATACAATGCGCTAAAGATATATATATATATATAGCATATGGTATGGGGTGAGTTTGAGAACCAATGGGTTTGCTTGCGTCCTGTTGGTTTATCATTGAATATATCATCATCCCAGCTAATGATGGATCACTCAAGTGGTTCTACTTGAGCTTCTACATCCATCCCTTTTTCCTCTTTTTCTGCCGGATTTTTCTATGCCTCGACTGGCTACAAAAATGGGTTTTACTAATACTTGTTTTCCTCTATAGAATCACTAGCTTTTGTCTATCATCAGTCATTCTCAGGTTCTTAAGACATTGCATCAAATTTCTATGCTCTTTCAATATATTTAACGATAGTAATAGTACTGAAGTTGTAAAGAATGAGGTGGCCGTTGAGTTTGAAATTTCAGAAATCAAGAATGTTCAATATCAAGTTGTTTTGTTTAGATATGATCAGGGTAGTGTATTACATGTACATCAAGAAAGAGTCTTTGAGGTGGATGCTGATTATAAGGTTAATAATGGTACAATTCTTGATGATCATGTGGAAGAAGTAGAACAAAATAACATGGAGGATTCGTCTAGTTTTGTCTGCAGTTCACCATCCGATGATGATTTGAATATGGATGCCATGTCTTTATCTGATAGCGATTTGGAGATGGATATGCATTTGCCATCATTTTGTAGCTCAAATTCACCTGCAGTAATAGAACAAGAATCCACAGGCCAAAGAGAAGAAGAAGAAGAAGTAGTAGTAGTAGACATATTCTACAACAACTATACTGAAAAGATGAGATGGTTTGATGTACTCATTCTTGATAGAACTTGTGGAATAAGTGGGTATTCACATTCATCATAATTAATTATTTAATTCACTAAAATAATATTCTTCTTCTTTTTTTTGCATCAGGGAATATCAATTAGATCTCAAGTACTTAATGTTCTTTGTTTCGTGTTGCTAACAAGACTGATAATTTGCTGACATGATTTATATATATATATATAGGTGCAATCTTGAACAAGCAATTTGTTGGGCATGGTTCAATTGAGAGCATAGAGCCAATGGATTTCTCCGGCCAAGACATTTCAAGGGGCGAGAATAATGCGGCGGCTAGAAAAAGGCTCTTAAGAAGCCTGGAAAGCGATTTAGAAATGGTTTATGTTGCGCAGGCATGCTTGTCCTGGGAGGCACTTCATTATCAATACCGAAAGGTCGAGGCCCTTTCAATATTTTCTTCTACTAACGGTGTGTTTTATGACAACATTGCAGAGAGATTCCAGAAGTTTCAAATACTTTTAGAAAGATTTATGGAGAATGAATGGTGTGATAAGGGCAAAAGGTACTGGAATTATGTCCAAAGGAGGTCTTCCTTCAAGAGTCTACTCCAAGTTCCCCAGGTCTCAGGTATAATTATTATTATTTATTATTAGAATTTTATACATTTGATCTATAAGAAGTAACAAAATCAAGAGTGGGTGAGAAGGGTCAAAAATAGAAAAACATAAAATCATCTATTCATCAACTTATGGACTTAATTTTAAATTAACAAGGATCAAGTAATTGGTTGTTAATTTAATCAATGCTTATCCATTTCCAACTAACTAAAAGTTGCTGCTGCAATGATATTTTAATTTTTCTTTGTTATTTTAGTGACATACATGATGATGTACGTAAGATTTAGAAAATAAAAAAGAAGCTAGGAACTTTCTGTCCGGGTACCACCCCCCATCACTTTAACTTGCTACAATAATAATTATGATTTTCTGGTTTTTATTTTCATTTATTGTGATTTTGTGAAGGATATGTGGAGGAAGAGGGAGAAGGAATAATCAAGGGAGAAGGCATGAAGGCAGCAGTAGTGTTAAAAGCCATAGAGAAATGCATAAAGGCCTTCGGGTTGTACGTTCAAACAGAGCATCATCTGCACAAACCCTGGTGGAAGTTGAGTGGTCTTTTACGGACTAATAATTATCCGCCATTGGAAGACCCTAGAGACTTTAACCTCCTGTGTGAACTTACTAATTCACTGCAAAAGGTAAATGCAAACTAACCACTCGTCTTGTCCCTCCCTCCTCCCCCACCCAAAAAAAAAAAAATTATTTTAATGAAGGTCGTTTTTTTAGTGATAGTTGTATAAAATAACACAATTTTTCCAAATTTTATCATCATAATTTTTTAAGGTAAACACTAAACACGGAACAAACATACATCCTTAACTATTTTTTTTTCCAAATTTATTGGGAATTTATTTCTTACTTTAATTAATTTCTTAAAAAAAATCAGAAAAAACTGTGGCTAAAAGATTTGGAAGGGAAGAAGAGGAGCTGGTTAAGAGGCCGATCAGCAGTACAAAACGCCTTGGTAGAGTGTGATGAAAAGAAATTAGAGAGGTTATTTACGACAATTGACATGAAGTTGGTGTCAAGGGTGCTCAAGATGTCTTTGGTATCCACGTCTCAACTCAAATGGTGTCAAGAGAAGCTTAATAACATAGATTTCATACAAGGAAAGCTTATGAGAGCATCTGTTTGCGGTCCCTTGTTTCCATCTTAATTGATTACTTGTACATATGAAATACAATCTAATTAATTATTTCTAATAATATTTCAATGTTCAGGTTAGATAGTAGGTTACTTGATGATGTATAAATTCTTTTACGTGTTCTTTCATATTTACGCATGATTTTTTCAAAGCAAATTATTTTAAGTTTGGTATATAAACAAGTAGTTTGACCATGGCTTAATTACCACATACTATTTATTATATAAAAATGACCACATGAGGCTAACATAAAAATGCCAAACCACCAAATCAACTTGTGCTACAATGGAATTTGCTTGAAGCGAAAAGGCAAACACAAAACTGCTTTAAACACAAAAAAGGCGAGCAAAGAATAAGATCCACCAGTTCTAGTATTTTTCACCTATTTATAGAAACTAATAAAATCATACACACAAGTCAAACCACCTCTAACCAATCCAGTAACCTTATGAAAATGCGTTGAAAACATAATCTGTAATCCCCAACTACATTTATATAAAAACCAAACTATATAATTTCAAAACTGGGTACCCTCTGTATATGAAACTCTACTTCCTCACGAAACTCTCCTTTCTCGATCAATCTGCATACGGGACCGACTTGAGAAGAGTCCTGCAAAACCCTTGGAGAGACAGCCTTCAACAGCACATTGAGACTTGGAGCCACCAAATGGGCTATTATTGTGTTTAACAATTTCCATCGAATCATCTGTAGTATTCCCTAGCGGATTCTGCACCAGGGTCATGAATTTGTCAGCAGAGTCGGTCTGCCTTCTCTTAGAAGTTTCAGAGTTTGCAAAATTATCAGAGACTTCCATGTCTTGTTCAATAAAATAATCACATTTCCTCTTCAAACCAGGAAATATTTTCAGTCCTGCAACAAAACCACAAGGTAAGGAAGCGAAAGGTGCTTATATGAGAATCCACTATATAATACTTGTAATCTTTGGGCCACATATATATTCAAAATGTACAAGCATACCTGGGAGAGGATCCTCACAAGGCTGAGCTTCTAAATCACCACAGCTACAATACAAATTAGGGGTATCATTTGATCCCTTAATCCTGTACCGTGCAAGATAAAATTTAAGAACTCAGCAATGTTAATTTTCATATACAAATGCAGTAGGTGGTGAGAGAAAAGTAGCTACAAAAGTTCTAGCACTAAGTCAATAAAACCATAAAATCTATACTGATGTCAAATACAAGAGATCGGCCTGGACCCAATATATATATTAGAAGAGATCTTTATGTATCAATTCAGAACTGTATCCTGGGTTTATTTGAAAGAAATTAAATCTAAACAGATTTTATCATTTTGTGGTCTAGCTACCATGGTAAGTCTCCAAGAGATCAAATAACTCAAAAGTGCCTAATCCAACTAGAACTAGAGTCTCCCGTTCGTTGTACTCTAGGCTTCTGGTATTGGAGGAATCCATTGAGGTTCTGTTCCCAAACTACTCTTTCTTGGCCTTCAACCTGACATCGAACCCTCTGTACATGTGCCAATCATTTAGCCTAGTTCAAATTATCTTGAGACCCCTCAAGGAAATGGAAGGTGATGTACTCCCTTGTAGCTTGTGGCTTTGTTGGTTAGCTTACTAGCTTATGCTTGGTATCATCAGAAAAAAAATATTATTATTTCATCCCAATCACCACTTCTCAGAACCCTCCGATGCATGGATTAGAACTACTCGTAAAGGCTTACAAAGTTACAGAAGTAGAATGCGAAGAACAATTACTTCACACAACTTAATGAAATATGAATTGCCTAAAGAAAGCCTCACTGCAATATCAGTACCATCACTGCCTCAACTTCCTCCTGGTCCTGGATGCCTTTATTTCCCTAGAACAACCATCTGGTCCATCCCTAAACGGCTAAACCCATTTGATACATTGATTATTGGGATAACCTTGCATTCAGCTTCTTACAAATTTCATACAACTAAAAACTGATCCAAACCCACTGCTTACCCCTGTTGCCATCTTAGATTGAGAATTCTGTAAACCTGGAACGAATAGGATTCAATAATGATATATAACGTCTAGGGGTCACATCTAAGGAACTATAGAGTTTATGAGAGCCAAAAACAAATGCTGATAAATAACACCTACTGGCGTTGGGACCTTTTTGCCAAGATCGCAAAAATTATTGAAGACGCTCTTCTTACCCTCAAGTTGGACTATGGGATGACATACAGTAAATTCTTCTAGGCTTAAGGAACTATTTTTTTTATGACGGTGTACCCTTAATGCGCAATGGGCCAACTAACTGGGTGCACGCAACACCCCACAACCCGTTCATTGAGTAAAAGGAGTTCATTACCTTGTGGAGTATTGAACCATCACCTGTGCCTTTTCAGGCACATATCACCTGCGTTACATAGACTCAAAGGGGTTGTCCGGTTGGACACGGTATTTTGAAGAGTTAGAAACCAGTACTCAATTCTGCCAATTTTTTACACTAAAATGAAGTGTCTAGTACTCATACCCTTGTCCGAGTGTCGAGTGTCGGACACAGGTACTTTAGGGCAAAGTGAAGAGTCTGTGTAACATAGCTTATCACTAGGCGCATTACCACTGAGCAACCCCTTATGTTCAACTTTGCAAAAAATGCAAATTTCCCAAGATAGGACATGGGGATGATACAAAGTAGACTCTTCTAGCTGAGAAACATAATTGCAACCCCTCTTGTTCAACATTGCAAGAAGTGCAAGTTTCGAAAATAATCACCAGTAGGATAGGACATACGGTACTCTTCTAGGCTAAGAAACATACTTGCAACCCCTCTTGTTGAACATTGCAAAAAGTGAAAGTTTACCACATACAAAGTATCAAAGTTACTATAACTTTTTATAGCAAAATAAATATGTTGAGATTACAGAAAAAGCATATAAGACACATGATTAATAACTAATTAAAAGAAACATTTTTGAATGTCATGCGTCTGGGATGAAGATTAAACCTGTACATATGCTCAACAAACTCATCAACTAATACAGGCCAAGCTCCTGAAAAAGGGGGGGGAAATCAAATGAACACAATCATTTTCATAGCAAAATGGGAACAAGGCAACAAGCTCTATCTCTTTATCAGTATAAGTTAAACCAATGTTCCAAGCCATTCAAGTTGTAATAGCACAGAGTCAAAATTGAAGGATTTCAGAAGCATCCAAGAAATGCAGTGCAATGAAATTTTAAACTTTAATATTTTATCGACAGAATCTACATCCTACTACCATAAAACCTACCAAGTTTCAGCTAAAGGCAGATCAACCTTTTAGAAGAGAACAGTTAATATCAAATTTAAGACGGTCAGTAGCTACAATATGTTTTGTGATGACTACGGGAGGAGGATAATATATTTAGCTCAAGGAAGTCAAGAGATAAAGACTAGGTTAGCATGGATCAATTGCACACTGACCACCGACCACAATTTTCAACGAAAGTACTACCACAAGCAAAAGTTTCAAACAAGAAAAAAAGCTAAAAAATAAAAATATTACAATAGTAATTAATAAAACAAAGAGAATATCAAATAACTAAATTGATAGGATCAAGATGCAATGATTATTCTTCTAGTCAGTGCATGGACACATGATCTTTGATTCACAACAAATGATCAAACATGGTAAACAAAACCTTTTATTTATTTATTTATTTGATAGGTCATGGAAGACAAAACATATGTAGCAAAAAAACTTAAGTGACACCAGAGGAACCTCATGGAGAATTGACGATAGCAGTCTACATAATGGATACTGAACAATTAAGTCGTTAACATTACCTACATAATTGTAGCATAACAACCAACTAAGGAACACTAGCAACATACCTTCAGGATCATACCCTCCAAGATTTTCGTGTACACACCGACTAAAGGCCAATACTTGCCGCCATGTATCCTCAGAGATGTTATGTCGCTGGTTTTTCTAAAAAGAGGAATTAAACAAATTACTTCCAGGGAAATAACAACAGAAGATGAGTGAAAAAACATTTGGTAAACTTCTGCTGTTACATTGTCTTGCATATTTTCTATCTGAGACTATCTCTATCATATCAGAGTCTAAATGAATAACCGCTAAAAATGAGATACCATGTCTAGATTATATATTTAATTGACATGCATAACTTATTCAATGAGATAAAAACTTGAAGAATACAACTCTCAGTTGAAGAGAACAGTGCGCAGGCCATAAAGTAGAGATGAAAGCTGGCTAGACTGTGGTAACTGTGCAGTACTAACTACTAAGACAAACTATAGTGAGACCTAAAGTACATGTGTGTATGTGTGTTTATGTTACTTTTTTATATTACGATGTGTAGAAGTAATATGTAAAGTATGCTGTGAAACAAATTAAAATACTCCCTCCGTTCCAAAATATAAGATCAAGTTTGACTTAACATGATCTTATATTTTCAAATTCACAATTGATGTGATTCACTTAACTTTTAAAAACATTAAATCATGCAATTCGTAGTACTATTTAGATATTTTACAATTTTCATAATTATATTGTCTAAATCTAAAATAATTCATATAAATTTTGAATGTGAAAATATATCAAATTTACTTCAAAAGGTCAAATATTGATCCTATATTTTGGCAAGGAGGGAGTATTATTTATTTATTTATTTATTTGATAAGTCAACTTGAAATAATTTATAAACTTAAAGTAAAAATCAGTTGCTAAATACATCTAACAAGCAACTCGACCAATGAAATTTTGATAAAATTTTAGAAACACTAAAAAGAACAAAGAAATATTTTTTTTAAAGAGAAAAATCATTCCATAAGTTGGAACACTTTTGAAGACATCTTTGCAAAACAAACTTTTCAAGCATGCGCCTGTTCATTTCGAAATTATGAAAAGTTTATACAAATAATAAGCATTATTTAGATTCAGTTTTACAAACTACTACCTCCACAAAGTCGCACCATTCATTAAGCAGCCGGAACCTTCCAGCTAGGACCAATCTCCAAGCCATAACCGCCCTGCTTACAGCTGAAAATTTGTGTCGAGTGGTCTCATGTAAAAGATCCATAGGTGGAAAATGATGTACAAGAAAATTTGGACAATAATGCAATGTTATTAAGGCATTTAGTTGATTAAAGTGGACTTACTGATGTTCTTTTGACCATTTTCCCGGCAAATGAAGAACACAAAATCATAGAAGCGTGAGAACTCAGAATAGTCCACCTACAAAAAGAATGTAATGTAAAATCCTGAATAAAGTAATCATGATAAGAAAGGTGATTCCTTTTACTAGTGGTAAACACACTTCCATATTCCAGTCAGAACCTGAAATATGTACCTTCCCCTTTTGGAGTAGCATACTACTCAATCATGTTAGCAGTTTCTGGTAAGTACAAAGGGCAAAGACGACAGATAAATACAGCTAAAGTTGGATCTTATTTGTAGACTTATTGGACAAAAAAACTGCCCATTGCAAGACCAAAATTCCATAAAACTTGAAGGGGGTAAAGAGATGATAGCTTACCATCAAGTCAAGCCTGGACATGAGTTTCAAAACTTCATCAAATATTAGCGCCCTGTTGCAGATGAAAAAACTATTATAATATGTTTTAATACTGTTAAAGAAAATGTACCTAACTGCAAAATCACTACATTTTATTTGAGGAATAACATGAGAATTAGCACAATTTATGGAATCTGCATGAGTATGATTCACACAATGATAAGCAACTCATGCAGGCAACAAAGCCAACCCAGCTAATTTTAACCTTAATTCTTAGAGGTCAATGACAGTTCATAGATTATCATTCCAACAAGACTGAGGAAAATCTAAATATGGAATGTATTTTCTTTTCTTTTTTGGCTTTGATAAGTAACATATTAAGAATATCGAAAACTTTCATATAGTTTATGTTGGACTACGTTATCCTCGCGCATCTGTTCTTTTGGCTTGACTTATAGTATAACAGATGAAAATTTGGTAAAGAATGTAGGATGAATGAAAGAGGTGATCCTAGGTGACAAGAAGCTCTTATTCTCTTCCTTTTTTGCTCAGTTGGGTTTAGAAGGAAACAAGAAGCAGCTAAAAGGAAAATTACTGTTCCAATGCATGTTCGCAGAAGGTATTATTGGAGAATAAAACTGCCAAAGAGGGGAAACAACTAACTGGAAATGGAAAACCTATGTTTGAAGGACACATTCAATTTTGTAATATCAAATATAATAATTACCCTTCATACGACTCACATGCATATACATAAGGAAATGATAAATTGTTATTAGCCAATATTCCAATTTAAATATCTAATACCTCCCTTCTTACCAATCAAAAACACACACTCATGCACAAGGAAACGGTAAAACTAAAAAGACCAAAAAGAAAGATAGAAAGAAACTCTGTTAAAATTCAGATATTTTCCCCTCAAGTTCACCACCTCCCTCTATATCTCTATCTTTGTATGTGTGTTAAAACGGAAGAGGTGCCACAAATAAGGTTGTGGACGTTATTTAATAATTGAGTTGTTTGGACCAAATACATCTTTTACTCGTAAATTTGATAAAATCAGCCACCATTTCTTTAGTGAAATTTCACATATATACCTTGGATGCGACAGTGACTCCACCAAGTTTAAGAGGTGAGCCAGTGCCTCCCTTGAGTATTGAGTTTTCTGTGACTCATCATCCCTTCTGTATTCTTCCTTCCCACAAGAAGATGCCCCTGATGTAATGTCTGCAAGAGAATGTTCAGAAATCCGATAATTCACAAGGGCTGTTCATATATACTAGAATAGCAAACAAATCTAATTATTTTTTTTAATTTGCTAACTAAAGGGGAAAACGAGAGGAAAATGACTACAAATATGTGATACAGCATAATAGAAACTTCTACTTCATCCATTTGATAATTCATCGCTAATCAACAAGCACACGTTACGTTATCAGATATTTCCTCAATCACACCCAAAAAAAGAAAGTCCATTTAAAGTCAAACTTATAAGTACAAAAATCAGGTTTCTAAATTTTGCCATCACTAATTTAAAGTAAATCACAGTATGATATGTACATATTGGGTAAGAATGTGTATGTACTATTTAGTTGATAAATGTAGAATGTCAAAATATTCAAGGGGTTATTGTTATTGGATGTAACAAACAAGAAATAAGGACACTTAAATTGGGATTGAGTAATAAAGTTGCACTACAATAACTATTCAAGTAGATACATTATTAAACAAAAGTACAAATTCAAGACCATGTAGTTTTCTAACTATAGAGTAAAAACAAACATGGACAAGTAAGTCAATCTTCTAATCTTTACTGCCAAGATCTCAACGTTCCTCTGATTTCTTGACCAACTTAACTCAAACAACTACCTTTTAAAAAGTCACATATGACGATTAGTAGATAATTCAATAGAATAGGCCTTCCCAGCATTCAACAAAATCCAAGGCTTATCTTCCAAATTAGTTAAGAGCACTGACAATATAAAAAATAAGTATAAGAGCATAAGCCATATAGAACATAATTCTTCTTGGCATTAATGGCATCCGATGGGGACCACAAGTCAAGAACAAATCAATATTTTTACATTTGTTATTTGGAGTTCTAATTATGTTTAATGCAAAAATAATTGTTGTAATTTATTTATTAGTGGGGATTTAGGACATTTAATAATAAGGGTATTTTAGTTGTTTAGTTATTTTATTGTTCCGAACTAATATTAGAGTTTTGAATCTCTATAATATTGATGTGCAACCCACAAGTTAATTACACTACCTAATATATTATTGATTATTGAATGAAGATATGAGCTATTTTCCTCTTCTACGGATGACAAACCCTTGGGGGTAGTGGTCTGCGGAACATCAACCAAGTAAAAGATCATACATGTGAAGCCTCACCCGAGTTAAGTTTTGTTGTTTTTTTCAATTATCTTTGTTCCAAATTTGTCCTACATCATACATGTTATTCTTACTTGCAAGTTTCAATTGCACGGTGCGCATTGCTAATACTAAAAATAGTCCTCCAAGAATCGTTTTCACTACATGTTATTCTTACTTGCAAGTTTCAATTACACGGTGCGCATTGCTAACTACTAGAAATAGTCCTCCAAGAATCGTTTTCACTAATGGTAAGTAAAATTTTATAAACTATATTTTACATGATTCCTCTCTTTTCATTCTTCACTGATGCCGGATGCAATTCCTCTAAGTTTTGTAATGACTTCTCTCAGTTTCCCTTATGGGTAACCCAGATTTTAATGAGAGAAAGTACATTTAGAAACTGTTTCTTGCACGAATTCCTCTCATTTCATTCTTCAATGATGCCGAATCCAATTTTTCTCTAAGTTTTTAATGACTTCTCTCATTTTTCCTTGTAGGTAACCCTGATTTTGCTGAGATTTTAAAAACCATATCTTGCACGAATTCCTTTCGATTCATTCTTTAATGGCAGCAGATGTAAGTCTTTCTTGTTATATTTTGGGTCATCAATCCCTTATATACACCTAAACTGGGCAACCTAAAACTGCACTTGCTGATTGTCAAATGCTAAGAAGCAAGGCTTCTTTTGTAGGTTGGCAAAACCCCGAATCTGACAAATCCCTTGAATCCAGATTCGTGGATTCTTCTGATTCTTCTAGCAAATTCTTCCACAGTTTTTTTAACATTAAGAATTGGAAATACTACTAATACTATATTAATCAAAATAATGTTTTACATACTAATACTATCAACAAAATTAGTGTGATCTATTTGTTGGAATTAAAATTTTAATGCACGTATGTATATTTATTTGTGTATATATTTATATCTGTTAAAAAAATCTATTTAATATAAATGTGTTGAATGATTGAATCCCCAAATCCTATTCTTTGAGATTGGCCGAACAGCTGAATCCCCGTATGGCGAACCCGAATCCTCGAACCCTTATCTTTGCTTATTAGGTCAAAGGGTACTCTTGAAATTATTTGAAAATTTAAGTCTTTATGATTTTTAAGTATTTAACTTAAAGAAGCATTGAAATTAACCCCCTTATCAGGTGAATATTGTGCTTGTAGGTTGTAGCATCACTATGTGTTTTTCTCACAGTAACTTTCTCCAATATATTTATAATTATCAGAATTAGATAACAGATACTCAAAAAAAACAGTTCAAGACAAGAAAATGTTAAAATGAGAACCTAAAGCAGATGGACACAATGTAAGGTCATTTAATGGTTAACAAGATTTCAAATTTCAGATAAAATTATTTCTAAAAGATTCTTCCTTTAGCTCTCTAATTAAATTACAAACCCATGCACTCAAGAAATTACATAAGCTCATTACTTGAACTCATAAATTACAATTAACATTGAACAAAACAATTGAATACCATCAATGATCAGAACTCAGAAGAAATTAAAAAAATTGAATTAAAAATTTACCGCAAAATCGCCTGTATATCTCAAAGATATCGAACCGATTCAAACCAAAAACGTCCATCACTGAACGGTACGCGGTAGGGTTGATTCGAAAACAAAAGGCAATTGGTTTTCGGGTTCGTTGAACGAAACCCTAAACCAAACTCAACAATTTGAAGTCCCACTGTCTCTTCTCTCTTCTCTTTTTGGCGAAATGTGTCAAGAATTTAAGCTGCTAAAATCCAGATTTATTCTGTTCGTTTGTGGGGGAAAGCTGAGCTGTTTCTTTTGCGTACCATGTAGTATTCATTTATACTCGCTGGATCCTCCCGTAATAACTACTCTCTTTTTCTGAAAAAAGAGGCCCTTTTAATTTATAAAATTTTTAAATTAATATAAATTTAATATAATTTTGATTAATATAATAATTATAAACTCCTTTGTGAAACAAATAATTGTAAACTACTACGAAATGGTTATATTTCGAAATTATAAAAAAAATTACATCCCAATTTTAACTTTAAGATTTAAAAAATTAACTAGGATTATAATCAAATAAGACTTTTTTTAAGAATGGACAGATAGTACGTAACTTATTTAAAAACAATTATTCTTATAATTTACTAGTACCACGAAAATATCAATAGTACTTTAGTGACAAGAAATTGAATAAAAAATAAGTATTTAAAATTATACAAATGATATTTATTGGTTATAATTATTTGACTGACTCATACATAATGTAACATCCACTAATTATAATCTTACACAATTTTATATCCATTTTTTTGTAACCAACTTTTATCACTATAGCATTACTCCAAAAGTATTAGATACACCCATTTTATAAAGTAATCAACTTTTATTACCTTAGCATTATTCCAAAAATATTAAATACACCTATTTTATAAAGTAATCAACTTTTTATCACTGTAGCATTACTCCAAAAATATTAGATACACTCATTTTATAAAGTAATACTCTCTCTGTTCAAAAATTAGAGATACAATTTGATTTTTGAGATCAAACGACGGCATATTAAAGTTCAAAATTGATACGATTCATAAAAGTCTAGAAGGAAATAAATTTTGTAATTAATAGTTTTGTTATATACTTTACAATTATAATAATTGTATCAACTAAAATTAAATAAATTCATATTAATTTAAAGTTTAATATACCGTTGTTTAATTTTAAAAGTCATATTATATCTCTAATTTTGAAACGGGAGGAGCAAAATCACAAGTCAATTTAATTGAAAATTTTGTTGTCTATCGGGAACAATAAGTAGGTCTGCAAGGTAGAATTTTATACACATATGGATACTGTTTTCTTTTATTATTATTTATAATTTTGGGTTTTAAAATCGTACTTGACCGTACCACAAATAAGTTAATACCGTGTTTATAAGTTGTACATATCTAAAATTTAATATGATTAATAATATATAATTCATAACAAATTATCTAACAAATAGTTTATGAGTTAAATAATAAATTAATCATGAGATAAAATAGTTTAAGATATTAATAAATTAATATACATAATTTTATCTTATCTTTCATTTTTACAAATAAATATAAGTATAATTAAGACTCTTCAAGTAGCAAAAAGAGGTAAGGGGAGACGGGGGTGTGGCCGGTGGTGAGCGGGGGGTGGGGGTAGGCTTTTTCTAGATGTCCCTAATAATGTGCCTCAAACTATATCGCCCAACCTTTTTACTTATATTTTTATTTTTGTATTTTTTTTTGCAGTTTATGATTATTATTTTTGTCGGTGCATCTACTTGTTTAAATTATTATTGTTTTCATCAGAAAAATCCGTATATTATCTCCTTGAAATCCGTATGTGGTTGTGAAGAGAAGCAAAATGGAAAAAGGAAATTCCAAAGTAAAATAAAAGACCCACTCACCCACCCACAAGGCAGCAGACCCATAACATATTCTACTTTGCGGGTACCCAAATAAAATTAATAGTTGAGCAGCCCAACTGAACTACTGGTTAATTAACCGGACATAAGAATTGCTCCCACATCCATAATATTCAACTATTCAAGGATGCTGAGTTGAATACAAGCGCTGAAATTAGAAGAGCTCTACACAATAGTATATGTAACTAACTTAAAAAATGAAATAACACAAACCTTTTCTTCTTTAAGGATAACAGTACCTAGAATCATGTCTGTTGGCTAAAGTGAAATATAGCACTCCATGTCAATTATAGGAGTATTATACTCGGGGCCATCTGCTCATATAATGAATGAATCACTAGTCCCGGCAAAGCTAAAAGGAACTTGTTAAGTGTTCCAACATAATATTAACCGAGAACAAAATACGGCAACTATTTATTAAGAGAGCTTGGTATAATAAAAGGAAATTATGTTTACTACCTATTGTGCCTCTGTAAAAGGCTCAGCAATAAAACAATCAATATATTACAATCTTACAGTCATCCTTACCGATGAATTCGATGCCCCCAACGCCACAGCTGAAAATAAATAAATATGGAAAGCTAATTGAACCCACCCTCCCAAAACCATCACAAAAAGAAAAAATGAAATGAAAAATTCTGCAACTAAGCACCAGGAGAAGAGTTATACACACATCTCCTACAAACAACAGTAACAATAAATAATATATATATATATATATATATATATATATAAGGAAAAGATGCAATATGACTATACCATTCATTGAACTCGAAGCAAATGATTTCCCTCTCATGCAAAGAGGGTAGAATATATACTACCTAGCAGCAAAAAGTCAAAAGATTCAATAAAATACTTCAGTTCATGGCAATACAGGAGGAGTCATATAAAGACAACCCTTGTAATTATGGCAAAAGAGGAGCCTAATAATGTTGTGTGGTCTACTTCCAAAATCTTAACTCAATTCTTCTTCAAGGCTCAAGCAGAAGGACAAGTAAGAAAAGCAAACTTGACTTTTCTTTGTGCTAAAGCAACTAACATATGGAAGATAAGAGCTGAAAAATGTTAGGTTCAAGTACCTAAGCCTTCTTACATGTCCTGAAATTATACATCCTAAGCAGTAAGAGTGAAGGCAGAACCGTCATAAAGAAGGTTTACATAAAGCACAAATGCTATGCCGAGCACTTAGAAAAGTTAACCTCAAATGTTTACTCTTTCATGGGACCAAAGGCATTTCAACCTTCATGTTTGAACAGAACAACTGGATTCATCTCCAAGATTATAAAATTAAGAGCAACTGCATATAAAAAGTTGATAGATATCCTATCTGATAGTGGTGGGGCTAAGGATGTTTACTTTCATCAACAATACTATCACAACAATCATGTGTTACTATTAAAAGTGTTCTCATTATAATATCCAACCAAATATAAAGTTCTACCATAACTAAAGGGGAGAGCAGCAACCTGTTTTTAGCATCAATAATTTCTAAGTTTATAACATGGAAAGAGAAAAAAATTCAAAAACTCAACCAACCTGTTATGATGAGTGCAAGGAAAAGTGAGTTCAAAACAAAGCAGGAATCAAAATAAACAAATATCCAGACAAACCAAAGCTAATGATATAAAGGATCCTTATATTCGCAAGTATATAAAATCCTTACAACTTATTCAATGGGATTATTTAATGACAATATAGTTCAAAAGAAAATTGACCCGAAAAAGGCACTTTCTCTTCATCATAAGTATCAATATATGAAATATGCTACTATGGATCTATACGAAAGCAATTCAACACAACTTTTTAACCTTCCGAACCTTCTTTGGGCCCGGAACTTCCATTCTGCCAACAGAACACCCACACCTTGCCCGGAACACCAGAACAGCTCTTCCATTAAGGGGTGCCATCTTCTTAAGCTCGGCTTCTAATTCTCGATGATGATCGCGAGGCAATTCAAACAATCCCTTCTTTAATCCATCTTTTGCTAGACAAGTACTAGAGTTCTTCACACAATCCTCAGTCTCAAGCTGGATATCAAATTCAGCTGCCTTTCTTAGCCCACGGCAGCCAGGTTTGCCACATTTCCTACTCATACAGACAGTAATTGCCAACATAGCTATCAATGCAAAGAAAATGCTCAATCCTAAACACCCATAAATCATTGGAGCATTCAAAACCTCCTCTTTAAGCACAACAAAGATTGCTCCAATAATTTCCATGAATTTACAAGACAACAACTTTGTGTAAGGATATAAAAGAAACCCACAAGCAAAAACCACAGCAATCAAGATTATCAAATCAATCACCGCCGATCGAGATTGTTGGCAAGCCGGAATATTCAGATGATTTGTAGAATTGGGTGTCCTTTTAATCCTATTAATTTGATTAGATTGCTTCAATTTCAAACACGGGTCGGTCGAATTCACAGATTTGGCCATGTCTGTATGTTGGTCAGCCGAAATTGAGCTATGGAAACAGACCATTTGGATTCAAAACCCAGAAACTAAAATTCGATTCTAATGAAAACCCAATAATCCAAACAAAAATTACAAATCAATCGCACGAATTTACAATCAAATTCAGATCGACCCACCTTCATAAAAAGCGGAAAAAAAGACCAAATATGAGTGCACCTGAAAATCAAAATTGCCGCTGAGCCTGAGATATAAAAATATAATCTTTATTAAGAACCTGGAATTGGAGCTGAGAATAATTCAAAGGAGGGATTTTAGCTCTGGCCGGCTCCAGAGATTAGAAAGAAAGAGAGAGAAAGATGGAAGAAAAAAGAAGAGTCGAAGAAGTCATTAGTCATTTACACACTACTACTACTTCTTTTCCATCAGTTATCACAATCTCTATAAGCTTTGCCCTTCATCATTCATTAATACGCAATGGAGTTAAAATCTTCCAGCTTCAACTACTTTTGTGTACCTTCCAGTTTTTATGGGCTTGAAGGGAATAATAGATAAGACAATGGACATGGACTTCGATTAATTTTTTATTGATTTGAGAAATTGTTGGGCCTACATTTGGCCCACCTACAATTTGAATCATTTTGCTATTTTCCTTGCTTTTGTTTATTTACCCCTCATTAGTTTCACAAAAATAATATCATTTATTTACAATAATAATTTTAAAATATACATTTTTTATTTACTATTTAATTGTGATAATATATATCATCATAAAATTATTTTGATAAATTTAAAATAATTTATTTAACTATTAAAAGAATTTTTTTTATTAAATGAGACTATTTTTACGAAATAGAATCTTTATTTTATTTTTTCTTATTGACCAGATCTGACATGCATTCTATTCCTCAAAGTGAGGATTACGCCACTGTAAGAAGACCATTACATTAAGCCTGAAATCTAAGCTTGGAAAGGGATGGATTGACATTGACCTTCCGTCCATCTTCTTACGTAGTAATAATTACTTACTACAACGCGTCCGCATTACTATTTAATTAACTCTGATCTTTCCTATAAACATTTTAGGAGACGTCAAACCAATAGTAAGACAATATGACAATAATTTTTAAAAAATAGAGATATATTTTCACTTTTTAATAAATTTTAAAATTCAAATTTAATATTAAAACAACAAATAAAATAATTAGTACTCCGTTTATGCCAAAATATAAGATTGTTGTTTACTTTTTGAAGTCATCTTAAATTATTTTTAAAATTAATATTGACATAAATTTATTTAATTTTAGTTAATATAATAATAAATGTCATAAACTATTTAAAAAGTATTATTAATAATATAAGATTTATTGTTTCATAATTTTTAATAAATCATATCAATTTTGAATTTGATAATATTTCTAATTAACTTTTAAAAACCAATAATAACCCTATAATTTGAATCAGAGAGAATATTAGTTTTAATCAATTTACAATATTCATAATTATTTTCAAAACTAAAGGGAGAAGTACATATTGTACAACTCCATTGCGTATTAATGACATTCGTCGAACTTACCGCTGAATTAACTATTAGGGCACAATTTTTAAAATAATTGTACAACTTTAAAACACAGGAATTAAAAGAATTGGATTCACTCTTTCTTTTCGCATTTTTTTGAAAATATTAAGACTTCTTAGTACACAAGATGTACATGACTTTCAACATAAAATATAAGTACTTTTGTAGGCCCGGCAACGCGGCAATTGTTGTTTGAGGGCTCTTTTCATTCGTATGACAATATTAAAGCTAGCTATTGTTGTTCTACAATGCTACGAAATCTAGCAAAAAAAAGGCGCAGAAAAAGTCAAAACACTAACTATAGCATTGTAATTGAGTGCTGGAAATACTGATAGTACTTCACCATACGTGGGGGGATAAGCTCGCTATACCCACTTTACAATGAATGAAAAGATTAAAATCTAACGCAGTTGGTATTTTTTTGACTAGTGGCTGGCTGACAGGGATGGCAATGGAGACGGTGTGGGGACGGAGATTATACATTTTATTCTTATTTTTTGTCTTATAAAAAAATTTCATATCCGGCTCATTTTGCACGGAAATTAAATTTCAATAATTATTTCCATTCTCACGGAGAATTTAAACTCCTACGAAAAATTTATATCACTGCAAATATTAATATTTTATGAATTTTTTAAATAAAAATTTAATTTTAATTATATTTACAGTACTAAATACGTAAAAATTAATCGTACTTTAGTGCATACATAATAAAATTAACAAAAATCAAATAATAATAATAATAATAATAATATACACACAAGGACATATATTTTAATTATGAAATATATAATAATATAAATATTAATTTAATTAATATACAACTATTCGGAAGCGGGTACGGGGTAAAGATTGGGACGAAAGAACAAATATCATCCCTTCCTCATCCCTATAAATAACATTTTGTAATTTTTCATTTTCGATCTTATCTAATCAGAGTCAAAATTACCGTTTCTATTCAGAATGTGACAGGGAGGTCACCATGAAGACGAGATAAATTGTCATTTTCTATTGACTGGCTGGTATTTTATTTACCCAAACTAAGCCTAAAAAAAAGATGTTCAAAGTTAAAAATTATAAGGAATCATTAAAAATTTGGCAACATATTTCACCAAAATACATAACAAGTTCAGCCTACTTCACCGGTAGTGGTTATATCAGATTTACCCCTCGATTAACAATATTCTAATGTTTCAATTTTCTGAAAATAAGGATTATCATAAGAGTATATATATATATATATATATATATATATATATATAAAGTTAAAAATGGGCATAAATTATAGAATCAAAAAAAATTAATTTATTAATATTGGTTCATGAGTTCTACTTTTTGAATGAAGCGTTTTCTCAATATCAGTGCACAATTAATAACAACTACTAGTGCATATAGTGATATTTATATACTTCTTGTCTATTTCACATTCACTAATAGTCCTCTAATGAAATGAGAGTTTTTCAAGCCATTTTTTGAAAATAGACTATTGTATTAAGATTTTTATAATGCTAAATTGGGATACAAAATTTAAAAACTATTTCTGTACATAATTAAATTTAGTTGCCTATTTTAGCAGCATCACATATTAGAACGGTTCATAATTTTACCAGCATCACATATATCCATTGTGCCTATTTTAATTTTTTTTCAATATAAAAAATATTGGAATGGAACTATCTCACCATAGGAATATATATTGTGAAAATATTAAATTTTATTTATGGAAATATTAATTTTCAATTCTTATTCCTTTCGTCTTTATTTTTGTTTCTTGATTTTTTTTAGCATGGCAACTGAGTTATTTTGCGTTAATTAATAATGTTATAAATGGACAAATATGCGTTCAATTAATACATAGATCTCGTTTGAATGTCTCTCTAGAGCTGTTTATATTTTGTATAGTATTTAAATGTGAAATTTCATTTTTTGATTAAACTCATTTTGAATTTTTACTTTTCTTTCAAAATGAAAATTTTTTATACTTCTAAAAAAATATTATATAAACTACAAATAGTTTCATTAAAATTTAGGAACAACCTTACATTCCGGACCACTTAGAAAGGGCCTTCACACTTGGAAGATAACATTAATGGCCTATTATATATATTTAATTTGAGGATCTTTAGAGTTTAGGCTGAGCGGGTCCATCTCATATTTTTAGATGGATTAATATTGAAGAATTTCACCAGACCATGATGACTTTTTCATGGTAGAGCCTATTTTCTGCTTTGGACTTTCTGTTTTGATTAAAAGTTGAAAGCCCAAGTCATGGTATAATACCAACTATCCCAAATTTGAGGTTCGAGTTACAAATTACAGTCCGTGTTTGGTTTAGGAATTAAACCAGCTTTGAAAAGTACTTTGTCATCAAAAGTCTTGAATGTCTCCCTCTCCCATAATGGTGTGTTTAATGGTAATTTCAACCACCCCACTTAGGTCGTGGGTTTGAGTTTTTTGCTGTGGCTTTTGTCTTTTGATGAGGTGATCTTGTCCAGTTTTCGCCGTGGCTTTTGTCTTTTCATGAGGTGTTCTTGTCGATACTCCCTCTGTCCGTCCGGCTTTATTTATGTTAATTAATTTTTTTATGATTAAATTTTAAAATTAATATTAAATAAATGTATTAAAAAATTTTAAAATTAAATTAATTAATTTTAACCATAAAAAATTAATTAGAACAAATAAAATTGCGTGGGACCGGAACCCCCTCCTCAACCCATGCACCCTTTTTTATGCAACAAAAATAATCCTTTTACATGCTGGGAATTTGCAACCACAATCTGCATATAATATACTTTTTCATACATGGATAATTTGATGACGTAGTAATAATACATGGTAAGTATTTAAATATTATTTTAATTCCAAAATCTTAAATTTCAAGAAACTTATGCATATTGTTTTCATAACTTTCTAATTCAATATAATAAAAATTAAATTTAGTTACTTTTCTTTAAGAATAAAATTTGAAATTTAATGTCACACGGATGAGAATTTTTATCAGGAGGTCCAGGTCTTTTTAGGACTTTTCTATACATTTTTGATACGTGTAATGGTCAAACATAATTAATACAAATTGGTTCTTATATGTTATAGGCTATTAATTAAAAAAATAATTATTGTATACGTGTCAAAAATATATAAATTTTTTATTTTTTAATTAAAAGACCTGAATCTTCTAATAAAAACTCGACGGACGGACGCATCACTTTAGTCTTTAGAGTACTCCATACTATTAAACTAACAAACAGATATGGAGAGTACACACCCCGAGAGAGGAGATGATACGGTCTAAGCGTTCCTGTCGCGCCGCACATGTTCGCACGTGGCAGATTTAGATCTACTTTCTCTTTTTTCTAAAAATATACAGGGCGAACCGTAGCCACTAATCTACTATAGATTCTTCAGCTGTGCCCTTTTGTTCCACGTATAAGAGGAGAGACACGTGGACTCCGTTGATACGATTTGCAAGGGCGAAAGGAACTTTTTCTATTAACTTTTTTCTTTTTCGGGTGGGACCACGTACAATATGGTCTACATGGTGTGCGCCTGCGTGGCGTCTTTTAATTGAGCTACTTGTATTACGGTCAATGCGGTCCATTTTAGCCCATTTAATACCAATATAGCCAAAATTAAAATACGAGTTAGAATTATGCAATGCAGGATTTGCACGAATCAAATGAAAAGTAACACTAAACACACTAATTATACATATACACGATATTCAAAAAAAAAAATAAAGAGTAAAATTTATAATTGAATATTTTACATATTTTTATTAATAAATAATATATGAGTCATATTTTTGGTGTATAATTTGTTGTGTATAGTTAGTGCACGTGATATTATTCTTAAATAAATGATGCTTGAAAAAAATATCATCTCTATTTCTATCGCATGAGTGGAACCATGTTGATGTAGATGAACTTCCCTGATTATAATACGGCAAAAGGATGACTAAATGTATAAATTTTTATTTTTTTTAAAAATGAGATAAAATACATAAAGTAAAAAATAAATATGTTATTTGGTGAGATCCAAAAGTTAAAAATAAAAATAAAAATATTAATCATTTTATATAATCTTGTAGAGCCACTAACGATAAATTTGAATTTTTTTTCCTTTACTTTTAACTTTTCTTAATGTCTGTATTTTGTTAGAGACGGAGGGAGTACTCCATAATTCATACATACAAAAAAAATCTTTAAAAAAAGGAATAAATTATATAAGAATGACCTGTAAAATTAATGTTTTACACCAACTAATAATAACATGTCACGTTAAAAAATTAGGAAAATATCAAGAGATTTAAAATTTAATATAATTGATTAAACAATTTTACTGTAATAAATAGTAATTAAATAGTATGGTAATTCATCTCAAATTCTGTGATCTCCTATTAGATTCTTTACATAACATATTATTATTAGATGATGTAAAACACTAATTTTATAGACAATTCTTAAATAATTTATTCTCTTAAAAGAAACTGATTGTTACTGTTTTGAATAGTAAAAATAATTAAGAATATTTAAAAGGTCATAATGTGATAATTATAAATTATTTCCTTCGCTCTTTAAAGAATAATTTAAGATATAAAAAAGAATCGTTCACAAAATAATGACAACAATTATATGAAGTAAAGTGTAAACATGTCGGATTCATAAGTCAAAAAAATAAAAATAAAATTGTGAGATTATTAAAGATAATCTTAAAATATTCTATTTGTGAGATCATTAATTAAGGATAATCTTAAAATTTAGGATATTATTTGGAGGACAGACGAGTAGTACATACGTATTCTGGTGGGCAGCATTAGGGAAAGGAGACTTGAAAGAAAAGCAGTTTTGGCAGGAATCGTTGTGATCCACGAAAAACCTCAAAAGCAATTATACAACTTACTTTTTCTATACCAAAAAGTGCGGCCACTTTATGAAAAGCCAAAATGGGTGAGCGGGCGGGGCAGGCGGACGGGCAGGGGTAGCCCCGGAATTGGTGAAAAAAATAAATTCAGAATCAAAAAAGTGGAAGAGAGAAAGATAAGATATCAACGCCACCCACATACAAAACCTTGTGGCTCTCAATTGTTTTCCCTCCCATCTGACGTGGCTCTCTCCCACTTTAGTTTTAACAAGATCAAGAAAACCACAAATAACCAGCAAGGCAGGGCAGGCAGGCAGCTACCCTCCTATAACTAATTAACTATTATTAACAAACAAATACTACTCCCAATCCAAACCCCAACCTTTCCACCCGCAAAATTGCTAAAAGCCCAAATCATCCGACTCACTGAGTGACCCAAATCCCTAAATCATCGGAACAATCTCTCTTATTGGATAACGGAACACTAATGTCGGACCCTGCAATAAAGCTCTTTGGTAAGACGATTCAGCTGCCGGAGAATTGCGCTTACGGCGGTAGATTCCGGCGGAGTTAACACGCCTTATTCTTCTGAAGCTCGTCCTACACGACGGTCCTAGTGAAGATCGTTCTTCATCGTCTAATTCGTCGCTGGAGGAACACAACTCGGACAGAGTCGGCGATGAGCAAGAAGCAGAGAAGAAGGTATGGATTGGATTCATTAATTTGGAGTATAGCAAATATGACCGCCCGTTTTTCGTCATAAAGGAATAAATGGGTGGATACTTTGATGAATTTTTATTGTGACATAATAAACCCTGTATTTGGAGATTTTGGGTGTAATTTGAGTTTCTGGGAGTAGTAGTTTTTCATTCATTTAACTTGAAAGTAGAGAGCTTTGTGTTGAAAAACTAGTGCAATTTTGGTGTTTTTGGACATGTGAGTTTTACTTTATCTGAACTTCATTACTTTCTTAGTACTTTAGATTCCTGTTCTAGTCCTCTGGAGTCCTGGATAAACTCCAAAACTTTAGTTCTGGATAATTTCTATGGGTGAGGGAGTCCAGATTACGTATGTTGACATTTTTAATCTTAAGGATATGGAGTCTTCAATATACTAGATTGAATTATTTTGATAGTTTACATTTGAAATTATGCTGTTATCTATTTGTTTTGACTTGTGTAGTTTAGTATAGTTTTCTAGTAACCTACTTTTTTTTTTAGTGAGCGTTTCAACTGTGGTAGAGATACCCCTTTCTAAGAATATTACAATAGGATCGTTTTGTTTTTATTCTATGTCCATAAGTTTTCAGGTAATTTGTTGTGGTTTTCCTAGTGTTGGATTATAAATTTTGGATCAAGCTGATCATTTTCCAACCCTAAATGATTTTATGATCATTGATAAGCAAGGGACTGCGGATAGACTGCAGCTTTTCTTTATTAGCTTTGGTGTTGTTTTCTTCTGTTATTCTTACGCATCTTGAAATGTTTGGGTTTAATCTTGTTTCCATCCTAAATAGAGTATAGCCTTGCCAATTTCTTGTTGAATTTTAGTTTTGCTGATACTTTCAAAGTTTAGTCGTGTCTCAGTGTGCTTCCATACCAGTCCTGTCCCATCTCTCTATTACCTTTATGCTCCTTAAGGTTGTGGAGAGACTGAGTAGAAAGAAATAAGTTTGGTATACCATAAGGAACATTAAACTCCTTGTTATATAACATTTAGCACTTTCTCTCTCCTTTGTTGTCTGCGCAGACAGATGGACAATGCTTAAAAATTTATATTATGTTCTCAAAATTTTGTATTTAGAGTTTTGATTTTGACACTAATGTATGAAAATTTTAAACAATTTATATTGCATACTATTGTAGAATGCTTGATTAGTTTTAGTTGTTATCTGATCTTGTTATTCAATTTTGATGCACCCTTCAGTTTATACTGAATTCCCTTTCGGCCAATGATTTATCAGTATAGTGTATAATTGGTTGTCTTTTAGCCAAACTTGTCATAATATAGAACTTTTTGGAAGGCTAGTTCTAACACTTAGTTTGCATTTTTGTTTGGAAAAATTATCCCAGGATCCGACAGGGGAACCACTGATCGATACCAAAGAGGAGGATGGAGCCCAACCTATCATGTTAGAGGAGTCTAAAGTTCGAAATGCAACTTCAACTGTAAACGACAACACAAAAAAACTTGAAAACTGATGCTGCACCTGTTGATGATCCAAACACTGAAGAAGCACAGAGTGAGACAAGTAAACCCACAAGAGAAGACTCTGAAGAAACCGGACAAGATACTTCCATGTCCCCGTTGTAATAGCATGGACACTAAATTCTGTTATTATAAATAACTACAACGTTAGCCAACCCCCCGACAACTTTGCAAGAATTGCCAGAGATACTGGACAGCTGGTGGGACTATGGATGAGGATGTGCCTGTAGGTGCTGGTCGTCGTAAGAATAAGTACTCAGCCTCTCATTATCGTCATCTAGCTGTCTCAGAAGCTCTTCAGAATGCTCGAGTAGATCTTCCAAATGGAATCCACCATCCTACTCTAAAGACCAATGGTACTGTCCTGACGTTTTGGCTCCGACACACCCCTCTGTGAGTCAATGGCTTCAGTTATGAAAATATCTGGTAAGAGCAATGATGAATGGCTCAGAAAATGGGTTTCACAAACCAGAAGAAACCAGAAGTCCAATTTCTTATGGACCTGGAAACAATGGGGATGATAACTCAAGTGGATCTTCAGTAACTGCGGCAAATGCGAAAGGATGAGGTTTGGAAAACCTGAGTTGCAAAATCCAGTAAATTCAGGAATTTCCATGGCTTCCCCCCTCAGTTACCAGTCTATCCTGGGGCTCCTTGGCCTTATCCATGGAATACAGGTCAATGGAACTCTCCTGTACCTTCGCCACCTGGTTTCTGCCCTCCTGGTTTTCCTATGCCATTCTATCCTGCCGCACCTTACTGGGGTTGTAGTGTACCGGTACCAGGTACTTGGAATGTCCAATGGGTTACCCCGGCAACTTTGTCTCCAAACCACGCTGCCCCTACTTCTGGTCCTAATTCCACAACATTGGGGAAACATTCAAGGGATGAGAACGTGCCTAAATCAACAGACTCCTTTGACGAGGATTCATCAAAAGAGAACAATCCCGAGAAGAGCCTTTGGGTTCCCCCAAAAACATTGAGAATTGATGACCCAGGAGAAGCTGCAAAGAGCTCGATATGGGCAACATTGGGGATAAAAAATGAAAGAGCTCATTTAGTTACTGGAGGAGGTCTCTTTAAGGGCTTTCCACTCGAAAGGTAATGAAAAAAAGCCATATTCTTCAATCCCTCTGCAGTACTACAAGCCAATCCCGCAGCAATGTGCAGATCTCAAAACTTCCGTGAAAGCACATAGGTAGGTAGCTAAGTTTGTCTCGTGCTATACTGGTGGGGGTAATGAAAGGGCAAGGTGATTGCTTCATAAAATTGTACAACAACTTTATGAACGATCATGACATAATGATTCATTAGCTCCAACTCTAAAATTCAGTTACCATACAGATCATCATCGAGCAGGGGAATCCTATATGTTCTTTTCAAGGGGAGGGATTCAATTGATTAGTTGAAATAGCCAGTAGCCACTGACTTCTACTTCTTTTAGGACATTCAGGTAAAAGATTGAATAGTTTCTCTTGATTTCAAGTAGTAGATGTTTTGTTTACGTGTTGAGTGAATGTACATATATTATACTATAGTGTGAAATAGTGAAAGCAAAGCGTAAAAAGTTTTTGTACCATAAGCCTTGTGCAGTACTGTAAATTTTGTGAATGAAGTTCGAACCTTTTCATATGTATATATGTTACTGTTGTCATGGGAGGATTCTTAGGTCTTACTACCTCATCCTTCATATAAGCCCACAGATAATTTGGCCTCTGGAATTCTACACACACAAAAAATCACTACCGTGAATGAAGGGCTTTGAGTGGGACTCCCCAATGCACAAGTATTGCTTGTGACGTGTTTAGCTTTAGGTATGACATTTACTTTTCCATTGTAACAGAGTTACAGAGGCCCTTAATTTTTGAAGTAGAAAAAGGTCCTGAAATTGATTTACATGTTTATATATGAGGATATTATCAAAAAATAAATATGAATATAACATATTTGGGTAAAAGAATTGATAGCATACTCCAAATGGCATGATTTCCTTGCCGGTCAATTGGATTAGAACTAGATATAGATTTGACAGCCAATGTATTGAGCTTACAGCAGTCGATGCTATAACATAAAGTTCTCGAGACTGCAATTCGAACTTGGCCAATTTGACCTCGCTTCTTAGGAATTTAATTTAAGCTCAAACAAAATCATAAGATCCATGGTAAAATGAGCAAATCTCGAGATTGCCTCGTAACAAAGAGTAGGATCATGTGATATATTTAAAATAATGTAACTAAAATATAGTACAATGTTTACAATATGTGACTGAAAGTACGTAATAATGTTGACGAACAAAACTTGATTCTAGATGGATCAAAACTCGAGATGGTGAAAAATAAACGTGTTTGAGTTGGAACAAGCCAAGTTTAGCTCTGACTAGTGCACACCACTAATTATGTTGAAGCATAGCTAGATCATTGGGGTCTAAGATCCCAAAGTCAACTCCACAATAACTTTATATTTATACTATCATAGTTTTGTTGGAATTCACCCCAACTGACTAGCTTGTCAAAAAAGATAGTAGTATTAATTCTCTTTCAATTAAGATTTAATGGCGATATGTGGTGCTTATAATTGAAGGCATATACTAGTTAAATAGACTTTCATGTGCATGCGGATTCTTAAATGCAACTAATATGCTACTACTACAGCGTCTCATAATTGACTATTATATATTTATATTCATGCTCTATGTATGATTAATATTAACAATATTATTATTATCCTTAATAGCAGCAAAAAAACACTCTGTATACTTAGTTTTGGTCGTTCTTTGGCAAAGCATGAAGATTAGGCTTTCATTTAAACAAAGCGAAAGAGGCACTCTGTCTGCTGTTATTAATATAATTTTAATTTATGGCTTTTTCATTGGGCAAGCGATGATGGTACTACTCTTAATTAAAACTATAACGATAATAAAGAAGATAAATAAGTAATTATTAACTAGTTACACCATAAAGATTATTGCGGATTTGCGGTACACGAATTATAACCTTAATTTTACCAAGAAAGTTCTTAGAAGAACATAACACTACAATTTACATACGGAGTGCATGGAATCCTAAGATAGCCATCTGACGCTACAAAAACTAAAAGCTCGGTCGCATATTATAAACGTATGCAATTTTAGATAAGAGTCCACATTTTAGCTTATAAGTAATTTTCAATTTTATATCTACAGCTAACACATTTGGGGATATGGACACAATCCCCGACATCTGATATTATGGGTTCAAACCACAATGTCAACCAAGTGCGCTTATATTTTGCAAAGAGTCCACTCTATGGTAACCATAATTAACTTTATTATACTGTTACTATTATTAAACTAAAACCTTTAATGATTTCTAGTTCTTCGGGTGGTGGCTTCGATGGTTGCTCAGCCTCCAAACACTTGTACACAACGCTTTTTTGGTGGATTAATGGTTATGGCCGTTGTGAAACGTTTTCGGTGTGAGTGTTAGCAAATGAGAGAAAGAAAGATTAACAAGTAATATTCTTAAAATTTTTGTGAGTAAAAGTGTGTAATCGTACCAACATACTGAACATAGTGAAAGATCTCTATTTATAAAAATATCTAGTTATCCACGTGCCATCATTGCGGTTTGCAGGTTGGTCGTACCATCAAGCTGTAGGATGAGCCCACATGCTCGGTGATCCCCCTTGGTTGAGATCCATCTACATGTCCAATGAGTCATATCCATAGTCCAAAGGCTATGCTACTTGTATCAACAAACGTCTTATAAGCAGCGCAGTGTCAGTCGATGGATCTCTCGAATAGCGTCTTCAACACCGAGTTATCAGGCAGCGAGTGGGGACTTCAGGAGCATCAGGTCTGGGTATTTTGTGGCCTCTCATTATTATTTAGAATAAACATGAAATAGAATAAAAATACATTCTTAAATATTACAAAAATTTTAAATAAATTTTGATTGGTGAGATATTGGAGTTATTTAATATACACCCTAAACCATATACAGACAAGGTGATTAAATAGACAAATAAAAAACAAGTCTATAAAGGAGGAGTAATATATATATATCGAGACCAACCTCATTCATAAGAAACATGATCCAAGATTTTCTCCCCTCTTATTGATGATACAAAGTACAAATAAAGGATGCCAGCTTATAAGCCCCAAAAACGGTTCATCAGACCAATCGACCACCCCCTAAGGATTAATTTCTCATTTTCTCTCTCGTAAGTGGTTCAATCAACCTTTAAACAAGTGGAGTACATAAATATACTACTAATACATAATTCCTCGGATCTGAAGCTTTGGCGGTTTCTAAGAAACTGGAACAGCTAGCTAGTAGCTACTCCTCCTATAGATTATAATTAATTGTTCTTGAGGTCTATATATAATACTATAATGCTGAGATTCTGAAATCTTTAGTTCGTCAACCCATTTTTGAGACTCAGAACAGAAATCATCATGGATCGTTCGTGTTTACTTGTGGCTTTTCTTGTAACATCTTTTCTCATTCTTTCCTCTTCCCATGGTACGTAATGTTTGTATTTATAACAAACAATATAACCATAACTATAACTATAACTATAACTATATATATATATATATATAGACACACTTCATTTTTATTTTTTTTGGTTTCTCTCACACAGAGTTTCATTCTTTTATATTTTTGTAGGACGTGGAAGAAAATTGCTGGAAAGTTATGAGAATGAAGAATACGCTACTGGTCTATTAGAGGTTTTATGTTAATTATTACTTTTATGTAATGTAAATAAATTATTTGTTAGTAGTTATTGATGGGAAAAATTAAGTAATTAAATGTTGTTTTGATTTTGTTTAGGGAAGTGGAAGAGATGATTCAAGGGAGATGATGGAGTTGGACTATGAATACGCGGGGCCAAACAATAACCCAAAATCTGGTCTTTTGTTTACTACTCCTCCTCCTCCTCCTCCTCTTGCAGGTGCTCCTACACCAACACCGTAAGGTTGTTAATCAGTAGAGTTTCATGTATTAATTAGAATAAGTTTTAAGTATCTAAATTCCTGTAATTTTGTGGAGGGTACTTAATTATCTCTAATCTTGATTTTCTATAGTTAGTGGACGGGAGAAACAATTTGCTTATATTGTTCTTAATTTGTACTAATAATTAACTTTCTTGCAAGTATGGAGAGTTGTTATAATTAAGTGGGCGTGAATTATAATAAAGCTCAAGTCTGGGAATGTAATTGACGCCCACTTAATGGGATAATTAAATTTTTAGTACCTGTACTAGGGCTCGACTTACAAATTGGTACCCAAACTGAAAAAACTTACAAACTGGTGCTTGTACTAGAAAAAACTTACAATCCGTTAAATTTTAGGTTTCCGTTTAATTATTAGGGTTCCTAAATTATAAGTTGGTACCCAAACTGAAAAAAAGTTACAATATAGTGCTTGTACTCGTAAAAACTTACAATCCGTTAAATTTTAGGGTTCCTTTTAATTATTAGGATTCCATATTTGCTAGTTTCTTTTAATTTGCTCATAAATGTGTGTTTTAGTGCTTGTTGCAATTATTTTCCGTTTAATTATTAGGATTCCATTCGGCTTGTGTTTTAGTGTTTGTTTATTTATAGTATTATATGCACATGCATGTGCAATATTTCTTTAATTCAAGCAAATTTTTACTTTTGCCTAAAATGAGAAAATTCTTCACAAAAAAAATAAATAAAGTAAGATACCATGAGTTAAATAGATATATATGATGCTATTGAAAACTTTCAAAAAATAGTTTATATACATTCTTCCATCATATATATTTAATATTAGCTAAAAAATTAGTATGAATAATTTTAAGAATAATTTTTTAAGAATAATTTTAATTGAAATATTTTTATAATACTAAATTTTTTAAGAATAATTTTAATTTTTAAATATATATTTAATATTAGCTAAAAAATTAGTAGTGGTGGTAAAAAAATGATAAAAATAAATTCAAAATATCATGTCACTTTATAGTCCTATAATAAAAATGTATTAATTACAATTATAAAACCAATTGAAAATAAAAATACATATCAACCACCAGTTTGAGTACCAACTTGTAAGTCGAGTTCTAGTATAGGTACCAAAAGTTTAATCACACAGATTCTGTTAGTCAATCAGACTTTTCCGTCGTGTCCGTTAGTCAAATTTAACGATTTAACATAAATATTCAAGTACAAGCACCAGTTTGTAAGTTTTTTCTAGTACAAGCACCAGTTTGTAAGTTTTTTCAGTTTAGGTACCAATTTGTAAGTCGGACCCTAGTACAGGTACTAAAAGTTTAATTATTCCCCCACTTAATCATACCAAAGTATCAAACCAAGCCTCTCAAAGTCAAATTATTTCAATTGTGGTCAGCTCAAGGTTGCTCGTCAGCTGTTTGATAGATTGCACCAACGAAACATGGCATTGGTATCTGGATTAGTGTTTCAACGTGATAAATGTGTTGAAGTCTCTAGATTTAGTGTTTCATCCGGAGATGTATGTTAAGAGTACCATTTTCAATTAAAATAAAGTAGGATTCCTTTTTTATATATTTTCGGGTACTATTAAAACAATGTACTAGACTTGCATATGTTTAAATTATAATATAACAAATTATCTCATATGTTTTTAAGTGGAACTGAGGTGTTATATAATTTCAAACTAAAAAATTGTTTTGTTGATTTTTTTTTTTTAAAAAAAAAATTTCCTTCATTTTTCCAGTAAGAATCCTTGGGCCAAAATCCAAAACTAGCGGTTGATATTGATAAGATAAATAATAATAACAACAATAATTAAGAGAATAACCATTACAATAATTATATTCCAAGAACAAGATATGTAGTGAAAGAATGTATTGAATTAAAGTATCAAGTATTCGCCCATAAATCTCAAGCTTTTCAAAAACAGAACAAAGTTCAGCAGAAACTGTTCTCCATTAATTTGACAAATTCATTAAAATCTATTCTTCCATCTCCATTTTCATCAAACACACTGATCATCTTCTTGCAGTTGCCCATCTCCGATCTTTCTTCCAATCCCAGAGCACTGACAACTCTCTGCAACTCCCCTGCATCAATAAACCCATCTCTGTTTTCGTCAAACACATCGAAAGCTCCCTTCACCTCATCCAAGCTAGGCTCTCTCTCTTCAAATAAACGAGAAAAATCATTCAAACCAAACCTCTCGTGAAGCTTTACATCTTCAGGGTGGCAAGAAAATCCAATCTTTCCCATCACCATCTCCACCTCTTCTCTCTGTACATAAATATATACTCCCATTATCTATATTTTTCTCACTTAAGCAAGGCTTCCTTTCGGACAGTTGAATGACTTCTTGTTTCCTTTTCCCAACTTGGTGTATTGCATAGAGGGTTGAGATCTTGAGAAATACTTGTAAATTTTTCTGACCCACCCAGTTGAAATTAATTATCTGGGAGAAGAAAAAATACTTAACCAATCCAAGAATCAAGAAAGAAAGTGGAATTGTATGTAGAGATAAAGATAAAGATAAAGATAGTTGATCTGAGACTAATGGTATGTTTAATTCCTTGAAATGAAACAACAAAACAGAATTTGATTATTTTCCCAAAGTAATGAGATTATTCTCTTTCAATAAAAAGCAGAGACTAGAGAGAAGATGAAGACTTGATATTTATTGGGATTTCAAGAAAATGAATGGGTTTGTTATATAGATATGGAAAAGGATCGAAGTGGGTGAAAAGGTCAGATTACATTGTTGGACAAGGCGGTGGAGAAAATGTGTATGAAGAAATGGTCGGGAAACGTCAGAGGAAGTTTCTCAACTCCTGCATTTCAGAAAAGAAAAATATGTAATGGGGGAGTATCATCAGCCTGGCTTGCTTTTCTTTCTCTGTTCTTACCAGGTATATGCGTGTCTTATTTGGGCCTGTAAATTGCCACGCAACTACAAAGACTCGTCGAAGTTTCTTGGAAGTTAGAATTCTTAGTAGTCCTCTTTAGGTGGACTACTATTTTCCACATATTTTAGTGCTTTTTCCAAATCTTAGATTTGTGGTTTTATTAAATTTGAGTGTGTTGCACGGAAAGGACACAAAATTTGATGGCCTCCCTTGAAATTTCCAAAGGAATGTAAAGTAGTTCACTTCTTTTTTTAAAAAATTAGGAAATTATCATTAGATTCAAGATTCATATTATAAAAAGAATATTGAATCCTTGTTAAATTATCAAAAAAAATATGTAAACTTATTATTTTTGCACTAATGCCATTGAACTTTGAAATAATTTTTAAAACTACTTAAAACTTGACCATATAAATTGATGTGTCCGCTAATACACACATATGAGTTAGCCAAACTTTGGGACATTATTAACAAATATTTGAAAGTTTAATAGTTTTGATGCAAGAAAAATAGTTTGTAGATTGTCGTTGATTTTTTCTATTATTAAATATTAGATGCGATAGTACATGTGTGCACATTAATTATTAGAGTATTAGACCTTTTAGAATTGCGCATAGCCACAAATATTTTCCTTTTTTTCTAGTAATTAGGGGCATGTTATTATGTTCAAGCTTAAACTGTGATATTGTAATTTGTAACAGCTAGGTAAACTCCTAGTGCTTTAGTATTAAAATATAGGGTAATAAGGGAATTTATTTTTAGAAAGTGTTTTTACAAGAAATTATAAATGTATCTTAAATGTTACCTAACTCTATTGACCTTTTTCTATTTTTTATATTTAGGTAAAAGACTTAAATTTCCCCCCTAATTTCGGTTCATACTTTTAGAGGTTTCCTCGAAATGAATTGCGATCAAGGCCTCAGGCTATTACTGAGAGAAAATTGCAATCAGGCTTTACAATATAAAGCTATTTCCAGATCAATGCTCATTGGGCTCAGCCCATATTTGTGTCCAAGAAGACCATTGTGTTCTGGCTGGCTGTTAGACCCTTGTTGGCTTGACACTCAAATTGTGCGGCAGCTTGACATAGATTGGGCACAGTGAGCGGCATATGGGCGTAACGGGCGTAGATAGGCGCAGCGTTCGGCAAATGGGCGCGGCATGTGGCAACTAAGTTCAGTGGAGGCAGCAAACTTGAGACATATGTCAAAAATGGGTGGATCCCGGGGATCTACATGATGACTGTTCGAGCACGCATGATGTCTGTTGGTGGTACTTTGGAAATTTTCATAAGTGCTACTATAGGGGAGGGGTGGTCCGTGAAGTCTACCCGGGTCATGGGCGGGGTGCCATGGCCGATGCCTGGGGCATGTTGGGGCATTGTTGGGCTCCCCTAACAACAATGCTAGAGACGGATTGGTGGCTTAGATCGGATTGAAGACCCATTCATGAGCAAGGCATGGTTGGGCAAATGTTCATTGAAACGTGGGCAACATACGGATTGTCGGGGCACAATAGCGAGTAGGCTTGACACCATTGGCAATGCTGGGTCATGGTGCACCGGGATGCTGCAACATTCGATGATGAAGACCAAGGTTTGTGGGACAAAGGCTTGGCAAGACAAAGAGGGGCGCTTGATATATAGGCTGGGCCTAGAGTGCCAACGAGTTGCATGGGTTCAGTGCTAGGCAATGTGGGATATGTTGGATGACAGATGAGCACTAGATGATTGGGCTGCATGAGGTGCCAGCCAACGCTGGGCGTTGGGCTGCATAGGGTGTCAGGCAATATTGGTGCATGGCTGGGCAAAAGGCATGATTTTACTTGATGGGCTGAACAGCGTGCAAGGACTGATGCATGTGGAGGCAATTAGTGGGCTGGCGTGCACAGTTGGCGGGATTGCGAATTTGACTGGGTCAAAGAGCAATTGAGGTGCAATTTGAATCAGCAGGTTGCACATGGCAATAGGGCTGCGGGTCAGATAGTGGGAGCAGTTGGGAGCTGACAAGCTGGACATAGGTGTGCATAGGCGCATGTGATTGGCATGATTGAAGGCTGGAAATGCAGAACATGTGTGGGCACTCAGGGAGTGCATGGCTGCTGCATGTATGGCATGTTTCAGGTTTGATGTGCAGAACATGGATGTGCACTGCAACACGTGATTGTCATGGTTCCACTAGCCTGCTACACATTTGAATGCTGGATTCCTATTGGCTGGAGCCCTTTGGCAGTTGGGGGTGTCAACTGACCATTAGGCTATAAATAGGCAGTGCCTGGGGCACGAAATTGGTAAGGAGAGCAGAGTGAGTGAATGCTTGGAGCAACTCTTGGGAATGTCTGGGACATGCTCTGCGTCTTAAACCCTTTGGCAGTTGGGGGTGTCAACTGACCAAGTAAGCTAAGAGTAGCTTGTGCCTGGGGCACGAATCTGGGCAAAGGGAAGTAGGGCATAGAATAGATGCTTGATACGGACTTTGCATGTACATACACAGGTTAGACAGGGTCTAGTGTATTGTAAGCCTTCGGGCAAATTCCTAGTTTATTGAGAAAGCAATAAAAGGTTGGGCGTTGGCCTGTAAATTTGTGTGTTGTCCGTTGCTTGTTTACTTACAACTTGTGTGGCAAATCAGTGTACTTGAAGCTGGGCTTGGGCGTGCTGATTTGGTTGACAGTGCTTGGAGTGCTGTGCGGAGTGGCTGACTGGGTTGCGAGGAGGCAGGCCAGGCCATCATAAGGCGAAAAATTCGGGGTAAACCGAGGGCCTTGTGACACTGGCCCTACCAGGAAGCCTGTGAGCGCAATCCACCACATATGAATAGCTTTTCTATTTTCTGAGCCAACTGAGCGACGTTGGGCTTCGGATGACTCTGTGACATGTAGGTCCTTTTTTCTTTTCTTTTCTTTTCTTTTTTTTTCAATTTTCCCTCGATATTCTTTCATAAGGTTGTTACTTTTAAGTTGTAAAAACTTCCAAAATTTGATTTGTTTGTTAAAGCATTCCTATTTTATGTAAGAAATGTAAACTTGCTTGACATATGACATCCCATCTGTCACGACTGCCTTTAGTTTATATCCGTGTCAAAACATTTTTATGAACAAAAAAATTATATAAAATGATTTTGTGATATTGTTGGAATGCTCGAGACTGTTTAATTAGCAGCATTACCTCATTCAATATCAGAGTTTTTCGACATCTATAAGTATATATAACAAGTCAATTGAAGATTTTATTTAAATTTATTTGGTTGATTTAGTCATTAGCATTACATCATCAAATAAGAGAGTTTTTCGACATTGGTGAAAACTGACTAGAATTATAATCGGTAGAACGTCATATTCACTTGTAATAATAGAATCCGCTATATCTAAAAAAATGAGTCTACTATCCTTTATCTTGTTTATAAGAAGATATATTTATAGATGAGGTTTTAGGACCCCCTAAAAAAATACTCCCTATAATCAAATCAAAGTTTGTTCATTTATCCCACAAGCCGCAGAATTACACAAGGCTTTGATGATATATGCTGTTAACGCATACAAATTCAGCGTAAGCTGATTACATAAACTGACCTTATACAACAACTTTCTCTTATGGGCGCCATGACAACAGATTATAAATGTCATTATAAATTATACAATTACTACTACTATATACTATTACATCACAAATTAATGCTCATAATACTTCAAATTAAAACTGCCTTTTCATCAAATGTAATCATGGAAATACTCTCTCCTGAACAATTAATCCATTTTGGATGAGGAAGGTAAATTTTAAAATATTCCCCCTTTCTATTGGACATATATAAAATCACCCCATTTATGATACTTTTCAATTAAACTAGCAAAATCTAGTTTTATGCTTGAACTTACCGTATATATAAATATATATGATTTGTATATATACTATATAGCTATGTCTAGTGGCATGCATGGCTGGTGCCTAACGAAATTGGGCACCAGAATAGGTCTGACCAAAAGACCAGCCAGAAGGTGCAACATTGTAGGACACCACACTGCGGCCATCACTAGTGGTGACCTTGAAAGAGAGGCTTTGTCCATTAAGGTAGCTGTTGCTCTGCCAGTTCTGTCCCCAATTCCTTGACATTGGTTGCCACTGAGTTCTTGAACCCTTTATATATACTGCATGTACATCTCCGGCTCCTCCAACATTAGTAACAAGGACAAGGTTGAAGTAAGAGTGACCATTTATGGTAAACCTAATACCTCCTCTCCTCCTGCAGGGTACCCTACAAACGCATCCATGAAGAAATATGATCTTATAAGTAAAACATTGAATTGATCTCAAAACATAGTAGTTTCTACTTTACTTTTTAGCATGTACATTTGAACTACCCATGCCAAAGGCGATTTAGCAAACAGTATACTCAAACTTAAGAGGAAATTACTGTATCGTGCAGTTAATGAGACTCGAATCATATGCTCTCTAAGTTACTTTTTAGTCCTACAGTCACATCAGACACATTTTCTCGATAATAATGATTATTTACAGCACATGTGATTGTTGAGTGTAGGATTGGAAAGTAGGACCATAAAGCATTACTTGTACAAGTGACATGATCTAATGTTGAAAGTATAGATTCCCTTGAAGTTATGCCAACAGAAGTGAAAAGGGCCATAAAAATAAGTACCTTCTGTAAGCAACAGGGACAATCCCAGCTCTGTATTGAGCAATGCGGAGAAAGACAGGCTGAGAGAGATCAAAGTGGTGGTTCGGAGAGTCACACCAGCCGCCCGGTGGGCAGAAGTTTGTGGCGGTGACTATGATTGAACCGCGAAGGCACCACTGTGGATCATTCACACATACAAGTTGAAAAAGCATGCTCCACAGCTCAATTCCAATTGTCAAACAGGGCTGTGCTAAGTGCTGCTGTATTTGTCCCATACCCTTGGCTGTACAAATTTCCATACCCACAAGCCCCACCTTACATAAGAAAAATAAAATTAACTTTAACCATTTGCGTAATAATACGTAAGTATTGGTAATTGTTGCAAAGTTATAAGTCTTTGTAAAAACATACCCATTGTCCCAGAAGCATCACCTCCTCCATAGAAGGTTGCATGAGCATTTATCCAACCCCTGCCATAATACCCATCAACGGATGAGAAAAGTGAAAGAAAACCCACTACTAAAATTCCGCTGATCAGAGCCATGTCCAATCCTGCACAAGTTAAAGCAAATGGGGTTCTTTTTTAGCATTTGAGTGAAACATCGTACTCTGTTAATTAAGTTAGCCTAAAAAGAGGAAGTGGAAGAAATAGTTACAAGAAAATGATGATGAGATCTGAAAAAGGATTGTGAGGAAATGAAGAGGGATTCTCAAGGGAATAAATAGGAGTTTGGTGATGGTGGGTTTGGGCTTTGAGGGCCAACATCAAAGCTGACAACTTTCAGTACCCATTTGCCAGGGACCCTTAATTGTTTGACTAGTCATTTCTTTGGGGTTCTGTTATGAGGAAATGATATGCATGTTTAATCTATGGAGAATTTGGGATTGAATTTGAAGATGATCTAACTCTGTTAAAAGCACAAGCCGCGTGGTTTTGCAGCTGTCAAATTTGGAAATCTTCTCAATCCAATGTGGGGCAGAGTGAAGAAATATGGCCATGGCTCTATGGTTTCTGCTCTAGGAGGATGAAAAAAAAAGTATTAAACCTTTTCTTTTAATTTCCTTGTCCGAGTTTGTTTACAGGCTTACAGCTATCGCTAATTGGGATTTGCTGGTCTAATCAAAAATAAAAGCCAGCAATTCACACTGATGGCCAAATGCCACGTGATGGGATGAAGAAAATCCATGGCATTAATCACTGAGAGATACAACTAACAAGTCTTTACTCTTTGAATTGCCCATTCAAAGTTTGATTTTTCCTTTTTCCAAGCACCAAGAGCATTTTCATGAAGTTGACTTACTTTCGTTTGTTTGTAAACACTCCAGAAGAGAGTTAATACAATCATTTAACAACAATTCACCCGCTTACGAATGAAAAGTAAATAAATTATTACTACAATGATATTGTCTGTGTCGATTTAAGGGTACTTCAGAGTTGGATTAAGTATTCAACTATCCATTAAGACCAGGTATTACATAAGGACAGACAGTCTTTATAGCTGAATGCGTGGCCGCACAATATCCTCAATGTGAATAACTGCATATACCGAGACATACATACACATATATATATACATATACACATATATATATATACACACACATATATGTGTGTGTGTTATACACACACATGCATGTAAGATGTCGGTGCTCATTTTTCCTTTTCTTTTCTGTTTTTTTGAAATGGGAATTGCAATGTTCAGTAAATCTTTCTTATACATTGTTACTGCAATATGAAGAAGGGAGAAATTCAGAATTAACTGTGCTACCTAATTAATTGGAGTACCTAATGGTGTCAATATTTGGAAAGTGATACCTCTCTAATCCATTTGTCATTTAATACAATGGCTCTCCATCACACGCCACTCAATTCCGCATTAGACGCGTCCCACGCTACAAAGCTAAGGCAAATACCTTTTCTGCCCAATCCCATCAACAACACTTTATCAGTGTAATACAACTTGTAATATAAGATAAGAGTCATACAGGTCCATCTCATTAAGCATCATAAAGCAAATCTATCCCATAAAAACTGAAGCAAAGAAAAGTAAGTAATTGTGCTTATTGGCATCTAAGGAAGTATTTGTGCTTATTGGCAAATACGAGAGAGAGAGAGAGAGAGGCTGACAACTGAATATCAAGTTTCGAAATTCAAATTGATGCATATTTGTAATTCTATATAATTGAAATTTAGTTATATTTGGCGCTCAGTTCCAGTTCCAAGACTTGGAATTGAGTTGTTAAATATAAGTAAAGAGTTCTAAGAAAAAACGTTAGATAAGGCTTTTTAGTATGGTAATGAGGTCAACCGTCCAATAATAGTATTGTGATCTCCATAAGAAGCATTCCTTGAAGGCCGTGCTTGTCACTATAGTTAAGTGTTCATTTGGTGATCATCGGTTCAAGTCTTATACCAGCCTCCCTCAAAATAGTAGTAAGGTGGTGTTTGATTGTGTCTTAATGCATCTTAACAACTCATCTCTTAATACATCTTAAGAGCCCATATCTTTAGTTTAGACTCATATTTGTATCTTAACTATTCAGACGACCTCTTAATACAAAGATGTGGGCTGTTAAAATACATTAAGAGATGAACTGTTAAGACGTATTAAGATGCAATCAAACACCACCTAAGACTGTATACATTTGACCAAGATCCTATTAATTGCGAGAGCCTTTGTGCAAACAATTAGAGAAGAAGGACAAATGCATAAATAGGGTTGAGGCTTCGTAGGTCAGTAAATTAAGAGGGGGTCCAGAGGACATGTTGGAATTTGGTAGTGGTTTAGGCACCAGTCAGCACCTAGAAAACATCTCCCGAACCATAGAGATTTGAAAGTGATTCCACAGCTAAAACACTGGTTGCGCTTGTGTTGTGTATCATATCCTAGATACTCTCTCTTTATGGTGGCAAACCTTGTGGACCATAAACCATTAAAGGTGACAACCACCTAAGGGACATATAAACGGTTAGGCCAAACAGGCACATGGGTAGTAAATATAGAGTTCAAGGCTATGGACTAGCTCCTTTATTAATGTCCTACAATCAATTTATGAACAGCCTCTAAAATCAAACACCCACTTGAACTAGAAAAAGACCAGAAATTTTTACTTTGTGACCTCCAAGTAATTATGGAGATGGAGTGCTCAATAGTTACTTCTCAATATCAAGGTAACAAGAGATTAAGAAATTAACTTCCACGTATTTCCTTCCGGAAACTCCGAAACAAAATGGGACAAAGTCTTCAAGTCCAGCCGCCTATATGACTCTTGGTTCTATCCTTTCCCCCATCAACGGCGAAAAATAGAAAATAGAATGAAATTGTACTAAGAGAAGCAGAAGTCAAACTCAATTGATTATGGAGCAGCTGGTATAGATATTGGAACTTTGGGACATCAAGGAGTGAATTAATGCGAATGCAATCCAGCTCTACACACTAGATTTGCATTTCAAAGTGACATCATATGCTAGTAATTATTAATATTATAATTTGAACCAAATTCGAATATATATATATATATATATATATGAGAAATGATCCATAGCAAATATTTGTTATTGCTATGCATCAAAAATGAGCAAACATCATCATTAGCGTCCAATAAAGAAACCAACGGCCGAGATTAGAATTGAAAAATTCACATCCGCTACTATTAGTAGTGGACGTGAATTTTTCAGTTTCAATCTCGGCCGTTGGTTCTTGTATTAAACGATAGAGATGGTATTTGCCCATTTTTACTCCATAGCAAATTATACGTGCTCTGCCGACATTTGCAGAGAACATCAACAAACAAACGTTGAGTTTTTGGTTTATTCCTTAATGCTAGTTTTAAAGGACCTGTCAAATCTGAAGATAGTTTTTGTTTAACCACCTTTTCTGGGTGGGAGATTGTTTTGTTCAACCACAGCCCCGTAACTAAAGAAAAGATACCGTTAATTAAACCTTATAAAACTAAAAGCAAACTTTTTATTTATGAAAAAATAAATCACAAAACAGAGCTCAATGAGATATTAGAATGTAGGTGGGACAAAGCATGAAACAACCTCATCATAAATTATCTAAGATTCTGCCAGATGTGTCCGGGGCATTACTAGAAGTGGCCCCCCAAGCAGTTAAAGTATGCAGGGCTCATATTAATGAAGGAACCTGTTTTAGTTTACTAAAAAGGAAATAGCCACTTGGAACTACTAAAACTAGTTTCCATTGTACCACAGGTATGATAACAAATGATACATTGTCTTCATTTTACTACAGGCACATACCTAAAGTTTTGAAGTTGTACGTCATCATCAAAGATCTACCATGTTGTTTAGCCGGAAACTGATAACTTCCAATGAAATATAGACAACTCCTGGGCTCAGCCTCTCTTTCTGTTCGAGAGAACTAACCCACTCGGACCAATCAACAAAACTTAAACGTAACATTTCACCTGTTTAGTTACAAGTACGCTTCGACACCCACCCACAATTCTGAAGCTCTCTCTCACATGGCTAGAGTCCTCCTGACTTGAATATTTGAGCTCCTAAAAAAATTATTTTCAAGCTTAATTGGTACATTGTCACTTAAGAAAGCCCATCATAAGGAACATCCGTGCTGAAAGTGTCATCCATTCTTTGACTTGTGTCTAACACAATTTAATTATCTTGCAGGACCAATTGGGTGCAGTTCTTAACCCTCTAGCAGGACCAGTTGGATCTAGTTCTTCAATATAGGCACAACCATCGTCTCAATTGCAGATGGGCCCTGAAGCTACTAGTCTGCCATGTAAAAGAATAGTACAGTAGTTGTTTAAATTGATTTCATATCATAAGAATATTTGGAGTGTATAAGAATCTCTGGCAACCTTTGTTAGGTAAAGGTTTAACAGGTAGATAGTGACCCTTTTCAATCTTTAGTTCATGGGTCTGGTAGCCTAATACCCTGTTACTTTGAAATGTTTTCCTCGCCACTCCAACAACCAAACCATATTCAACATAACTTCATTTCTCATTTAAGTGAAAACATTTTGACAATGGTATCAGAACTTAACGCATTACAATTTGGCATCAATAAGTCACATGGTTTATAAAGAAAACTCACTAGAGTTGTGTAAAAGTACAATAAATTCAAGATATGGAGATCCTCGGATAGGTTTCCAAACTCTATAAAAGAAGAAAGAAGAAGAAAAAATCCAAAGTAAAGGGAGGTAAGCTTTGGCACGACACTGACAACTTATTAACTGTAGTAAGGAGGGTGAATTTGCGTTGTTGAACTACCAGATTGCACATTTGAGTAATGTGCAGACTGAGCTCCTCTTTACTGAAGGAGCACTGGGATTAATTTGGGTTGTATGTCCAAGCAGGAGTGGCCGCTGTGGCATACGCTGGAACAGAGGAGGGTCCATATGATTGACCAAAAAATGTGCTGGGACCCTTAAGAACAGATGATCTGCCTGCACAGAACCATCACCAGCATACTCACTCCCAGGAAACAATGGAACAGCCAGAGTATTCTGCCAAACCATTGCTGCAGTAGGCACAGACCAGAAGCTTTGTTGCATTGCAAACACACCTGATTGTGGGAGTGTGTAATCCCTACTTTTGTCACTGTAGGCCTAGAGTAAAAAAGTTGTCTCCAATCAAATACAAGCAAAGAGATGTGGTGGAAAGATATAACCAAATGTAGAGAAAAGCATCAAGAAGCATACACTCGAGAACCACATCTTTTACTTGATCAGTGGACCCCCTTTCTTGTAATGATATCAGGTAATTTATGCCTCTTAATTTTTCTCATTTAACATTAATTCAAAGCACATATTTATACCTTTACATTGATCAGTATTACGAGAGTAGGATAGATGAAGCTTACAATAGCCACCATCATATATGCAGTGTCCCTTTAAAGCATCTTTGGCAACTGCTGCAGTGCTGATATCTGAAAACAGAAGTAGAAGCATGCTGCCCACAGACAGCATATGGAAAATGGCAGGCTAAAATTCAGTGAAAACCATATCTTTATAATAAATGTAGAGCCAACCAAATAAATTAAAACCAAGGAACAATACAAACTTAGAAAGAAAAGCAACAAGTCAATGTCAAGTTAGAACTTTGGGCACAAATGTTGCAAGAGAGAAAGAGGGGGGGGGGGGGAGGGAGAGAGGGAGAGAGAGCTCAACAGCAACAAAGCCTAAATCTGGAAGAAACCTCATATGTGAAGCTGTAGAAAAAAGTAAATTTTTAACTGAATCCATCTTTCAAGTAGGAGGGGAAAAATTAAATCAAATGCAACACTCTTTCCGAAATCCAAGAGTTCAAGAAAAGTCAACAAAGGAAAGAAGGGCAAACACAGGAATTCAACTTACATACAATCACAGGAATTCATGTGCAGACTGATTGACTAATTTCAACTTACAAGCGTAGGCAAAATTAGCAATGCCTTCTTCTTTCTTTTTCTTCTTTTTTAACCTTTTTTTGCATTTCATTTTCACAGTGGGGCGGTAAGTTTGGGGGGTGGGATTTTTTTTTTGGGCAGACGTAACACGGTTTGCAAGGCCTTAATGGTTGTTCTGATATGGATATACCCAGTTGTTCTTGGCTATCAACTTTTGAACTAAATAAACAAAATGAACCAAAACAAGAGTGGAGAGCAACCAAAAGTGCCTTCTGGGTTGCTTTGGCCTTTGGAAAGCACAGAGAGAGATTAAAGAAGTTCTTCGAAGCTCTTTTTCTCTCCATTTTTTTTCAATCCCTGTATACCCCATTTGATCTGTAAACTTGTTTATTTTCACTGACACAATATTTGGAGATTAAGAATTTCATACTCTTGTACATTTAGGTCCACAAGCATAATCTGGGTTTATATTTGATGTTAGGTATCCTAAAACTGTACCCACTGGATTTATAGAAATGTATCTACAAGTATAAAGAAAATTCAAACATAATCAATCTTATTTCAATATTCTAGAACCATATATATTTGAAAAGGTCATGTCTAAAGTCTGTTTCACCAGTGCCACCCCAGATTTTAAATAATCATCAAGCTCTCCACCGAATCAAGTGCAACACGAAATCAATCCTAGAAAGGGAAGGGGGGGGGAAGTAGATAGAAGAAAATCAATATAGAATTAAAATTGAACATGCAATTTCCATACGTTTTCAGTTTTTCTACTTGACCCCCAAAAGGGCTTGCTAAAGAGTATCTCGGTGTTTTTGTCATTGTTGGTGTATTTTTTATTTAACAATTATTGAGTTATGAGAAATAAACATAACCTGTTATTTAAATACCCATTCCACCAAGAAACAAAGGGACTACTGAAGAAAATACATACGGGTTTAAAAAACAACAATATCTGAGATATAATTGCACACGGTTTGCACGAACAGTTTTAAAGGCAAAGTTTTAAGCAAGAGAGAACTGCCGTCCTAAGAAGAAAAGTTGTACTGCAAAACTACAACTAGAAGGTGTCCCCAAGAAATCCCTACAGGTTCATGTTGAGATAACTCTTCCAAATGTGGAATTGCTCATAGACAATAGGATATACATATCGTGAATACTCTCTAAAGAAAGAAAAAAATTCATCCTTTACCCAAGTTGAATGACATCGATGACTGACACTCACCAAGTTTCTCACGCCCTCGAGGTGGTTACCTAGAATAGATGTTTTTCCGGAACATCACCAGGGACCCTTGTTTGTTGTTCACGAAGTTCATGGTCTATTTCAAATATCAATATATACACCAGTTCATTACCAACGAACAGATACAGGCTCTAATGATGAATCAAAATATGAAACCATATTTAATTGACCTGATTAAGGATCTAACTGCTAGTTAACAATACAAAATTAGCTTAAACTTCATCATCAGCCTAAATCTCCCCAACAATATTTTATTTTTTGGCTCATTGGGTGTAATCTCCCACATAATAAACGATACAACAACAAAAACAATAGACTTAACTGATTTATACGGGAAAAATTAACATTACCAAGTTTGAAACACACATTAAGCAGCAAGCCAGGATGGTCCAAAAGGAGATTAGCCAATCGGCCTAGCCAAAACATTGTGGAATTTGCAATGAGAAAAACCACATTTAGCTTTAAATAGGCAGCTTCAGGCACATAATATATTGAATGTCAACAGGGCAAATTTTGGAAGTTACATCATAGTTATTTGAGATCTTGATGGACATTACTAGAACATATACATGGACCCCCAGAAAAAAGAAAAAAATATTACTAAATTACACTATTAAATCCTATCATGTATACATCCTCCAGTTTATAAAGAAATATTCAACTCCGTTTTACATTCAAAGTCAATTTTATCTCACTATACATACGTAGCTTAATCCGTGGATTATTAAGTTTGCACATTTAATTAACTTTCTTTTCATTCAGAAACTACCAAATATTTCCAAAAGCAAGTTACGATACCAATTTCTCCAGTAAAACAATATATTTCAACAAGTCTGAAGGCACGCATTAAACCAATAATACCCAGTCAAATTGTGAGTTTATGGCTAGCAATAGGGATTATAATTTCAAACACAAAACAAGGCAGACGAGGTAGAGTTACGAATTCAAAGAAAGGCCCTGGTTGTGATTGGTCCCCAAACATTGCACTTTTTGGTAGGGTTGACCAATCTTGCCGTACCGAAATGTTTGCAAAGCAGAAAAACGAGCTCTTCTTCAGTGGCAACTTCCCAAGGCAAGGTATTTCCGCAATGTGGAGCACCTTTGAACGGCGTCTGCGTGTACCTAAACTGAGGTGCCCAGTAGACGACATTTCGGCCTAATTAGTTATTAGGGTTTGGGGTCAAGGTTTAGAGAGTTCTAATTCATGTGTGAATAGTTTGGGTGGAGGTGGATTAAGGTTTTTATACGGATTATGATGGTGGTGGTACAGAAGAACTGAGTTTTTTCCGACGGAGTTGCTTCGTTCTGGGAGCTTTTACCCTCCTAACTCCTAAGCCCCGACTTCAGCTCGCTCTCGCAACAACACTCTTTGTAAGTTTTCAAAATATAAGAAAAATAAAGGAAAATATACAGTTTTAAAAACTAACTTTTAAAACTAATGAAAAATTAAATAAACGAATGAAAATTTGAGTTTTTTTTTTTTAAACGTAAACGAAATAAACAAAAAAAAAATAGATTTAATGACCAAAAAAACCCTTCAACTCTACTATTTTTTTTCAATTAAACCTTTGAACTCTTGTTTTATTTCACTTATAACCTTAATATCTTTGAAATTGTTACAAAAAGACCTTTATTTACATCATAGGTCAAACCATGGTTAAATAGGCTGAAGTGGATGACACACGGCAGCTGAAGTGGGATCACATATGGCAACAACTGCGTAAAAACATTTTTGTAAGTATTTTTTAACATATTTAATTTACACACAGTAAAAAATATGTAAAAATAATAAAAAATAAAAAATTTAAACGAAAAAGAGACAACAAAAACACGCTTCCCATTTGAGAAATTTCTTCCTCTTCCAAACACTAAATTCCATCATCGGCAGTTTCCTCCTCCACTACCACCGACCAAAACTCCATCATCGACAACTAAAATTCCAAATCTTCAAAGCTTTATACTGTCTTCATTCTAAAATTAGAGATACATTTTGACCTTTTAAAATTAATTTTTAAAATCTTAAAATTCAAAATTAATATGAATTTATTTAGTTTTAATACAAACAAATATAACGATTATAAACTAGCTATAAAATACTAATAATTATCTTTTTAAAATTTGAATAAAATTATATTTGAATTTTAAGATTTCGTAAATTAATTAAAAAAATCAAAATATACTTTAATTTTAGAATGGAGGGAGTAAACAACCCATCAACGCATATTCCAAATGCATACTATTCGGTAGCCCAAATCATCCAAATAGTAACAACAAAAATAACAAATTTAATGAGAAAAAAAATGAGTCATGTTGATTATCAAAATGAAATTACATGGATACACATTAGATATTTTTAATCTAAATAAATATTATTATACATATGCACAATCCAGAAAGAAAGAAAAAAAAAAACTAATCTTTACTTCTTTATCCGACGAGCCCTAGCGGCCTTTCAGATCCAATCACAAGAGCGACCACCCCAATCAACCCAAATACTTTAGGCAACCACCTGACTAAATTCCAAAACTCTTACAATCTGATAGATAAGATGAAGAAAGAAGATGGGGAGAATATGAGAATAAAGATGGTGAAGGGAGACGACGATGAGCGATATAAAGAGAAAATGAAGGAGCAGATTTTACTGGTTTTATTGATTTTGATAGTGGGTGTCTTTGGTTTGAATTGATGATTACATTCAGTTTAAATTAGTTTTTAATTTTAATAAAATACATTTTTTGCGTTTTGTTTTGATTTTATTTAAATATTTTTGGTTTTTTCATAAATTTTAATTAAATTATTTTTTTATCATTTTTATCTGAAAAAATAAATTTCTTTTCTGTGTGAAAAATTTTCCTTTGTAATATTTCAAAATTTTCAATTTATTTTATTGGTTGATTTTTAGTTATTTTTAAATATGATATTAGGATAACAAAGAGATTAATTTTTTTTTACCCATAATGCCATGTCATATGCCACATCAGTATTGGTTACTCATTCATAGTCATGTGTGGTGCCACCTCAATCTTATTTAACCATGGTTCACTTTTAATTACTTTTAAATGTACTTTATATTCAATTAATAGAATTGAATGTTTTTTTGTGAAAAGAAAAAAGAGCTCACTGGTTAACTTGAAAAAAAAATTTGTAAAGTTTAAAGCTTTTTTAGTCATTAAGTTGAAAAAAAAAACTTGGTTGCAAAAGTTCACAAGTTTTCTGTCTAAAAATAGATAAATTTTAACAAAAATAAAAGTCAAGTAACATACACATAATCTTTTATAAATTAATATGTTATGCCTATTTAGAAACATAATAGTTTTTTTTTCTTTTTTTGTTATTGAAAATTTATAAAATTCAATTTTAAAAATACATTTCATCTCAAGGGGTTTGAGAGAACTTGAAAAGAGTGTTTGAAAGAAAATTAACGGGAACATAAGAAAAATTTATCTTCAACTGTTATAGTGTCGGTTAATTCTAAATTTTATTGAAATGTGTAATTTACTTTTTTATATCCTAATATCGGTTTTTTATTTTATACATATATATATATATATATATATATATATATATATATATATCGGTTCAAATTCAAAAACATAGCACATAAACAAATGAGATTTTTTTATCCTTTATGTCCTAATTAAGTTCTTTTATTTTTTTTCCCATCCAAACTAATAAACAATGTAAAATATTTATTTCCAAATCTATTATTCGTTCATATTCTTGTAAAGAGGATAAAATAAACATTCAATTTATTTGCGAAATCTCTAAAGTAAAATTTTTTGAAAAGAAATTGGTGAAACTTATAAAATTTTATAAAATATCAAAATTATTACTGTAGTCCCTAATACTTAGAAAAAAAGTGAGCTAACAATTTAGGTACAAGATACTATCATTATTACTTGAACAATTAGACATTTAACCTGTAATCGCAACAACCTAATTGCAATAGTAGAATTCTACCAACTTAACTATATCTCCCAAAATTGGATCATGTATGAAGGAATCAAATGCTTCTTTTATTCTTTTTTTTCCTTAACGCAGTTGCGTCATTATGGACTTGAACCAGAAACCTCTTTTGTGAAGGTTTTCATCAAATTTAATTATACAATTAGTAAAATTACAATTAACTTGTAATTTTTATCTAAAACTCACAAACAATATGTAAACAGTTACAATCTAAAATTATGAACATAATTGTACGCTAGCCCTTAAGATTAAACAAATCACTCTACCCATTTAGTTAACTAGTCAAGTTCAAACAGTGTGACGTCCAACTCAAATTCAGCTTGTTTAAGGCTCGTGATCAATAAGTACAATTTCAAATAAATTTAATAAATGATATTTTTCTGTATAAAAAAATATAATTTCAATAAATATCATATTACCGTTAAATAATATTTAGGCCAAACAGGGCACAACATACTATTTCTTCAAGTTGAGTGGGGTGATTTACAAAATTGAAAGTATGTGAACCAATATAAAATTTTAAAAAACCCATAGACTTGAATTATACATACGTATTATTAGTGCGCACATGAATACAAGATTAATCACAATTCACACGTCAGGAAAAACTTATTACAATTTCCTGCAGCGTGTAATATAGGAACCTGTACTCTATTTTGCTGGAAGTGGAGGTCAAAACCCTAGAATCCAGATTACAGAGACAGTGGTAACAAACTAATTTTCCAATTGCTCTCTCTTTCTAATCGCAAGGGCTTGTATTCGATTCTGAAGATTATCTGTTTCTGAACGAAGGTATCTGCTACTAGTTTCCTCATCGTTGTCATTTTTCATATTCCTATTCTTGATTGATTCATTATTCCCAAATCTTGCTCGCAGATATGCATGCAAAAAGTATAATTCAAGTGTTCTGTAGATTTGTCTATTGGTTGATTATTTACACGCACATGTAATACTCAGATCTAAATTTTGTTAGAATTACTTATTTTGATACTTCTTTCTCTCTCGTTGTCAGTTGTATTGTTTGCTGTAAATGATACATTTAGCCTTGTTTTATTTCTGTTTCTTTTTGCTCGAAAGTTATATCCAGGGGTACAATTTATCACTAAGTTTTTTTCTTTTAATTCTTTTATTTTCAAAATCATATATATGCGAACAGAGATTTACATTAGTATTACAGTTTAAGTATTGAGATGCTCATAATTTGTTATAAGCTTGGATGTGTAAATGTTAGTGCTTGGAATTTTGATACTAGTACGGCTTTTGAAACTTTTCCTTTTGTATTGGAGTATGTGGGCGGGGTAAATGTATCTGGTGCATCTTATTTTTGTTTCTGTACTTCGTTATACGAGAGGTTGTCTTTGAAATGCGCTTCTTTCCTAATTATGAGTGTGAAGTGATCACATGAACTCCATATAAATAGGTAACTTTTAATGTTGATTTATCATACCATAACATGGATGAAATTTTCTTCTACACAGTGAATTGAAAGTAATTATCTAGGTACGTGTCATAGATATTTATTTCACGATACACATGGAGGTAAATCATTAAGATACATCATTTATTCCAAAAGGTCATAAGACTCATAACGGTCATGATGTTTTTTTATTAATTACATTTTTTATGTTGTGTTCTGATGGTGTATACTCCGAAAACAGTTACCAATGGCTGGTCAGAGGAACAATTATGGAAAGCGTTCCCATTCTCACTCCGATTACGCTGACAATGGAAGAAATAAAAGGAAAAACACTGGGGATGAAAGGGAGTCATTCTCTATCGGGCCAGAAGATACAGTTTACCGATACTTATGCCCAGGAAGGAAGATCGGGAGTATCATAGGGAGGGGAGGAGAAATTGTTAAGCAAATCCGAGCTGATAGTAGATCAAAAATTAGAATTGGTGAGACAGTTGTCAGGATGCGACGAACGTGTTGTCACTATCTACAGCTCAAGTGACGAAACAAACGATTTTGATGGCACTGATAATCGTGTTTGTCCGTCCCAGGATGCTCTCTTCAAGGTATTTGACAGAGTTATTGCTGATGACTTGACTGAGGACTCTGAAGAAGGGGCACAAGTTACTGTTCGGCTTCTTGTACCATCTGATCAGATTGGATGTATTATTGGGAAAGGTGGACAGATAGTTCAAAGCATTCGCAGTGATACTGGCGCACAGATTCGCATTCTGAAGGATGATCATCTGCCCCCTTGTGCACTGAGCTCTGATGAACTTGTGCAGGTAAAAATTATCCGTTGAATTGTTTTTGCTCTTATCTCCTTGCGCTGACTTTAAAATTGTACTATATTCTTGAAATATGTGCTTATCTGTTCTATCTTATTTAACAATTTCTCAGTTGAAGTTAAATGTATAAAGTCCCTTTACTTTTGAGATTGGATTGTAAGTCACCTGACGGATGTGAAATATGCAAGCATAGTATTTAGTTTGTACTGAATTGTTTTCCATTATTATTTGTATATCATAAATTAAGTATCTACATTTTCCCGAATTCTCCAGATATCTGGTGAAGTTCCTGTCGTTAGGAAGGCTCTTTATCAAATTGCATCTCGTCTTCATGATAATCCATCTCGCTCCCAGCACATGCTTATTTCTGCCACGCCAAATGCATATGCATCTGGTGGTTCACTTATGGGTCCTCCTGGTGGTGCCCCAATCATGGGATTAACTCCTCTAATGGGCTCATATGGTGAATACAAAGGTGAAAGCGGAGACTGGTCACGCTCCTTTTACTCGGCTTCAAGGGATGAATCATCTTCAAAGGAATTCTCTCTCCACATGGTTTGTCCTACTGCAAATATTGGCGGAGTAATTGGCAAGGGTGGTGCCATAATCAATCAAATCAGGCAAGATTCTGGTGCAGCTATTAAAGTTGATAGTTCTGCTGCTGCTGGAGATGATTGCATAATAGCTATTTCAGCAAAAGAGGTAAGCATTTCCTATTGATGTTATGTGAGTAATATATTGTTTGCACCATAGCTTCAATTATATTTCATTATATTCTATTTCAGTTTTTTGAAGACACATTCTCTCCAACAATCGAAGCAGCATTGCGTTTGCAACCTAGGTGCAGTGAGAAAGTTGAAAGAGATTCAGGTCTTATTTCATTCACGACCCGTCTTCTCGTGCCAACATCTCGGATTGGCTGCCTTATCGGGAAAGGTGGAGGTATAATTACTGCAATGAGGAACAGCACCAAAGCTAATATTCGCATTCTGTCAAAGGAAAACCTTCCCAAAGTTGCATCAGAGGATGATGAGATGGTTCAGGTAAATGTTTATTATAGTATGTGGATTTGTAAAGCTCAATTGATTTAGTATTGCTTGTTACTAATGTTGACTTTATTTTGCAGATTTCCGGAGATCTTGATGTTGCAAAGGAAGCTTTTTTGCAAGTAACTTCAAGGTTGAGGGCAAATCTCTTTGAAAGAGAGGGTGCTGTATCTGCTTTTGTGCCAGTTCTTCCGTACCTTCCTATGTCAGCTGATGGTCCAGATGGGATGAAATATGAAAGTAGAGATAGTAGAAGACATGGGCGTGAACATTCCTATTCTGGTGGATATGGTGGTTCTAGTGATCTGCCAGCTGGTGATGCGTACGGAAGTTATGGTGGTTTGCATGTGAGTCATTCACATTTTATATTTAATGAATGTCTGTGAAGTGTATTGAAGATTTCTTGATATAATGACTTGCCACTTATATTTAGTGAATGTCCTTTCTCTATCTCCTTATGCAGCGTCAATTCTGCAGTGCTGCTTGTATTAAGTGACACTTATATTGCTATTGGTGCTCTTTTGTTTTTTCATTTGTTAATCGTTGATTTTTTGTTGTTGTCAATTGTAGAGTGGCAGTAGTGGCGGTGGTTATGCAGGCTATAGTGGCTATTCTTCGGGACGTACTGGTAGTTCTGGGTAAGGTTTCTTAGCACTTCCTTATGTCTACCTTGTTACTTGTTAAGGGTCCTTTGTTTGTAGATAGCTTGTTGGAGGACAGTTTTTTGTTTGGTTAGAGCTTGTGCTCAACTCAACTCATCATAACTTTAATCCCAAACTACTTGGGGTTGGCTGGATGAATCCATTATCTCCACTCTGCTCTATCAAGAGCCATATTATTGGTGTTTTCATACATTGCATGTCTTTTTTGTTAGTTTGGGTGTACTCCTATCCCTTCAAGTCTCACCAATTTTGAATATATCTTTTTTACTTGTTGGATCATCTCAAATGGTTTTCTTATTTTCTCCTCGGTTGGTACAAGCCCACCTCTTGCTAATGTCTTCATTTCTAATTCTATTAAGTCTCTTATGTCCACACATCAACCTAAATATTTGCATCCCCGCTACACTCATCTTATGCGCCTTTATTAGCCCAACACTTGTAACCATATAGTCTAGCTGACCTTACAAACGTCTTATAAAGTTATCCTTTCAATTTTATTGGGATTTTATGGTCGCATAAAACTCTGGAAGCACTTTTCCACTTTAATTAACCTGTTTGGATCCCATGGGTTGCATCCTAGTCAATCTGCCCTTCTTTCTGTAGTGTAGTATTGAATCCAGGTATCAAAAATATCCTTTGGTATCCCTTATCCGTTCATGCTAACAACTCTTTCCTACTCTTATTAAAGGTATACAATATGCCACATGTTGTACTTTGTTTTAGTTCGACTTAACCTAAAACTTTTAGATTCTAAAGCGTTACTCCACAATTCTAGCTTAACATTGAGCTTTTCTCTGGATATCAACGCTATATCATCTACAAACAACATATATTACGATATCCTTTCTTGAATATCTCTCATGAGCTTGTCCGTAACTAACACGAAGTGATACAGGTAATTAATATCTCCTTCATTTTTATAGATAGGTGTTAAGGTACTCTTTTTTCTCCACTCATTTGATATCTTTTGTCTTTAGAATTTTATTAAGCAACCTAGTCAGCCAAGTAAGACCTAGATCACATAAGCTTTTCCCAGCCTCAATTGGAGTACTGTCTGGTTCCATAGCTTTCCTTACTTCCATTTTTCTCAATGCATCCTTTACTTTGGATTGACTAATTCTACTAACAAATATCCGACTAGGGTCTTCATAAATAATTCTCAAGATGTCCTCTACTATCTTCTGACTCTCCACTAAACAAAAGCCTTGAGGAATAGCCTCTAGGTCGTTAGTTCCAATCCCCATGCTTAGGGCCAAAATTACTTACTTAGAAAAAAAGAAGAGTAGGATTCTTGCTTTGATTTCTTGAAGATTGTTATGATTGATTATCATTCATATCTTAGAATTCCTAGTCCCTGACTTTAAGCTTCTGCCATCAGGTTATCTGGGCAGAACTCCGCTTCTCGCCGGAAGAGTTATGGTTACTAAAAGTTTGATGACCGGGACCACAGGTACATTATGGTTACGCTGAGTTCCCCTTGTCCCTTCGATTTTAATTGCTATTTTTCTCTTATTTGTTCTAGCACATGCCAAGGTTACCAGAGTTTGCTAGAGTAACCTAACCTATCTCCCATATCTTAAACTGATGTTCTTATTTTCCCTTTGTTTGGTTCCCTCCAACAAAACAGCTGAAATCTCTGAAGCCCGAAGCCAGCCAACTGCCTATTTGATGAAGCCTCCTGCCTAAAACCAGAAGACCAGTGAAACAGGGTTTGGAAAACTCATGGCCCACCTTGATGCTTTTCTTAGGGGGACCATATGAAGATTTTACATTCTATTGAAACTCGCCATGTCCCAACACCATACTTTACCAAGTTCAAATTCCTGTTTTCCCAACAACCTATGTAGACAGCATATGCCTTGTCCATGTTTCAATCCTCTGGTAGTTTTATTAGCTTTCGGTAGTTCTCAGCTGTGCGTTTAGGAGTTTTATATTTGTTATTTGTATGAATTGGACCAGCTTGAAGATTTCAAGTTATTTTTCATTATTGCAAGGATTTGATTTGTGTGCATCACAGAGCTAATTTTGTTTATGCATGCAATTGATCATTACATTTTTTTTTGGTATGCTAGTTGACGGTGTAGTCTTGTAGATATGTTTATGATATATTCTTCGCCTATGTAGTAGTTGCCCTTCACTTTTGATTTTATATCTCATTTTTGACTAAATTCCAAATTGCACCCTAAATTTTAACCCTAAAATCGATTTGCAACCCTAAACTTTATTTTGAATTAAATGCATCCCAAACTTTGAGTTTCAATACAATTTGCACCTTTCACACTAAAGTTTAGGGTGCTAATTATTTTAATGTAGAGGGTGTGGAGGGTGCAAATTGTTTTGAAACTCAATATTCAAAATAAAATTTAGGGTGCAAATCGATTTTAGGGTTAAAGTTTAGGGTACAAATTGGAGATTAGTCCTCATTTGTTTATAAACCTCCTGCTTTCTACAGCTCCGATGGTTTGTTCATATCGCAAATATATGTAAACAGTAAATCGCCACCGGTTCTGCTTTCTTAGGGAAAATTACTTTCAGATGTAGACATCTTAAATTTTTTATTAGAAATTTGGAAAAATTGCTCCCAACTGAACCAGTGACGAGGGCACTGCATGAAACGTGGTGTGACATCTTTGTTGTCGAGGTTAGATTTTGGATTGTGTAATCTGTTTGACATTTCCACAATGATGGGTCCAGAATTTATTGGCAAAGTTTCTTATGGAACATACTGGTTCTTGCTTGCGACTCTGGCTATTTTGGAGGATGAGATGCTCATCTGAAGATATTTTGGAGCTGGTGAAACTTAAAATTGAATCAGGTGGTAGTTTTAACTTCACATTCACATTTGACAGTGTTTTCTAGATTTTGATGATTTTATGCGGCTTTTATTGAACAAAATATATGTCATCTTTGCCACAAATTGCTAGGATCTGAGTTTTATGTTGTTTTTCATGTGCATACAACAGGTCATCTATCCTAGGCACATCTTTGGCAGGCAAGTCTGCCAATGTGGGTGAGAAAAATGTGCCCATCTTATTTGCTTCTCACTTTATATGTATATATATCATGAAATTTTGTTATGATTGACTGGAACCCTTTCCAGTTAACCTCACCAGCCATCAGTGAAAAGGCCTTGCTTTCTCTATCAGCCAAGTTTGGATAACATATGATAACTTGTTATCATAAAGTAAAGCTTACATTTTAATTTCTATTAATATTCTTCTTCCTTAATAAATTTTTTTAATTCCTTTGACTTTAGTTTTATTATAAATCTAAAGTGCCTTACTGAATTTTAACTTGTGATTTATTCCTTACAATATTGATATCGTTATGGTTTTTCTATTTAATTTGTGTCACAACCCACATGAGAAGGAACTAAAGGCAATTTTGCTTGTTTTTGTTGGAGTCCTTGTGTGAAGTTACAAATACTTGGCACGATGCACCACGCTGTAAGGAGATCACTTACCAAAGGAGTTGAAGAGAGTGCCAGCTGGGAGCTGAAAGGTGTTTCTGTATGGAAGTATCATTATATGGTTGGTTAAGCCTACAAATCTTTAGATAATTTCAAGTGTGACATTAGAGGTGAATCAAAAGAGTGGAGTAAAACAAAGCGGAAATGCTAAGAGTTTGAAAGGAAAATAGTGTGAAAAAAATGGAGTGTGTTATTTTTGTATATCCATCTCAAACTACTGTAATGGTTTAATTTATTTATTTAATTTTTTAATTTTTTGTATATATACATATATATATTCAAAGTCTGCGTTATTCTAAGAGTTTTTGTTTCAAAGTTTTAATTGATTCTCATCAATTTTTGCCAGAAGTAAGATTAATAACCGAAGTTGGTTACTCTGCAAAATTTCCGTCCTTGTACAAAGATGAAGTAAATCTACTCACCTAACTCAACCCTCTCAAGTAAATACGAAAGACTGTCTGTTTTAGTGTTGCTGTGCCTTATGAGAAAATTTCAGAGGCTAGTCAGTACCGTAGGGTGATGGGTGGCTAAATTTTTCTTGGTATTGCGTCCATGCAAGGTCACATCCAAATTCTATACTATATCTATATATTTTTAGTTGTCCATTGGGTAAGAACTGAGATCGGACAGATACGCAGCTACTCAGCAGCTAGCTAGCATCATCATTAAATACTTTTACAGTTTTACATTACCATTTCATGAAAGTAGGCAGTAGTTTCTTTATAAACAAACTCCGAGAGGCTATCCCCTTTGCTTCAATATTTCATTCGTCCATGGTCTGTCATTTGAGTCTTGCTGTCCAATCGGCTCCTCCTCCTCTACCTGTTTACGCAGGCTCCTCCCTCTTTTGGGCAATCTTTATTTTTGTCTGAATAAATTAGAAAGATTTGTTTCTTCATTCAATAAGGAATGTTGTCTTTCTCCTTTGGGAAAATTCTTACACCCCTCTTGGAGTTTTGGGGCAGTGTGGACTCTTACGATTGGCTTGTTTTCTGGGTGTCAAATCTTTCTTGTTTTCCTTCATTCTGGGCCAAAAAAGTGGCAACTTTCTGGCTTGAAGTTAGTTTTTGTCATGGGTTCATTTCATCTAAAGTCTTGCATGTGGGAATGAGGCAATGTGGTGCAGCCAAGGATGACTTGCCGGCAAGATTGGTATATATGTACGTAGTAGGTACAACTTTTGAAAATTTCTGCCATGCCGTCGACAAGTCATTTCTGGCTACATCTCTGCCTCATTTTTTTCATGCTAGATTTGTGATGATAATGGTTAAAGACATGCATGGTTATGAGCCTGCTAACTCATAAATGGTAATGGTTTTGAGTAGTGTTTATTTACTATACTCCTAAATTTATATCTTGGAGTGAACTGATTACACCTGACCATGTTTATCTGTATTTTTAGAAGACTAATAACCCTTTCATCTTTTCGTTGTTTACATAATTTCTTAATTTTTTTTTCTCACGTAAATAGCAAGTGCTTCCCTCATATCATGTGTGAGAGAGAGAGAGGATATTGTAGAATTAAGATTTACAAATATTCAATTTGCTTTAACTATAAAGTCCTTTCACTAGATGACTAAGAAGATATGTGGATATGCAAAAGGTAGACTACATTTAGGGGTTGGACTAATAGGCTAATAGCAATGGTGGTGCTGCTTGTATAAAAGGAAATAGTTGGCACTGCTAAACTATTACCTATTACATTACAGAAAAGTAAATAAATTCGAATTTTAGAATTTCGCAAATAAAACTAAATACCATAAAAATTCTTTTTATGGAAGGAAGGGGAGTACGCAATTATCCTTAATTTCTTTTTACTCATATGGAGTAGATCTGAAAATACTGTCTTTATTCCAAAATTGTAGTTTCTATTAGCTATTGATTCTGTAGCTGAAGGTTGTGTTCACAAAATATAAAGCATAAACTGTCCAGGCTTCACATTTGAGTCCGGATCACCTGTTTCAAATAATATTTCATTTATTGTCCTAAGAATGACAATTTTTTAAGATAATTTTTAAATAACAAATAAAAGGACTCGGTTAAAAAAGAAAAAGAGAAAAGGAAAGTAACTTTCAGTTTACGCCAATATGCTATCAGACTCCTCTCTCTTCCAATCCAGGTGTGGCTTCTCTCCTCTGTCGGTAGATTACGGCAAAGGACAAAAAAATAGTATAGAGTTTCGAATTCAGTCATTAAAGGGGCGGGGCTGTTACTGTTATGGGGTCTCTGACACCACATTAATTATATTGAAGACAAAAACAAAACATTAAACAAACATGAGCCCAAAATATTAGATCATCTAATAGCCCTAGCTCCAGCAACTGAGAATTGTTTTCTGTTTTTGTTCAGTGGCCGGAACGAAATTAGTGCATGTAAAACGATGTACATTTACAGTATTTGAGCCCAGTCAAAGACGACGTGATGAATTTGGACAAACTTGCATCCATGGAATTCTGAATAATTTGGTTAGTCTTCCATTTTTTACTTTCTAAATTAAACTATATTTTAATAAGAGACCGACTCGGATTGAATTTGAAATCTCTGTTCTATTTCTTTTCCCGTTGCCAGACTATGGAGAGAGGCAGGAAGGAGTAAATTGAAGGATGAACTGGAAATTAGAGAGAGGAGTCTGATAACGGAATTTGCATGAATGGAAAATCACTTTCTTTCCTAATTTTTCTTTTAAAAAATAATTTAATTAAGTCATTTTATTTGTTATTTAAAAATTATTTTAAAAGTTGTTACATAGTACTATAATATTTTTTTTGAGAGAACAGACAAGATATTATTTGAGACAGGTAATCCGGACTCTTCACATTTACTGGGCCTTCTTGATTTGCAATTAATGTTACCAAATATTTTTGATTTGCTGGTCTCATTAATTGTCTCTTCATTTGGAACATATGAAGATCATGTACATGTACACATTCCATGCATGTTCATGGCGTTTAATTTAGACTGGGGTCCCGGGGGCTTTAGTCCGACGTGTTTCAATTTGTAGTTTTTTTTTAAAAAAAATAAGATTTTTATTTTTAATTTATTCTAAAATTAGAGATATTTTTTATTATTTTTAAATTATACAATAACCTGAAATTTCTAATATATCTATCACTTCTATTATATCACCACCGTAGCAAATATTAGGGACATGTATAAGAAATATTTTTTTCCGAAAAAGAGGGAGGCCGGGAGCATAGTTTTCCTTTGGTACCGCCGGCGGAGACCAGAGGGAACAAAAATTGGAGATCTTGCTTAAACTTTTAGACCATTTTTCCTGTGATTTAATTGGGTTTGAATGGAGTACGTAAAAGTCACTCATCTAAAGATTTATATACGTGGACTTGATCAATTAAAATTTGAAATGAGGGAAAAAGAAACATATCTTCGATTTGGAATTTCCATTTTGAAACCCAACCATTAAAACAGAATTGCAAAAATGTTGTGGATCTTGAAAAATGGGTGAATCATCATAAATTAGACGCGGTGAACTGTCTAATTTCCAGTTTGAATTGAAATAGAGCTGTAAAGATGAGTTGTGTCTGTATTCTAGTGATAAATAAAAGGCAGAGAATAATTTTCACAGGATTATATATAGCTAGGATAGGATGCCTCTACTTTTTCAATAGTCCGTCCATATGGATCTTAAAGGAGAATTATATTAAGAAACAAATCATAAAACAAATCCGAACCAAAAGCAATAAAGTAAGCAAGAAAACTCAACCGACAGTTCTTTTCCAGTCCATCTCATCTAAATTTATAGGGTAGGGAAATGGAAGGATTAATTAAAAGAAGATAGAAAAGAAAAGAAAATGTATAGAGAGCTGAGCTAGAGAGAAAGGAAACCTTCCTTGATAAGAAGACCAAACATGAGAACAAAGAGGCCGAGGGTGATGCATTGTGTTGGAGACACCACTGTTTGTTGGTATGCAGAGAGTGTTAGTGTTGCACCCACCAATCCAATCAACAACGAACTCCAATTCTTATTCATTTTCCTTTCTAGATTTCTTCTTCTTTTTAGATCAAACTTGGAAGAATGAATAGCTTTGGAGACTCTTCTTTTGTCAACCAAACTCTGGGTATGGTATGTAGGTATATAGTTGGAGATTTAGCTAATCAATCACAGCAGTAAGGTCAACTCTTGGAGGGGACTATTTGTTGATTTATTTATTTATTTATTTATATTGATTTAAACAAGTGGCACAGCTTGCTTTCTTATTTTGTTATTGTTCCCCTAAAACTACTCTTTAGTAGTTATTGCATTTGGCCTCCTTGGTTGTTCTTCATATTCTTGTAATAAATTACAATTTTAATATATTTTTTGATATTAAAAATAAAAAGTCTTAAACGAGATGTAGTCAAACATTGTAATAATTAAGTGGTCATTTTGTCACACTATTTGGAATCCCTTAAACTATATTCAATGATTTTTCACCGTAAATAAATTTATTACTCTCACCATTTTTAAAAAGATGGTTTAAAGATTAATTTCACATAAATTAAGATTGTCAATTAGAGGAGAAAGTATAAATTTATTTTTCATTTCGATCTTGTAGTGGTATGTGTGTTAATTGTTTTAATTGACTCTTGAGTTAGTAAAGAGCAAAATGAATTAATTTACTTTTGGCTAAAATAAAATATGGTCAAAATTAAATTAATCAATTTTAAAATTTTATCTAGTTAATTTGCGTACTTATAACATACTTTTGAGGATAATTTTTTTTTATTGCTTAAACCATCTTTTAGAGTACGGTGAGGTATCTGCGACGTATTCAACTTTCCTACAAAAATTTCCTCGTCGAGTTCAAGCTGTCACTGCCACAAGCTTAGATAGTAACTTTGAAATAATCAAAGTACTAGTTGGGCTTAGAATAAACGAATTCTGGTTCTTGAAATTGATTCTGAAACAGAATTTGAATGGGTGAAAGAGGCAAATAGGCCCAATTTAATTCATTTTATTGAAGACTGCATCCAGCCAATAGGCCCAATTCCTTCTCACAAAAATTTCTGTGAAAATTAAGAACAAGATTTCAATAGGAAATGCAACCATAGATGATATACGGCAGTGGGATGCTCCAATCTCTCTTTAGTCTCCACCAGCATAAACCCTACTTTAAACAGGTTTGTTCTCTTTTCTCTCTCTTCCCCATTAACCATTGCTTCTTTACAACATCTGTTGAATCTACGCACAAAACAAACAACACCCTGTTAGATAAATCTTCAATTAACTTTTCTGGTATTGCAAAATCAGTCGCATTGAGATGTTCACATCTTTGGGGTAAGAAAGGTGATACCTTTGTGAGTTTTTCTCTCAAAGATTCTCTTCTCAAGCTCTCTTACATATCCCCCAGAACTACCCGTAGGTTTTTGAGAATTTCGGAGTTAAAACCTGGAGATGTTCTTGAAATATTATTGGGTTTCGAATGTGATGATGGGAAATTTGAAAATAAAGTTAAAAAGGTTGAATCTTTATGGGGAATTTTCAAGTGGGCTAGTGAACAAAGCAGGGATTTTAAGCATCTTCCTCAGTCTTGCAAGATCATGGCATCGATGCTCGTTGAGGTGCAATTATTTAGGGATGCTGAAGTCTTGCTTTCAAAAGAGGAAAATCAAGGAATTTTGTTGGATAGTCAAGAAATTTTCAGTAATTTAATTGAAGGGTATGTAGCTGCTGATGAAGTGAAAAGGGCTACTTCTTTGTATGAGCGAATGAGGAGCATAGGTTTAGTGCCATCATTGGGGGGTTATCATGTTCTTCTTCGCAAATTGGTTCAACTAAGTGAAACCCAATTAGCAATTCAAGTTTATGTGGATATGGTGGAGAATGGGTTGGGAACTAGTTTAGAAGGAAAGCGTATATATCAGAATGTCACTCAACTGTTATGTGCGGCTGGAAAAGTTCAGGAAGCAAGAAATCTTGTAAAGAAGATTGCCGCTTTTGGATTGAAACCCAATAAGTTTGTTCTTAATGCAATTGCCACTGGGTACTGTGAAAAGAAGGATTATGATGATCTACTAAGTTTTTTTGCTGAAATGAAGTGTGCACCCGGTGTCATCTGTGGTAACATGATCATATTTTCGCTGTGTAAAAACTTTGGGGCAGAAGAAGCATTTTTCTTAATGCAGGAGTTGGAGATTTTGGGTTTCTTCCCTGATGAAAAAACATTTGGTATCTTGATTGGGTGGAGTTGCCGTGAAAGAAAACTGAAGGATGCTTTCAATTACCATTCGGATATTTTGTCCAGGGGGCTAAAACCTCATATATACTCCTACAATGCTCTTATTAGTGGGGTCTTTAAGGAGCAAATGTGGAAGCATGCCAAGGAAATTCTTCATGAAATGCACGATAGAGGAATAACACCTGAAATGTCAACTTTTAGAGTTCTTCTAGCAGGATATTGTAAAGCTAGACAATTTGATGAAGTGAAAGTGGTAGTTAGCAACATGGTGGACCATGGTTTTGTTCAACTCTCTCCAGTAGAAGATCCACTATTGAAAGCATATATGGTATTGGGGTTTAATCCATCCTCTGTGAAGATGAGAAGGGACAATGACATGGGATTTACTAGAACAGAGTTTTTTGATAATATTGGAAATGGACTTTACTTGGATACAGATGTTGATGAGTTTGAAAAGACAACAACTCAAGTTCTTGATGATTCCATGATTCCTGATATTAATACCCTTGTGTTGAAGTATATTTGTCATAAAAATCTTAAACCTACGCTGTTGTTGGTAGATGATATGCTTCGCTGGGGGCAAGAGCCGTCTTTGTCTGTCTTTTCAACAGTACTGAAAGGGCTTTGTGCATCTCGTTGCGGTATTAAGCCAATCACCAGTCTCTTGGAAAAGATGCCAAAGTTGTCTAATCAGCTTGACCAGGAAACTCTTAATGTGCTTGTTCAAGCACACATCAAAAAGGGACATGCATCCAAGGCAAAGATCATTTTTGATGGAATGCTCCAAAGGCATCTAGAAATTGCAAACGAAACATACACTGCTCTAATAATAGGCTTATGCAGGACAGGGGGTTTGAGATGCATTCAGCAGTGCTGGGAACTTGCACGAGAAGATAGATGGTTGCCCGAGTTAGAGGACTGTAAGGCACTCATTGGTTGCCTATGCCAGCGAGAAATGCTCAAGGAAGCATTAGAGCTTTTTGAAAGCATGCTATTGGCTTACCCACATATAGAATCAGAGCTTTGTCATGCTGTTCTTGAATGTTTTTGTGGTACAGGGTTTTCGGTGACTGCGTATGCTTTGGCAGAGGAGCTTTTAAAGCGAGGCTGCATCTTGGACCTTATGGCTTACAGCCATCTAATGAGAGGGTTCTGCAAGGAGAAGAGGTTTTCAGAAGCCTGTGTGTTATATGATGTCATATTTGCTAAGAACTTGGCTCCAAAATTTGATGTTCCTGTTCAGTTAATTCCTGAGCTATGTAGGACTCGCGATTCAAAGAAAATAGTCTATTTAAAAGAAAGTATCTTGAGAGAGCAGCCTTTGGTGTCTCTTTCTGTCCATGATTTGATGAATGGGTTTTGTAAGACAGGGATGGTTGGAGAAGCAGCCATTCTACTCCAAGATATGTTGTTAAAGGGTATATGCCCAGATGTTGAAGTTTATAACATACTTCTGCAAGGGTATTGCCGATCCAAGAACTTCAGGAAAGTTTTAGAACTACTTGGTTTTCTGATAAGGAAGAGCATACACATCTCAACTTTGAGTTACCGGAACTTGGTGTCCCTCATGTGTATGGAGGGCAGAATCTCTTCTGCATTAAGCGTGAAAGAGTTTATGCTTAAAGAAAGCAAACCTTCGTATGTCTTCATATATAATATTCTGATTTTTTATCTTTTCTCATCTGGAAACAGTACGATTGTGGATACAGTGTTAAAAGAATTTCAGGAGAGGGAATTGCAACTTGATGAGGCCACATACAATTTTGTTGTTTATGGATTTTCTTGCTGTAAATTTGTGTCGCGTGCTCTTCATTATATGACTACTATGATGTCTAAAGACATTAGGCCAAGTAACCGCTGTTTGAGAGCAGTAATAAAGTGCCTCTGTCAAGATGGGGATCTTAAGACAGCCTTGGAGTTGAGCCGAGAAATGGAAATTCTAGGTCGGTTTCATGATTCAATCATTCAAAATAACATTGTGGAGGGCCTTCTTAACCATGGTAAGCTCCAAGAAGCAGTAAACTTCTTAGATCGAATGGAGAAAGGAGGTCTAATTCCTGAAAACATCATTTACGACAATCTAATCAAGCGGCTTTGTTGTTATGGTAGGCAAGACAAGGCAGTTCATCTTCTAGATATAATGTTGAGGAAAGGAAACATCCCCAGTTCTACCAGTTATGATTATCTGATCCAAGGTTTTTGTATGTGTCATAAGTTAAATGAAGCTCTGGATCTACATAGTGAGATGTTGCATAGAAACCTATATCCAAGCATCGATACATGGAATACCCTTGTCCAAAAAGTTTGTGCAGATGGAAAACCCGCAGAAGCAGAAGTGCTACTGTCTTCCATGGTTGAAACAGGTGAAATTCCGAGCAAGGAGATGTACTGTTCTGTGATTAATAAGTACTGCTTTGAGAAGAACTTCAGCAAGGCATCAGAGCTTTTAGAAGCAATGAGACAAAATGGGTATGAGCCAGACTTTGCGACTCACTGGTCTCTGATCAGAAATTTAAGCATTTCCAGTGATAAGGACAAAAGCAAAAACAGCCCTCGTTTTCTATCAAGGCTTCTCTCTGCAAGTGGATTTTCTCGGAAGGGGGACCATTAACCCAAAATATAGGAACAAAGCATAACACAATCTCTGGTTGTAGTTATTTTCTGTTATTTGTGCATGTGTGGTTTCTAGGTTTAGTCATCCTTGTTTATTTTCTTTGGTAAATTAGTTAATTGACGATTGAACACATAATGATATGTCAATCATATGGCTAGGAGTGCCAAGTCTTTGAATACCTGTATGGCTGTATATTACATCTTTTATAGCTTGAATTAAGGATCGGATTATTTTTTTTTTTGTTGTAAAAACACAGATTCTTGAAATTTGATTACGTTTGCTTAATCATAGAGGAATTTTCAGATTTTTTTATGATCTTGTACCCTTTAATTGCTGCAGTCTTGATGAAAGAATTAGCAAAATAAGTTTGTACTGCTGTACAGAGAGACTTCTTCATGTTCCCTGCTTCGGTTTTGACTGCGTACTTGAACGTGTATACCAACTATAATTTAGCAGGTTCTAAAGCTGTCTGAAAGCCGAAAGAACTTGTTTATATAAACATTTCTTGAAATTTGGAAACTCATTCATGTGCAGTTTATATGGTACAAATTCTAAGATTTAAGAATGAAACGTAGATTACAAATTCCTTTACGATGTAAGAAGATTATACAGATCCTGAAGTTTATGGAAGATGATTCTCGGTATCAATTACTTTTACACTTTCCTTCAATAGATATGAGAATGAAACAGCTGATATTTCTGGAAAACATGCAAATCGGCTCGAGCGAGATCATAGACAGGGTTTATTGACCTTGTGATTAAGCTTGTAGCCTGTTAAAGAAAATCATTTCACTATTATTTAGAAACAAAATGCCAATCATTATGTTCAATCATGCACCTGACAGGGGAAAACAAAATTAATAAATAAAATAATTAAAAGAAGATTAGGGTGATGAGTAATGAGTATGGGGATCACCATGCAACAACTCAACTTTGAAAAAGTTCAGATAATTTTGGATGTCAACTGCCACCATTATACTCTATTTTCAATTTTGTGAAAGTCGATAACCTTTATTTCCAATTTTGTGGAAGTCGATAACCTTTCCAATTTGGCTACAACCGTGGATGGAGTTGGAAAGTACATATATATTGTAATATATGTACTAATATTATAGATTGTAGTTGGTATGACTCAATTATACCACAATATCCTAACCAATTATTACAGAGCAACTACAGTTTTAATATTTCAAAAACACAACTTTATACTACTACTAGCTAGGTTTATGCAAGTGATTGTATCTAACTAACCGTGGGTTCCCTCTAAGCCAACTAGCTAGTAAAAGATTGTTAAAAATTGCACCTATTACTTTACAACCTGAATCTTCTTTGTATAAATTGAGATGCCGTACGCTGTAGCAAAGGACCTGAACTCAAAACAGCCTTTAAAACTAGAACCCCATTCTTAAACCCCATTAGGCAGTACTTAACTTTTTGGCTATTTGCTTTGAGATTGAAATAATAATGATGAAGGCAAATGAGATTGGTGAGACGAGCAGCAGGAGCAGGATTAGTTATTATTCGGCTCCAGGAATGAATAGAGGTGTTGCTATACTTGATTTCTTTATCAGAGTGTTGGCTATTATTGGAACTTTAGCAAGTGCAATTGCCATGGGAACAACTAATCAAACCCTTCCCCTTCTCAACCAGTTCATTCGGTTTAGGGCAAAGTACACTGATCTTCCAGCATTCACGTGAGTCTTTAATTATACATACATACATACCATCTCTCGTGGAGTTGTGCTTTTTTTTTTTAATGGATTAAGTTTATATATGTTGTCTTCTAACAGATTCTTCGTGGCTGCAAATTCTGTTGTGGGTGTGTATCTAGTCTTTTCTCTAGCATTATCCATCTTCCACATCCTGAAGAGTGCTACTGCACAGAACAGTAGGATAATTTTGATCATCTTTGACACGGTAATCAATTAATTATTAACTATGTAGTCAACTATATATATATATATATATATGTATGTATGTATATGTTATGTTACTAGTGATTAAGAGTTATGTTGTTGTGGTTTAATTGTGAAATGAATTGAAGGCAATGCTTGGGTTTTTGAGTGCTGGAGCATCTGCAGCTGCAACAATTGTATACTTGGCACACAAGGGGAATGCTAAGCTAAACTGGTTTGGAATTTGTCGGCAGTTCAACTCCTTTTGCGATAGAATCTCTGGCGCTTTGATCGGATCCTTTGCGGGAGTGCTTCTCCTTATTTTGCTTATCTTGCTCTCTGGCGCCGCCCTTTCTCGACGCCATTGATCCCATCTAATCCATGCATGGTCTTGGTGTAGAAACAACAGCCCATCATCATCAGTATTATTTACTTGTATTTTAATTTCAAGATCAAGTGTGTTTACTGTTTAGCTGGTAGGTACTTCCCACTCCCAGTGTGTCGTATTAGTATTTGATAATTGTGCATGGTTCACGGAGTAACATCTTCATCTTCATCTTACGCTTTATATTCTTTTGTATTTTCACGATTGATCGATGCATGTAAATTAATACATTTTGTTGCAAGTATTTCAACGACGTTTGTTATTAATGGAATCACCATCGGCATCTCTTTCTTACAACTTCCTTAATTTGCGACCTTTTATTTTAAAAATCTTTTCAAGGATTTTTCATATTAACAACTTATAATAATTTGTAATAAAAGAGTTTGTCAACTTTTGAAACTAGGTTTGAGAAAATATGTTGGAGCTTGAAAGAGAAAGAAAGCGGCATATGATTAATGGCAGGCAATAAAATATCTAAAAATTTATGCTATTAATATATATATGAGTTCTAATCCATAACAATCGATTGTTAAATGTACTATTTCAATAATCAAGCTCTCTACCGTTGATTAATATAATAGAGGACCGGGATTAAAAAAAAATCACCCTTGCCGCTACAGCCTGCTGTAGCGACAGTCCCGAATCTACTTACGGCCACTAGCGGCACGCCGGATTATTTCGTTGCCCCTCTGATCTTTATTTTATTTGACTGCTGCCTGCATTCATGCCCCTCCTTTTGTTCAACTTTATTACATAAAAACCCGTGCCACTATTTATTAATATATTAGTGTCCCATTTTGCAAACCCACCCTGCCGCTATTATATATATATATATATATATATGTATATATATATATATATATTCCATTTTTATTGTCCCATTTTGCTCCTCCCCTACCGCTAACATGCATGAAGTATTATTAACTTAAAATACTTGTTATTAGTCGTAACATTATTAGTGATAATATGTCAATAATAATATTATTAGTATTAATATTAATAATAACAATGTTTATAATATTAATATTAAATATGGAGTATGTAGTATTAATATTAATAATATTAATATTAATATTAAATATTTAATTTTAATGTTAATAATTAAATATTTAATTTAAATATTAATATTAAATATTACAATTATGTCACATATTAATATTAATATGACTATTAATATTAATATTTAAATTCATACTTAAATATTAATATTAAATACTATTAATATAATAGTATTTAATATTGATAGTATTATTAAATACTTAATCATTTAGGTACTACTAAAGTGATAAACTTGTGCTTCCTTTTAGAGTAGTTAAATGGAGTCCGTGGGTCATCCTTAGAATTCACTACTTGCTATCATGTGAAGAAAGTCAGTTTTACTGATATAGGAATATATCCAGGGTAAGTGCTGTTATGGGTTATGGGGATTATTAATTTGCAAATGAAAAAACAACATTTTTGGAAGAGAAAATCAATATAACTTATATAACTATCAACTTTTCCTGTTATCAGGATGATATCTGAATTAATGTACCCTCGACAAAATATGAAATCTCAACAATTTTTTTAGTATTATAAGAAGGGGGAATTGAAGTAGCAAAGTATATTGCAAATGTATGTTTCTTTATATTTTGCTATTATATATGATGCAACTCCAGAGAAAAAGAATAATGATAAGAACTCACTTTAACCTTAAGAGGGGATAACATTAACACATGGAGATATCTATATCATTAGAGATGTACAAGTTGAATCATCTAAGAACTGGGAATTATGAATTGTGTATGTTTAATATATTTTATTTTTAAACTTTTATAAAAATATATTGCAGATTTAATATTGGGAGAGAGCTCAGTACGTATGATCCATTTTAAATGTTAGGTGATATGTCAGAAGAGATGAATCACCTATGTCACAGTGTGATAACAAGTCTGCAAAATGGAGAAGCAAGAAAAACAAGATCAAAGTTGTATTTGAATTGCAATATGATGATACAACTCAGGTAGTAATACAGTCAACTAGGGAAAATCCTACTTATAAAATAAGAAAGTTAATTAAGGAGACAAAATCTAGGAAAATTTAAAGAGACCATGTACCATTCGGAATACTTCTAGGGCTATGTTTGTTTGCAAAGATTACACTTGGGATAGGACTATTAATCCCAAGTGTCTTGTTTGTTTTTAAATTTGAGTTTGGGACTATTAGTCCAAGGATTATAAAACAGCTTAAGATGAGGGATTATTTAATACCATGTCTAGCTAGGTATTATAATCCCATCATGAAGGATTAAAACATAACATGAGATTATTTTAAGTTATCCCATGAATAACAAACATGTGATTAGGACTATTTAATCCTAGGATTAATAGTCTTGGGATTATAATTCATGGGATTATAATCCCGGGATTATAATCCTTGCAAACAAACATGACCCTAATTTATAAAGGTTAGGTTGAATGTGTACATTGTATTTTTATCATATTTAAAAATTCAAGATACTTGACATTTTTCGCGATTATTATATGTCATAGAGTAAAAACTATAAATGTCTTAAATATCTTTATTCTTTTGCTAAACACAGTCCGTGCAACGCACGGGTTGTGAAACTAGTCTATTTAATTAAACTTAATCTTATATTTAAAACAAAAAGGAGTATATTTTAGTCTCTAGAGTGTAATACTGAAAAAGATCAATAAATAAATTATACTCCCTCTACAAGAGTACATAATTTGCGCAATCTTAAAATCTAAATTGTGATTTGATTTTAATTTACAAATTAACAATTTTGTACTTAATAGTACATTTTGAATAAATCAAACGAAACTCTTTTTGGGAAGCCAAAGAGTATCGAAATGTCTCCTATAAAAACCTTAATATTTGAAAGAGAAAAGATAAAATTACCTATAAATAAATGAAATGAAATAAAGCCAACAAAAATAGTGCTGTTGTTTGGACTGAGGGAGTATTATTCTAATTTCTAATAATATAAAATAGCTGTGTGTATATACAAACACATACAACAAAAGTGCAAGTAATTTGTTAATGTATAAAAGAAGATAATTGCAGTGTGTTTTAGTTAATAATATATGCTGCCAAATCTCCCTCCCTCTTCCCTCCTCCCTGTAATCCAGAGTCCACCGCCAAACTCCTAAACAGGATTAGGATATGTCGAGGATGATGGTATAGACTAAAAGTGGATTGGTTTCATGATATATATATATATATAAGATTCATGCCATAAATTTACGTCGAATTAAGCTTATCAATACATGAAATTGGTAAAAATTATAGAAGAGTTCTAGTTATTACATATTTTTTCAAAAATATTATCACCAATACTTATTTACATAACTGACAATCAAACAATTAAATTAAAATATTTGTAATATATCATTAACGTATATATAACTGCACTTATACCTACCAACTAAACTCAACTGCCTTAACCTGATAAAGCGACTACCCTGGCAGGTATTGCTCAAATCTTACCATTTGTATTACAGAAATATTTCCCAAAGTAGGCAAAAGTTAGGTGGAGTAGGAAGATAAATTAAGAGTATCTCGGTAGTTCCAAATGTCAGAAATCCCGGTGTTTGATAAAATATACCTTACTTTTTAATTTGAAGAAAATATCTAGAAAATTTGAAAACTCATTTGAAATTTAGAACCTAAGAAGCATATATTAGTCTCAAGTGAAAAAGAATCATCAACAAAAAAAAGAAAAATGACATATATTGTGAATGTTTATGTTGACTATTTGATTGTCACTTACGTAGATAAATATTAGTGGTAATTTTTTTATAGAGATATATAATAAGTGGGGTCTTTTTATAATTTTTATCAATCTCTCATGTATCGATACGATTCACAATTGTAAGTCAGCATAAATTTATCGCAATACATAACAGGACTCAAAAAAAAAATTTATACTCCCTCTGTTCCTCAAAAAGATTACATTTGAGTTTGATCCTAATTGCGATTTGCTAAAATGAAAATTATGATTTGAATTTATTTTAATTTTGAAAATAAGAATTTTATACTTAATACTTAATAGGACTTCTTTTATTTATTTATGTAGTTTATAATATTAACTATTAAATTAATCAACGTAAAATAAACTATCATCAATTTTAAGTTTTAAATTTTAGAATTTTTCACAAATTGACTAAGAATAAATCAAATGAGACTTTTTTGGTGAAACGAAGGGAATATCTAAATGTCCCATATACAAATGGAGGGGTGTAAACAGATATATACGGATTCGAATACAGTAGTATCCGTATCCGTTTATTTGCGAATACCTTTAAACCGAATACGAATAATATCCGTTTTTTTCCGAATACGAATAATATCCGCTTTTTCTCGAATACGGATGCGGACGAATACGAATTTTTTGGTTACCATTTACGGTCCTAACTATAACTAGAATAAGAAAAAAAAAATAATGAGTTTTAAAGTATATTTTATCAATGAATGAATGTTAATTTATTTATTTTTAATAAATAGTTAAATATAATAATCAATGTTCTAAATTACAATTCAAATAAGTTTTTATCCTTTTTGAAATCCTAAATTTCAAAATGAATGCTCTACTTATTAATATTTAGATGTCTATTAATAAGTAGATGTCCATTTTATGTGTGTGGAGTAATACTGTAGTGTGTATGAATATTTATAATTTATAATTAGATTCAAAAGTTTACATTGAATATTTAATTATTTTTTCTCAAATACTTGATTAAAACTTTAATAATATATTTATTGAGACTTTTATTTATAATTTATTCTCAATACATAGATTACAATTTACATAGACTAACGCATGTGTGTGTGAATATTTATTTATTATATAAGGAATGCCACTTAAAAAAAATTATTTTGCTTATTATAATATATATATATATATATATATAAGTTATTTAGATACGAATTCCGGATACGGATTCGAATCCGGATATCCGCTATCTGCCGGATATAATTAAGGTCGGATGTTAAACGAATACGAATACGCCTATATCCGTATTCGTATCCGTTTATTTGCAGATACCTTTAAACCGAATACGGATATATCCATTTTTTTCGAATATGAATAATATCTGCTTTTTTCTGAATACGAATACGGACAAATACGAATTTTCCGATTACAATTTACAGCCCGTCAAACCTTAATATTTGAAAGAGAAAAGGTCCAATCTCAGATCAAAATTACCTTAAAAAAAATAAAAGGAAATGAAGGCGACAAAAATAGTGCTGTTGCTTAGGACCGAGGAGTTATTATTCTAATAATATAAAATAGATATGCCTACATACAAAGACGCACAACAACAGTGCAAGTAATTTATTGTATAAAATAATTGCAGAGTGTTTTAGTTATTAATGCTGCCAAATCTCCCTCTTCCCTGTAATGCAGGATTTTACCAAACTCCTAAACAGTATATGTTGAGCCTGATGGGTATACACTACGGATTGGGGGGAGGTCCGGTACAAATTGTACCGGACATTAGTGCTGTATAATCCCTTTTCTCTTCTCTCACAATTCTCTTCCCTCCTTCCCTCTCCTCTCTCCGTCCCTTTCCTTTTCTCTCTCCTCTCTCCTCTCTCACTACTTCCCTCTTCTCTCTCTTTTTTCACAAATATAATCTTATTTTCATATAAATACACTTGAAAAAATCATAGCTAATGATAAAAATAAAATATATTTACTATGCAAAATCATATAAACAAAAACTCTAATTTTAGTTTACAAAAAATTAAATGTAAATTTATTTTTAAAAGTGAAAATTATGGTTCCCTAAAAAGAATTAAAAAATCAAAAAATGTGGAAAATATATAGAGAAAAAAATAGAATACAACTATCACCCCATGTCATTATTACTCCGTCACTCTCTCTCTAAAAAAAGAATAATTGTATGCTGACAGTTTTTTTTGAGACATTTATTTGACATTTCATAGTTAGCTTGCTTTTTTTTTATTAATTCTAAACATATTTAAATTATGGATTTAAAAAAAATCAAAAAAATATGGTGCAATTTGAATATATATCAAAAAGGGTGTATGGGGTGGTATTTGTATTCCATTTTTTTTCTATATATTTTCACTTTTAAAAATAAATTTACATTAATTTTTTGTAAACTAAAATTAGAGTTTTTGTTTATGTGATTTTGCATAGTAAATATATTTTATTTTTACAATTAGCTATAATTTTTTCAACTACACTTGTATGAAAATAAGATTATCTTTGTGCAAGAGGAGAGAGAAGAGGGAAAGTATTGAGAGATGAGAGAGGAGAGAGGAGAGAGAAAAAGAGAAGGGACGGAGAGGAGAGAGGAGAGAGAAGGGGGGAAGGAAATTGTGAAAGGAAGGGAAAAGGAGAGAAGAGAGGAGAGAAAAGGGGAATAAATTGGGACCATTAGATCTGTTTTAAAAAAATCTAACGGTCCAAATGACATAGCACTAATGTCCGGTACAAATTGTACCGGACCTCCCCTAATCCTACACTAATGGCCTGTTTGTGAGTTTTAATTCTGGGGAAGTTTCCCTTCCCATCACATCCCTAACCCGAAATTAAAACTCACAAATAGACAGTAAAAGTGGATTGGTTTCCTCAGATACAGCGCACTCGTACCAACTAAACTCAACTGCCTCGACTTAATAAAGCGACTCCTGGCAGGTGTTGCTCAGAGAAAGATTATCCAGTATTGCATCAAATCTTACCATTTATACTACATAAATATTTCCCAAATTCGGCAAAGTTTGGTAGAGTTGGAGAGAATCTCGATAGTTCCAAATGACAGGAATCCATGGAAAAAGACTAGTGTTTGATAAATTAAACCTTAAAACTACTAGCTTTAGTAAGTACATAATAATGTACTTGCCCATTTGATGACTCTTGTCCTGGCTAAGATTAGAGAAGTGGGGGCTCTTATTTCACCCACCGTGCCTTGCTTTGCTATGCTTCCTTTCACAGCACTTATAAATTTGCATATCATCTCCCTCCAATCAGCACCTTCAAATCAGGAATCATTCAATATTTTTTTATTCTAGATTTATAAATAATATAGTTCTCTTTCTTCATTAACAAGTATGAAGGCACATGCTCTTGAGCTTGGTATGGCCTCTAAAGGTTCTACTTCTACTCCAAGAACTGGGGTAAACAGAGGGGTGTCGATACTAGATTTTGTTCTGAGACTTATTGGAATCATCAGTACATTGGCAAGTGCAATTGCCATGGGAACAACAAATGAGACACTACCCTTTTTCACACGGTTCATCCGGTTTAGGGCCGAGTATGATGATCTTCCAACACTCACGTAGGTGTTTATGCTCTTTAAGTTACTATAATATGTCTTTTGGTTAATTATGACCTTCAAGATAAAGTATCTATAATATACTCGCAACTCTTTGTGTCAAAACAGGTTTTTTGTGGTGGCAAATTCTATTGTGTGCGCCTACCTGCTTCTTTCTCTTGCACTGTCCATCTTCCACATTGTGAGGAGTGGTGCGCGAGGCAGCAGGATAATCTTGATGTTTTTTGACACGGTAATGCCTTTGCAACCTAATTATATGTAGCTTTACTACTGTAGTGTCTAGAAATCATTTTTAATCAAAGCTGCTTTCTCCAAAAGCACCCTCATATATTTAAGTCCAAAAGTAGTCCAAGGAGGTATGCTATATTAGTGTTCTCCAACTAAAATGAGTTAAAACTTTGTGAAGGCTATGCTGGGGCTTTTGACGGCTGGAGCTTCTGCAGCAGCAGCAATCATTTACTTGGCACACAAGGGAAATGCTAGGGCAAATTGGATCGCCATCTGCCAACAATTCAATTCCTTTTGTGAGCGCATATCTGGCTCACTGATCGGATCATTTGCAGGAATTCTAGTGTTTATACTGTTGATATTACTGTCTGCTGTAGCCCTTTCTCGACGTTCACTGTAATGCACCTTACGTTTTGGATTCAGTGTGTATTATTTTTTCTCAGTTCTGTACTGTTGTTTCCCTGCTTCCCTATTTCCATTTTTCCTCTTATTCTTTTTTTGTTTTTTTGTTTGTTTGGATTTGTTTTCTCTTGGGAGGCAGGACTCTGCCCCCTGGTGTCTGTCTGGTTTTACAAGGGTCCAAATATTTGAGGCTTGTGTTATCTGGTTTCCTTTCCATGTTTCAAAAATGAATATATTGGTTTCTATTGGTTTTACAATTAATCTCTAAAGTCAGGCTAATTTTGTGTATAAATTGACTGTCCAAGTAAAAACTTAACGTACTTCGTATCTCTACACCAATAACTACATTGTGTTTCTAAAATTTATGAAAATAATTAAGAATAGAAAGACATGAACAAGATTTTAATGAACAAAAGCAACTACTCAGTGTGTGACATAATAGTGATGAACTGATGACAATTTAATATAACTATGAATTGTGCTTAAGTCATAACACCAGCAAGGTTAACATAAGAAAAATTCTCACCTCTTCGCAGGACTAGGTATGCTTCTTCTTGAATTTTTCTGAGGCTTTGAATCTAGCAAGAAATGCATGAGAGCTTTGTTGTCAGCGTCAATTAGACTAAAACCAGGCTCTTTCCTTACCCCACTATCATCCATCAATTTCCTGACCCTCTCAACTCCATCCCACTGACCCCGTGAAGCATATACGTTTGAGAGTAATACATAGTCACCACTCTCATCCCATCTCAATTTTAGCAAACGTTCATTTGCACATCTCGCTATTTCAACATTATTATGTACTCTACATGCTCCAAGCAGAGTCCTCCAAACAATACCATTCGGTTCGATCTCCATTGTATCTATAAACTCAAATGCTTCATTCAATAGCCCAGCACGACCAAGCATATCCACCATACACCCATGGTGTTTTATGTTTGGTTCAATATTATACTCATCTCTCATGAGTCTGAAAAATCTACGTCCCTCTTCGACTTTCCCAGCATGACTACAAGCAATCAAAACCCCAACAAAAGTAATCTCATTAGGTCTGATATTCATTCTTCGCATCTCTTTGAAAAGACAAATGGACTCCTCAGAATGACCATGAAATGCTAACCCTACAATTATTGAATTCCATGTTGAAACAAGTTTCTCTCGCATACCCCGGAACACTGAGATTGCTTTTTCAATGCTCCCGCACTTTGCGTACATATCTATAAGTGCGTTCCCAATTACGATGCTCAAGTCTCCCTCACCCATCTCCAAAATGGAGGAATGTATCTTCTCCCCAACATCTAAAGCCCCTGAATTAGCACATGAAGTCAAAAGACTCAACATGGTAACTTCATCCGGCAATTCTCCCAAACCTATCATCTCATCAAACATCTCAAATGCTTTCTTATGCAACCCATGTAGAACATATCCCGCAATCATTGCATTCCAAGTAACAACATCCCGCTTAGGCACCTCATTAAATAATTCCTTCGCACTCTCCATTTCACCTCTCTTCGCATACCCTGTAATCATCACATTCCAAGAAACCAAATCTTTCACCGGCATTTCATTGAACAGCTGCCGAGCCATGACCAAATCCCCTCTCCTTGCATAGCCAGCTGTCAAAGCTGACCAAGGGACAACATCTCTCTTCGCGGATTCATCAAACAGTGCACTCGCCACCTTTATATCGCCACAATTCGCATGAAAATAAATAAGGGTATTCCTAGCAAAGGTATTAGATTCAAACCCATGTTTTGTAACCTTGCCATGAATCACACAGCCCACTTTAACCCAAGAAAGCTTTGTACAAGCCTTGAGTAGAAACGGAAATGTGTAGTTATCGGGCCGAACACCTTGTTTTTCCATCTGGGAATAGAGAGAAACGGCCATTAAAGGGTTAGGGCTTTGAGCTGAACCTCTCATCATAGTATTCCACATATAAAGGTCTGGTTCAGTAATTTGAGTAAACAGCTGGTGGGCGTAGTGTATTGTGGATGAGAGGGCCACAGCTGAAATGTAAATAAGTTCTCTGAGAGCAGAACGGTCGGAGTCGAATCCATTGATGATCAAAAAAGCGTGTGTTTGTTTCAGAGATCGGAGATTTGTGCACTTTCCCCATAGGGTAAACCGTTGGTGTTGGTAGGAGCTTCGGGGTGTTCTCTTTCTTATCATTACATTACACTCTCTCTTTCTAAAAGAGCGAACGCAAATCTTTTATTTACTTGGGCCAAAACCCAAAACGGATTATATTAATTAGGAAAAGTCCAATAAAGTGTTTAGCCCATTTGTCTTCAAGCTGGCTATCATTAGTCCAATCAAGTCCAATGAAGTCTTTTGTCTTTTATTTATTTACTTATTTTTATTTTTTTGAGAATCTATGACCTTGAAGAGACAGACCTCTCTGACAACTTACTAGACTATTTACCTTTTATTTTTTTTACGTAAAAATTAAATAAATTGACAAATAATTGCAATTACGCATAAAGGAAATAAAGCCTGTGGTCTGCAACTGGCAGTCACAAAGCTATATTATAACAAAGAAAAGAATATATTACGTATTGCATGCGGTATAGTTAGTTGCACAATAGTAATAATATTCACTGCCTGTGAATATATGCTGGCCATGGACACCGCCCTCGAGCCCTAGTTGGTAAACTCTTCATTTTGACCTGGTAATAGTTTCTCAGTTCAGAACATCATGTAGCTCAAGGTTTTTGTATTTTTTTTTGTTAGTATATGTTCTTTCTCTTGAAACAATTAAAATTGTTATTGCTAGCTTATTACACAGACTTAAATTAATAAGAAGAGAAAATCTCAAAAATTAACCAACACAATGTAAATATAAATATATATATATATATATATATATATATCGGAAATATTTAAGGAAATTTAAATAATAATGGAGCTCTCGTTCCGGTACAGGAGTACCAATCATTCTTTCTATTTCGGTGTTTTTAGTTTAATTTACTCCTGCCAATTAAATTTTGATACTTAATTATCCTTCAAGTGGACGAGTCCACTTTTTCTTTTATTTCTTTCCAACAGCTAAAGAAATAAAATTTATCAATGAGACTGATATAATTACTCTCCCATGTGTCAGTGATTAATTAATTCAGTGTATCTAACTATGATTAACCAAAAAGTAATACAACATATTTTCCATAAATGGTTTGACATTTCAAGCTTATCTTCAATTAATTTTTGCACTCTTTTAATTAATGAGATTCCATGACTTATGCTCCCTAATTACATGCTAATCACTGCGATGACTCAATTATTGGCTTGTGTACACTGAACCTGCCATCGAAACTTCCAGTGTTCATACTACACATAATATGGAACTTTGCCTAATTTCTGTTTCCCTTATCATCAAGTCTATTTTAGTGTAGGTTAAGTTTGACACTCTCCAAATCACCCCAAAATGTGTTCTCCTTTTTAACCATAAAATTTTCAAAATAGCCAACTGCGTAGAAAGTGTCATTGTGTCAAATCCTTATCCTTTATTAGGTTAGGCATTTGCAAGCTACATTCCATGCAAAGACCGAGTAGAGATATATATCCTATATATGTATTGTAGACTAATTCACCGACCGATCGACTAGATCACATTTAACTTTAGAAAATATGAGATCTTTTGAGTCTTCATTGTTTCTTGAAACTTTTCTAGCTAATGCCTTTGAGTATTATTAGGGTTTAGTAGTTGAGCACTTCTCAAAACAGCCTTCCATAAGTATTGGTCATGATTTCAAAACTCTATAGAAACTTTGCGCACATTAAAAAAAAATAATGACTACAGTTTAATTTATTCGTGGGAAAAAAAAGATTATCCAAAAGAGCATAGCTTGAATTTTGAACACTTCTAATTAATAATCTTAGATAAATTAAGATTTGTTTGACTCGAATGTAACAAACTTCAAATAGCATTTAAGAAAGACCAAAAGTCAACTCTATTGTTTTTTTTTTATAAAAAAAATGTAGTATGAACAGTATTTAATTATTTTCCGTGCTGCATCAATTGAAATTGGGGACATGTACAACTTCTTTTTTATCTAATGATGTGTACGTATATATGTGTATATCTTTGCATACTTTGTGGAAAACATAATAATATTAGTATAAGATCATAGTGATGTGATACAAAATTGACGAAGAATTGCTTTTGATTAACGAAGATTATAGTATCTGAATGAGTTGCCTAATTTGTGTAGTTTATTATTTTTAGATCCACATAAGCCCATAATTAATAAGAGAGAGAATATATAGAGTTGAAGAGATGAACCCAGTTGCGGCACATAGTGTTTCCTACCGTGGCCTCATGTCCAAACTGAGGAGACATGGCCCACTAAGCCGCTGCCAGATCATCGGCGCAGTTTCAAACCCCCTTTCTTAATTAATTAATTAATCCAGTAATTTAGTAGTATTAGTATTACAGGTAGTTGAGCAAGAGTTGGATTTTAGATGGTAATTTATTCCACTAACCAATAAGATCACACCACGAGATTCCTGTTGTTCTTCCGTAGGCAGTGAAGGCACTGTCAATTTCTCTTTCTGTGCACTTCCACGCGAAGTCATTGACCTTCTACTAAATCTGAGCCGTCGAATATGTAGTTTCCGAGGGGATTGAAATTCCTCTAACGACCTAGAGCTGGCGCGTCCCCACATCCTAGTACATAATGAATGGGATTAAGTGTGTAAATGAATCGAATCGAGTCGAGTATTGAGTTAATCAGATTTAATTTATAAAATTTATTAAGTATAAAATAAAATTTGATTGATGCTCGTTTTGCTACCGAGTCGAATACGATCTTAAATCAAGTCCGAACAATTTGACCTTTTTCGAACGAATATGATCCGAATATCAATAAAAAATTATAATTTGAGAAGGTTCGAGTTATTTATCGAATTTTAAAATTTGCTCATATTTGAAGCCATTTATATTTCGAATCGAGTTCGAATCGAACTTTTAATCGAACGAGTACGAATCGAGTATGAACTGTTTACTCATTTTACAGCCTTAGATGAGACTTTTATTCAATTTTCAAATTATTGATCGAGTATAAAAACGTTTGATGATATATATAGTAGTATAGTACATTATAACATTTTATTTCTTTTAATGGAATAAAATTATAAATGCATGTTTCAGATTATAAGTCAATTTAAGACATTTTAAATTAAAATAATTTATTATAAATTATGAAATAATAAATTTTACAATGAATATTAATTTTTAAATAATTTACAATATTCACAATTGTATTGCTAATTTTTTTTATAAAATTTTTTATGTCAATTTTAAATTTAAAATGTCTTAAATTGACTATATAAAGTCAATAATTAGATTATATTTTGAAACCGAATGAGTATATCAATACAATTTCTTATCATATCATTATTATTAAATTAATAACTCAACTAAGTTGGAGATAAATAAGAAAGAAAAGTAAATTTTAAAGTATATAAATTTTGTAAATTAAATAGCTCTTTTTTATGGAACGATGCAAACAAAACTTGGAAGATAACTGGATAGAGGAGGACGGTATTTTTGGTATTTACGTGTTCAGAGTCTAATGGAAATTATTTGCCGTTGAGTTGACCTTGGCCATGCCCACGAGAAAGGTTAGGCGATGAGTACCAAGGATTAGCCACTAATTAAAGCATTAGATTAGGTTGAGCCACTCAGAGGAATCTTAATTAGTATTCAAAAATACGTAATATTTATTTATATAGCTGTTTTGACTTTAAATTGATTCACAACAATGTTAAATTTAAACATAAATTAAATTGTCTTTAAGAAATCAATTCTGAAACGAATGGAGTATTCCAAACATAAAATCAGACTATTTATGTTCTGATAACTTTACAAAAATGCCAAAAAAATTATGAATTGGAGTAGATTGGGTGGGGTACTGTGCTGGTAGTCTTGTACTACACGGAAGATTTATAATTTGGCATAAAAAGAAGATGATAATTTCTCCTCTCTTAAAGTACCAAGTAGTAGATAATTATTGTTAAACAAATAACAACCAACACAATCATATTCAATGTCTCAACTTCCCATCTTTACTAGTACTAGGACTGGTATACAACTATAATTACTCGATCAGAGGGGTGTCAAATTTTTCTTTGCCAGTTCTCAATTATTTGTTCATCTCTCAGAGGGGTGTAAAATTATTTGATCTCTCGTGATTATAATTTATGAAAATATATAATTTTAAGACTATTAATCCGTAAAATTATAATTTCGAGATTATAATATTTAGTTGAATATAATATTAAATTATTTTTATATTAAGTTATTCTATAATTTCTGGACTAATAGTTTTAAATTTAAATTTAAAAATAAATAAAATATTTAGAATTAATAGTCTTATTCCAAGTATAATTCTTACGAAACAAACATAGCCAGTGAGAAGTGATAAGACGCATTGTAATAATTCTGGCCAAATGCCTAGTAGCTGTAAATTACTCATTCTGTGTTAAAATGGAAAGTTGTTGTGAACGTGAGCCATGATATATATACTACAAAATCCGCCTAAAACAGACTCTCTTTTTTTTCTTTTTCTGGAAACAGATCAACGACTAAAAGATTGTATTGCTCCAAAACATTAAAAACAATTAAAAGACGAATGCTATAAAACCGAATCAACTATATACTGTGTAATACCTGGTAAAAATAAAAAAATAAAAATTTATATATTGATTGGACTTTATGGTTTATTGAGGTCAAACTAGTCATTAAATTTGCGCGGGCAAATAATATATTAATAAGTGATAGATAAATTAATTTGACAAAATTAGGCTTTAAAACTAATTGAGTTTAATTTATATGTAGGTAATAAATCCTAAAATTAGGAGAATTAATAATATATATATTAATAAATAAATAAATAACTAAAACATGAACCCTACATAATGTATGTTATCTTCATTCGCCTGATAAAAGAAAAAAAGATAAGTGGCTGCATATTAGGGAGAAAGAAATAGAAACGCCGGATCAAAATTTATACTAACAAGTAAGTTTGCTTCTGTAAATCAATTAAATTCTAGTATTCAGTATTCCAATAAATTAATTACATAAAATCTAGTATGGTTTAATACTTCCGGTATCAACATAAAAGAGTATGCAATTGATTATTAAATTGCTTTAGGATATTAACTTATTGTATTTTCTTATAAACTTGTTCATCATACTTAAAAAGTTAGATAGTTAATCTGATATATTATATTTAATATTATAACATAACTAAGTAAAGTTCGTAGTACTTTGACATGAAAAAAATTTACTTCATATAAAACGAATAATTAATATATTTATATCGTTGGTTGGCTATCTATGATTTTGCAAAGTATGACACCTAATTCGTTATGTTTTTTTGTTTCAATAGAATTTATAACTACAACTTAAAATAAACAAATAAATAAACTTATTAAACTATCATGTTTTCATGACTATCATGTAGGAGGTCAGAAAGCTATTTGTTTTATTACTTAAGAGTAATTCACACAAATTTGTTAGTCAGTAACAAATTAAAGATTATTAGATTTGTAATGATAACTTTTGCTAAATTTACAAACTATTTATGTATTTAATTATTTATTGTGATTAGTTCAGATTGAGGGCTTTAACGATTTATTTAGAATTATTTGGGTATTATATTGCTTAATCCAGTTACAGATTCCGTACTCCTTCAGCGATAATATTTTTAATTTTGATTTGTTCGTTTTGCTTTTCATTTAGAAGTTAGTTATTGTTTCCACCTGTTTATTCCTTTTCAAATTCATGTGATAATTTCGCCTTGACATTGATACTTAGAACTTGTATTTATACTCTTTGAACTAGTTTATCATGTTTAATATTTATTTCGATCTTTGTACAAAAATACATGTTAATGTATTTTTGGAGATTTTGTGTTAATGATTCGTTTCGGTTTAACATGTACGTGTTAGAATCCCTTATGCTGATATTGTGTCGCATGCGTTATGACATTATATCTTTATTCAAATATACCTGTAAAGTATACTTGAGTTACAATCACCTGTGATGGTACCACACGTATACCCTTTTGGCACCGAGGCATGACACCTTTCATGGCGGTGTGATTAGTCTACGTCGTCTCCATTTTGTGCTCCGATAAAAGTTGGTCATATGATGATTTTGTTGAAGGTGGCGTATGGGTCGACCTTAGTTTTCTGTTTTATTCTGCGGATTAGTGACATTATTTTGACTTGTATGTGTGACAAGATTCTGTTTTGTTCTAAATTTGGTATGAAACAATACCCAACCATTTGATTCAGCCTATTATTTTGTTGTGTTATTTTTGTTCGTTTTAGTTCAGTTCAATTAATTGAGTTAATTATTTCAATTCATTATTTATGTACTCTATATCCGTACTGGACATTTAGCTTGAGCTATGTTTTTCTTTCGAGCAGGTAATCAGGGAGATTAAAGACAAGTGTGATAAAAACTCTCTTCTTTTTAATAATTTAAATATTCTTTTTAGGCTGTGATATATTAGTTTATTTGAAATTGTATTAAATATTTTAAATTGTGGTTTGAGCCGGTTTGACATTTATTATGATTTGTCGTTTTAAATTTATTGGTTGGAAAAATATTTTTTTGTGACACAAAGCTCTCGATGTATTTTATAAATTTTGTTATATTTTGTGCATAATCTCTTTTTTTTTTATTTCAAAAGGAGGTGTTATATGCTTTGTCGGTTTCTAGAACATTTTTAATTTCTTTAAACATTTTTCATTCACTAGTGACAGTTTATTGTAAAGATATATACTCATAGATGATTAGTTTTTCTACGTGTGAAAAATGAGGGACCGGGTCATCAGTTTTCTGACAAGACTCGAGACAAGAACACTAGACGATAGATACAATAGAGTTATGGTCTTGTGGACTGGGCAGTGTTGTACACTCGCTATGGTCCCTTTTAAGATAAAACTTCTAAAACCTCGACTATTGCAATTAATTTCACATGCATTAAACCTTCTTTTTTTTTTACTTTTTCTTTTCCTTTTGGTGTTAAAGTCGCATGCATGCATGTATCGATATCATGAATTTGATTTGGTAGACAAAGCATTTTCATTTATAATTGTTGACCAATTTTACATTAAAAATGAAATTACTTGTAATAGGATAAAATATTAACTATTTTTTTAATTTTCTCCTCACTTGTTATACAAGAGATAGACACGCTATGATAATTAAAATAAAACATAACATTACCTGCAACTTTTTAAACACTTGTCAAAAGGGAAAAAGAAAGAAAGAAAAAAAAAATATAATTCAAAGAAAGTAGTGGTATATATTATTCCTATTTATCAATTTCATAAAATATAGGGGGGTAGGGGGGGGGGGGCCGGGGGGTTTTAGCCGATGTAAGACTAGCCGGGGAAGATAAGGGTGGTCCCAGTCATATTCATTCAACAAGGAAAAAGAAATTGATAATTACTTAAATAAAAGTTAAAGACAACTGAAAGCCAGAAACAAACCCCCCAAGTTGCCTTACAGACCACGTTTCTTTCTCCCTTAAAAACCCACTATTTATAAAGTTCTGTTCCTCTGCACATTTTTCCTTCACAACACATTTCAATCTTTCTGTTAGAGATTTGGGTCCTCCCCTTCTTTTTTCCCCTGCCTCTGTTAATTAATTCACAACTCATATAAAGCTGGTACCCTTTCTATTTTCGAACTATAAACTATTCCTCTGTTTCTTCTGTTAATTAGCAGAGAAATTAGGAACACAATTCAGATTTGAAGATTTCAAGATCAGTGTTTATGCTATTTTGTCAAGTTTGATTTCTGAATATTGCAATATAGTTATAAGAACTGGTTTAGACTGGTGCAGAGCAAGTCTGTCTCGGCTTTATTAATTGATTGAATCTGAGGGTTTTATGAGGTGTTAAGACTTGAGAGGGATGGAAAGTCTTTGTGATGAGCAAATGGAATTGCCTCCTGGTTTTCGATTTCACCCGACAGATGAAGAGCTTATAACTCATTACCTGTCCCCAAAGGTTTGTAACAGCAGCTTTTTAGCTACAGCAATTGGGGAGGTTGATTTGAACAAGGTTGAGCCTTGGGATCTGCCTTGTAAGTCTTATGTTTTCCTGTTCTTTGTTTAATGTTATTATTGAATATGCTGATGAATGAATTTTGTTCTAACTTCAAACTTTATATCTGTTTTGAAATCAAAGGGAGGGCAAAAATGGGTGAAAAAGAGTGGTACTTTTTCTGTGTGAGAGATAGGAAGTACCCAACTGGTTTGAGGACAAACAGAGCAACTGAAGCTGGCTACTGGAAGGCCACGGGCAAAGATAAGGAGATATACCGGGCGAAAAAGCTTGTGGGGATGAAGAAAACTTTGGTTTTCTACAAAGGAAGGGCTCCAAGAGGAGAAAAAACCAACTGGGTCATGCATGAATTTAGACTGGAGGGAAAGTATTCCATCAATAACCTCCCCAAAACATCAAAAGTAAGCACCAGTTCATACATACTCTTTCTCCTCTGTTTCTTAATCAGTTAATCAAATTGCTCTGTTTCTTTTCTTAAACAGAACGAGTGGGTAATTTCAAGAATCTTTCACAAAAGTTCAGGTGGAAAAAAGATACATATATCAGGATTGGTGAGAAATGGGAATTTTGGTGATGAATTACAGCCTTCAAATCTCCCGCCCTTATTAGATATATCAAGAACTACTGAGACATCTCACGTGACCTGCTTCTCCGAACAATTAGAAGACAGGAAACCTCTGGACGAAATTGTATTACCCTCATCATCTTCAATTCTCTCACCAAAACTACCAATTCCAAGCTCATTCCTTTCCACTCAAATTTCCCTCCAATACCCAGAATCTTTCTTGATGCAAGATCCTTCCCTTTTAAGATTTTTCCAAGAAATCAATGGTGCAGAAACAGAAATGAAACCGAATTCCAAAACAGAGTTCTCACAGGACACTGGCGGCATGAGTACTGATATATCCTCAGTTTTTTCCAATCATGAAATGGGCCAGAGCACTTACGAAGATCAAGAATATCCCATTTCTTCAGGTGGACCTGTGGACCTTGATTGTCTATGGAATTATTGAATTTGAAGAAGAAGAAGAAGAATATAGCTAGAGAAGAAGAGATTAAACACTACTACATGATCTTTTGGCAATCATTGATGCTATAAAATTGTTTGTTTTGTATCATAAACTCATTTTACTGTCGTTTTTTCCCTTTTAGTTGCAAGTCCCATCAGTGATAAACCCACGAAGTCATGTTCATATTATTGTTATCTATAACTCTGTTTTTAAATATGATGAAATGAATTTAATTTTTTTCAAATGTGTCTAGTCAATGCTTGCTTTTAATATATATCATTTTTAATATATGTAACTTACTGAGGTTCACATGAATCACACCAATAGAAGTTAATTAGTTAGTGATGACTGAAGAGGCATATTTTTTAATTAGTTGATTAATTAGTGAAATACAACTTGACAGTAAACCAAAAGATCTTGGTTATCACATCTTTGTGTACCAAGTCAAAACCTTGGTAGTAGGGGCTGCCAAGGGTGGGTGGTGTGTCTTAAACTAACAAAAAAAAAAATTAAGATAACTCGGCAGTATGCTATGCCTCCCTATTCTTTCCTCATCAATCAATTCCAGGATTTTATGTTAGGCCAACAACCAATTTTCATGGTTTGTTTAAGTTATATGACAATTTGAAAACACGTCGTGTACATGTTAGAAAATTAAGTTAATATAACAAGTTTTGTCCTTAAGTATATATATGCTGATGAATTGATATTTGTTTCACTCATTGTCTTCTAACAATTTATCTTGAGCATATGCATTGACATGGAGCTTCCACCTTCAAAAAGTGCTTAAAAACAGATGCTCATTCTATTACTAAATTTGTTTCTTTTTTTTTTGAACAAACAATAAGAATATCAGAAACATTATAATTTTAATTTTGAATTTTAGGATTTCGCAAATTAACTCTAAAAAGTCAAAATATATATCTAATTTTAAAACGGATGTAATATAATTTTTGACGATGCATAGTAATTTTTTTTATCTTATATAGTAAATACTCCCTTCATTCAGACTTAATTGACTATGATCATTTGTTGATCGAGTGTTTGTGCCATGAGTTTTAAAATATATTGAAAACATAATTTTTTTTAAATTTATAAACATGTGCTTTTATATTATTTCGATTATATTAATAACAATTTTAAAATATCTTACATAAATAAATATTTGGTATACTTTAAAATTTGTGTCTCAGAGAGAGAAATTAAATATGAATGGTGGGAGTATACTACTATTATATATCAGTCATAGTATAATATTATATCTTAATTTATTTCCTTTCCACAGTTTTTGGATCCTAGCCTTGGTTGGACAAGTTGGTTTAACGTTTCCAACTATCAACCATCCATGAATTGATGTATTCAATTGCTGTTATTTCTTTACAATATTTTTCTACTTCCTTTTATTTGGCGGCTAAGTGAGATCCTACGTTCTTGAATTGTTGATTTTTTTTTTTATAGAAAATTGATATTTTCATTAAAAAAATTAATATTTTTGACATAAATAGTAAATGAGACTCAGATTCATCTGCGAGAGACCTTGTGAAAATATCAATTTTCTCTTGTGAAAATAACTATTTTTTTTATAATAATTCATTTTTAGAAAGAAAAAAATATATTTTTTTATAATAATTCAAACCCGATTAATTCATCGACGAATTGTTAGCCCAATTATTGACGAAAAAACAAATATCAACTTGTGTAATGCTGACCCTCTTGTTATGTTTGCATGAAAATAAACACTCAATCTGCCATCTCCTTACTGTCAAGAAAAATGATGCAACTTAATTTACCAAAAAATCTAACTTGAGCGAGTTTAATACCTTTTTTACCTTACAAAAGGAGTCTCATGTGTAAGTAAAAAATCTATAAATAAAATTTTCTTTTTATTGGTAGTATAGAAAATGGCATAACGTCCTAAAATTTATTTTTAAAATTTTATTATCATACCACTGCAACTAATATATATATATATATATATATATATATATATATATATATAATAGCGTACTATCTTTAGGATTAAACTTGAATAAAATGCTTTCTTAATATTTGTAAATTTTATAAATAGCACTCCCACCGTTTCAAGATAAAAGTTTTTATTATTATTTTAGGTAGTCCAAAGTTAAATATCTACTTACCTTAAATAATCTATTTTTTATAATAATTTGCCCATAGTACCCTTAATATTAATTATTATATTTTTATTCTCTATGCATATTTATAGAGTATCATTAGTTATATGTAAAAAAATTATGAAATTAAATAAAAATTTAAATATAAATAAATTTATCATTTTTTGTAATATGCGCAAAAACTTAAGCAGAACTTTTATTTTGGAGGAGGAAGGGAGTACTAATTTTGTGGAAGCATCTTGTTTTAATCATGTATACGGAGAGAGAAGATGAAGGTGATAAGATTGAAGCGGTCACTTAAATGAAGGAATAATTTTTTTCTTAATGCGAGTTGATATTATACTTTCACACGAAAGAATTATATTTTTATATAAATTTCTTCAGCATGAATATGAGTCTCTTTCATGTATTATATTTTTTATATAAATTTCTTCTGCATGTAAAGAAATCATATAAAAAAAATTATCAATTTCCTTCTTTTTTACTCTTATATATACTTTTATCAGTTTATGTTTATATATAGAAATAATTTTCAGCATAACTTAACTAGTTTAGAATTAAAAACATAATTGAGTGGAGTTGTAAAGTTTTATAATTAATACTATATGACAAACTATATTAATACTATATGGCAAACTATATCCTTTATTTAATGCTGTTAGTTCACATGCAAAATTCTTTGGTTTGTCTCCATAATCTTCATCAAATAATGGACCAAAAATTACGCATTCTGGCAATAATATTATAATCTTTTAAAGATCCATATATATACTTCATTCCCATTTTCTTCACATGATAAATAAGAGTATTTCTTGAATTGCCTAAGGTAGCATTGTACGGAACCCAGAAATACAGAACCTACCATTTAACATAATCATATTTATATTAGCAGTATTAATAATATTAGCATTTCATTATACATACGTATATCGTCGCTGTAGCTCAAAGAAACCGTCGTCATAGCTTACTGTGCATTACACAACTGTGTACCTATATTTTTGTCATATATATATATATATATATACACGTGTATATATATATAAATAATGCACATGTGAAATACATGCAGGAGTCGTGCAGCTCTACGTAAGGTCATCAACAACCAAGAAAGACTGCATTCCATGAACGCAGTCGGCAATTATTTATAGAAACTCCCAATCTTTTTACATTATATAGACGGCGGCTTATGCAAACGGTCGGACCAAAAAAATATTCACATGTAAGTATGTAACGGTGATAGTATTTTAATTTGTTATCACATTTTAAAACCCATATAATAGAAGAGAAAAGTACGGTATATATTTTTATGTAGTTTTTTCTTATTAATAATTAATTCTCCAGCGATAACTCCATATTATAATTTGTCAGTCCTATTATATTATGTACGAGACTATCACCACGTGATGATGTGGTAATAGTATCCCTCTATTAATAACCACAAGTCGTGCTACATAAATAACAAAAATATCGATATACGTGAATATATAAAATAAAATATAAATAAATAAAAAGGTTATATTTTAATTTATTTTATTTTATTATTTAGAATTTAGTCTTAATTCAACTTTGTCATAAAATTAATTGTTGACATATAAATTATTTTCTTAATAACTATTATTAATCATATATTTTTAAATGTATGAAGAAAACTATAATTAATAGAATTTCTTTAACCCTCCCTTATCTGTTAATGTAATTCATAAAATAAATAAAATGATATCTGTTAATCTAATCAGGGACGAAGCTACGTTGAAGAGTGTGGGGTCAATTGACCCTAATGAAAAACATAATTATTTTATTATATAAGATAAACATAGAAAAAATTTAAGTTAATGAATAAATTTACCCAACTTAAATTTTATAAAATTTCTAATATACGAGATTAAATTAAAATTTTAATAACATTCTCAATCCCATATCAATTCTACTCTTTTAACTATATATGCATCTTCCTCTAATATTTTAAAAATAAATAATAATCTAATTAACATTATTTTTAAAACAATTAAGGAATTAAATATTTATTAACAAATTTGTGATTAGAAAAAACGTATTAGGGGTCAATAAAAAGTGTGTGTGTGTGTGTATATATATATATATAATGTCATTATTTATTATATTAACAATATTGTAACTAAATACATATTTTATATACGTAACTGGTTAAAAAATTAAAAATTATCTAAAAATTTTATCTTTGTCACGGGTGTTAATTTTTGTTTATAATATATGAAGATCAAATATTATAAAATTTAAAAAAAAAATATAGGGAGGAGCGTATTCCCAAGTAACAAACTCCCTTCCAAACAAGTCCATATCCCTCTCAAAAGGGGTAAGAAGAAAGAAAGAAAGGTGCCCTAGACGGCCGAATGACGGCTGGCAATCGGCAGGCAGCCCACGGCCCACACTCTCACTTCTCTCAGTCATCGAAACGTAGCTTTCTGGGGACCACATTCCATACTAAACGTAGTCATTGAAAGTGTATGTTTTACGCTTGCGTCAGTTCCAGTGGGACTACCCCTTATACTACCGCCACGTCACCTCAAATGTACCCAAACAAAAACAGGCCAGTATCGTCCTTGCCAAAGTTGAAAAATATCTCCATAACTAAACTTAATAGTTTTATAAAAAAAATTCATATAAATAATAAGTAAGGTCTAATTTCATGTGAAAAAATATTTTATGAAATTAATATTTTCACTTATAAAAATGTTAATTCTCAACAAAAATTACTTGGAAAGTGTTGAAAATCCGAAAGGAAAATTTTTGTTTGATGAAGATAAGTTCTAATTTCGTTATTTACTGAAATAACAGAATAGTAAATTTGGTGTTTTGTTTTTCAGTAATTCGATTATTATTTTATAATTTGTTTTTTTGTTTAAACATAAAAAAAATGATAATTTTATTATTCGGTTATAATTAAATTGACATTTTCAATTCAATTATTAATAAATGCTTAGTCCTGCTTTGTACAAAACTGAACCCTCTTTTATCCGTGTATTCAGGGAAACTCTCTTTTACTCTGAATTTAATCATATTCCTATTTTCTTCTTTCAGTTAAATTATTTATTTTTAAAAGTAGAATTAAAATTACATACCCCATCCGTTCCTTTTTAATTGACGTTTTAAAATTATGTATATAGATTAAGAAATTTAATTAATATTTTCTCTGATTAATTAAATTGAGTATAAAATTTCAATATTAGCCTTCTAAAAGTTTTTGAAAAGATGAAAAGGAACAAATTAACCTTTAATCATAATGAATAATATGAGAAATTAAGCATTTAATACTTTCTTGAATTTATAAACGAACCAAAAATCTCTTTTTTTAAAAAAATAAATAAAAAAAGACGGAAGGAGTACATAACATGTGTGCATGACCTAAAAATTAGTACCAATAACATGGTGCCAAAATTATATGTATACATGTATCAATTTTTGACAAATTATGCATCCGTTAGTTATTATATGGTACTTCCTACTTTCTATTATATAAATTATTTTTGAAGAATTTTTTTTTTCGTAATATAAAATCTTTTACATATATCTATGAGAAAAAAATTAATCTTTTCTTATTTTGTTTTTTAAAAAATAGAATAATTAAAAGAGAAAAAAATAATTAATTAATGTATAGGTAAAAATATAATTTTAAATCAATATTAAATATTTAATATTAAAACTAATAAAAAAATTAATACCTAGGATTATATCTTAAACAACTAATACAATGAATTGGAGAAAGTACATCATTGCTTTCCATGGGCAGACAGCCAGGCACATAAAATTTGAATGGTGTCCTGAAAATATACGTAACCGCATGCCTCTTTATTAATTACGAGATAGCAATAAAACAGATGACAGAGAATCCTTATAATAATGTCCCCAGTATTATAAATTGAGTTACATTTGTAACTTTTTTTGGTTGAAATAGTGGGAGTATTTGTTCTTCTTATCGGAAAATACTAAATCTCTATTTACATTTTTTTTTTTGAATTGAAATAAATGAAAAGTTTTAATTCTCTACAATGGAACCTTCAATGAGCGAAAATAAGCAACGTTAAAGAGATGTATATTTTTTTGAACTATGTGTATATTCTCTTAAACTTGATGTAAATGCAGAAATTCAAAAAATATACACATAATTTAAAAAAATATATTCTTGAACTGTGTATTTAATATGTATCTTCACGTCGCACGTTAAGAAATTACATAATAGAATTATAATATCCATACAGTAGCATCATCATTATAATAATGGGTGATCAAGTAGGAATTAAAATGGTCCTCCTAATTTAGGCTAATGTGACGTTTGGTAAGTGCAGATGTAGAGATAATGAATTCATTCAATTGGATGATGATTGAACACGTGTATGGTTGTTTTTAGTTCCTCCAGCTTTCTACAAACGTAAATTTATCTTTATGTCAGTTACACGAGGCCCGAGGGTGGTGCAACCAATAATTTATACGGTTGATGTATCAACAACTCCACAAAAATCCAGCTGATGGTCGTCATCATATTATAAGATTTTGGACCTGTTCTGTCATCATATAGCTAACGGCCCATGGGGTACGGGTAATGCACCACATCTCCATTCTCTCCCCCCCCCCTCTCTCTCTCTCTCTATATATATATAATATAAGAGTTTATGTATTTGTATTTTATAATTATTTACGTGAATACTTATTTTAAATATATATATAATATAATGAAATATTCTTATAATTTTATTTAATTTTGTAATTATATATAATTTTAGATATTAATGTATTTTATAAAAAAAGATTGCACGTAATAAGATTTATAAATTTATATAAATATATACTCTTTTTGTTTTTCAAAAATTAACTTAGTTTGATCTTTTAGTACGCACGAATAAAACAAGAATAATAAGACTGAATTAGCGAACTTGAAATACGTACAAGGTGTATTAATTGAGAAAGTCTGCCAACTCTGACGTGATAATTAGTTGCCAAGTGGCGCCAGCTTATCCAATGAAAATTAATGAGATAGACCAACTTGCATGCATCCATGACCAGATATTTAGGGTTGCACCCAAAAAAAAAAAACTAGATATTAGGGGAGAAGAACAACAAATAGTTATCTAATCAGATACTTAGAACATAAAAGTAGTGATAAGGAATATATGTATATATCTTTCATAAAAATGGAACCTTAATCACTTAATCTCGATTATTTGGCTTGAAAAAGGAGAGTTATAAATAACCATTCCCTTGATTGGTCAATTGTATTGTTGAGTACCTGTATTTTATTAATTTATTAATAAAAGATAAATAAAAATAAAATAATTAAAATGTCCTTTAAATTACTAAATTCTACAAAATATAATATTTATTACAGGACAAATGCAGTAGTGTTAGAATGAAGCGACTACGTAAATTGAAACATGCAATCTCTTAATACTTACTGACAATAATTTCAGTGAGTTAGATGATTATGAGTACGAGAGTTACACCGATTACTAAGAAATAGACAATTATAAAGTTATTATGTATAAATAAAAAAATCATCAACACTCAATCAAACAACAATAAGACAAATCAGATCTCTTCAAATACATTATCATAATTTTAGAATTAGTCATTCGCCATGTGCTCGCCAAGCCAGTTTGCAAGGTAGTATTTAGTATTTCAGTAATTCATTAGAAATTGTTGTAATTTTGTAACAATTTTCAATCCAGTGTTGCTGAAATTGTGGTGTGCCAATTGAATAGTAGAATTGTTTACTTTGTACCATAACTCTCTGCGTTCCAAAAAATCCTTGAATCTAAGACATTGAATATATAATTGTCTGATCCTTAATAAACAATTTTAATTTCTGAATTATTTATTGTCTAAAATAAGTTTTTCACATATAAGAAAATAAAGTAACGTTGAGGATGGCCTATATTTTTACTAATTCATCATATTAACCTACTTATTAATTAATTTCAGTTCAACTTGAAAGTTATCTTTCCCTACCTAAATTTTCATATTATAAGTTATATACTCCATCCATTTCAAAACTAAAAATACATTATATTTTTCTTAGTATGTTCTAAAACCATAAATACATTATTATTTTTAGATTATAAATGACATAAAATTCTTTACATGCCATTATTTTTACTCTTTGTTAATTGTGAACTATTATACAACTATTACTAAATTAATTTCTAGCCAATGCTACAGATAATAAGTTTGAAAAAAATAAATTTATCCTTATTACTTTATAAATGCATCTCAAATTTGGAACAGAAGTATATCTAATCCTAAAATTTGTTAGCTAGATATCAATATATCCCAAAAAAGTAGTGTATTTTCATAGTTAAATACAATTATGGCAGTGATTTTTTTCTCTGATGGACGAATAACATATTCTCTTTGTTCGAAATTATAATTTTATTATTAAATTTTTAAAAATTAATTTCAAACATTTTCAAGCTCAAAATTGGCACGAATTCATTTAGTTTATATCTATCTGTACAATTATGAATATCATAAACTATTTAAAAAGTATTAGTAGTTATTAAATTTATTATTTTTAAAACATAAATAAATTATGTCAATTTTAACTTTAAAAACGTTTTAAATTAATTTATAATTCGAATATTCATTGAGCGGTACGATTTTTCGGTGACGCAATCAAAAGAGAGTATTTGAAGTTTAATAAGTTACTTGAAGTAGCTAGGACGAAAATAGGAAACCTGACTTGGAACAGCTCTATGTGGGCTTGAGCTCGTTTAGACATTTAAGAACTCTTACCCAAACAGTTTTTCTAAACTTTTTATGGGCTTGTAATCACATAGAGTTAATGGATTGAGCCCAAGCAGTAAACTCTCTAAAAGCTGGATTTGACTTCTCTCCATTATATTCCTCTTTAATTCCCCTCAATTCTACATCACACACACACACACACACATATATATATATATATATATATATATATATATTCAGTATAACATCTTTAATCAGTAACAAATTAACAATCCAAACATATAAATGGAGATCACAATAATGTAAATAAATCTGTAAAGATTAAAATCATTAGAGTAACAAAAAATTTCCTTTTCTTTTTTTTGAAAACAGTCTACCGGCTGAGAAATATTATTGTTGAAAACCATCAAGTACAAATTAAAGGGAATACACTGAAATGAATATCCTCCACCCAAAATGAAGAAGGTACATGAAAACCTAAAGATTGAGCTAACGTAACAAGGGCATGCATGAACTACTTTGTTACCATCCCGTCCCAAAATACACAATTTCGTCACAAAATAACGTAATTTCCTTTTTGACAGCCTCTTTCTAAAATATACTCTCTCTCTCTCTCTCTCTCGATTTTCACCAATAGAATATTATTTCGATTTTAAGAACTTAACTAGCGAAATTATAAAATTTAAATTGATGTAAATTTATTTAAATTTTAAGAATTTTCAATATTCACGATTGTATCGACTACAATCACATGAATTTATATCAATTTTAATTTTAAAAATCACAACACTTAAAAAATTCAACTAGGGACTTTTTATAGAACGATGTTGTACTAGACATGCACAATAAGTTAGTTGGTCCGACTTGACCTAGGGCCTTCCAGATCTTGGGCTTTGACCAAGCTAGGCCAAACTGTTGACTTAGGCCTGTCAGGCCAGGCCATGCTAGGCTTTGGTCGCTGGACTGTGGTCTGGTTTGACCTGCAGGTTAGGCCAGGCCTAAGTCAGTGTGGTCCGCGATTTTTTCTAATGTTAAATATTAAAAATAAAAATTATAAAATATAGACTAATAAAATTTTGTAAAAATAATGCGAGATTTTTGAGATTTATTTTATTTTAACATTCTACTGTAACCAATATAAGTTAGATGATTAGAACAAAAATAATTATATTCCTCTTAAATTAAATGAAAATGTAATTTAGATGAAACCAGAATATAAAGCAAATTGATTTCCTAAATGTATGTCCACTATGCACTGTTTGTATTCGTAGAAAATATAATTTAAATACAATCTACTATGATACATGTGACTATATATGCAAAATAAAATTTGTTATTCTCAAAGGCATAAAGAGATCTAGAAGGGGGATTGAATAGATCATTTAAAAAACTTTTGAATTTAAGGAGTTATTACCAATTTTTAATTAAACAAGTTAATTGGTTGGCTATGCACAACGAATGATATTTTAGAAAACTCCTTCAAAGATTTGAAGAAAATCTCAACTCTAAATTTAGTAAGCAATTGTGGAGTTAAGTCACAAAACTGAAACGTAAAGTGTTGAAAGTAATGCAACACAAAAGTAAGTGCAGAAAGTAAATGACATGAGATTTTAAGTAGTTCGGAGTACAAAGATTTTATAGTCCATTCTTCTACTCCTCGAGTATAGAGAATCCACTAAGGATGGGGTGATCACTAAGATCTTTTCACACAATATTTACAATAAGTAAATTACTAAGATTCCTTCGAGTCGCTCAAAAGTTGAAATGGTGCAAAGACATTAAGGTTATCCTCAAATTTAGGTTTTCTTTTTATGGATCTGAGAATGTTTGTGTTTTTTCTTCTTTTTTCTTAATGATGAAATCTGTGTGAAATGATTTTTCTTTCATCAATAGAAACTTTTTGGATTTGATTTTCCGAATTAACTATTTTTTTTGTTGTTTCAAAAAAAAGAGTGTATTTCCTAATATAATGTTTTAACAAAAGAAATTGTACGGCAGTGTACAATATTTTCGGATAAAAGTATGAAAATAATATATAAATCTATAATTAAATTAATCTTTAATCCACTATATGAAATGATTTAAATACATTTTAAACATTTAAGTTTTTCACTTTTTTACACTTTAAACTTTATTATTTTAACTTTAAGACATTGAATCTCAATGTCTCTATTTTTTTATATATTAAATCTTTTGGCTACCGAATTAATCATTTCTTACCGGAACAAGTCGTGTAACTCAAAATAAAAGGTAATTAAGTCTTTTAAGGGTTTATATTATTTATATTGACTTTAATTTTTCTTTATTTTTCTTTTTCAGCACATACTAACTACATAATTACAATTTTCTGTACTTTTAAAGATATTCGATATTTTATATTAATTCGGAAAATTAAGTCTTTTAACTTTATATATCATTCATATTAGATTCAATTTTTTTTCTTCATCACACACTAACCACGTGCCTATATTTTTTTGCGTTTCTAAAGATATTTTGGAGTAAAATTATCCAAAATACTTTTATTCGGATTAATTATTGCTCGTTGATGACTATAAAATTTAATTTATAAAAATTTAATAATATTAAGGTTCAATATCTTAAACTTAAAATATTAAAATTTAAGTTATAAAAAATAAAAAAACTTAAAGATTTAAAATATATTTAAACCATATGAAATTGAACTAGTTGTTATCGGTCATTATCTTTCGATGTGTTTCCAGCCCCAAAGTCTTTTTGGTAAAATTTTGAGCCCATGAGGTATAGATTATCATCACATGAGAGACCATTTGAGGTTATTAAATTTATTTATTTATTATTATTATTATTAAAATTACGCGTGTCTAAATTCTTAGAGCACACCGGACAAAAAATTGACATATCAATAATGAAACTTTTTATTCCCTCCATTCCTATTTAATTTAATTGATTTCACGGAAAAACATATAAATTAAGGAATGTATTTATCCGATTGTTCAAGTTGAATATAAAATCTCGATATTATCTTTCTTAAATTTAATAAAAATATTAAAGAGAAATAAATTAGTATATAATACATAGAGATAATATGGAAAAAATTAAATCATTAATTATTTTTTTAAAATCTATAAATTACGAATAAAAGGTATTAAAGTGTTATTTTTTAAAATTGATAAAGGGGAACGTTGGGAATTATACTTATGTTAACAAGCAAAACTCGAACCTATACAAATTAAACTATACTTTGTTAATTAAGTCCACTTCATTTAGACAAACTCTAACTTAAAACGGAGTAAACAACTCACTTATTTAGAGCCATACATATAAAAAAGGAGAAACATAAATATATCTATTGTGTAAGATAAGACGAAAAGTGTGCCCAGAATGACCTAAAGTTGCTGTCAAGAATTAATGTATATATTTATAAGTATTTAATAGCATGATAAGGATTAAAATTGGCCAGATGAGACCACTAGTTTTGTTAATTTCTTGTGTCTTTTCATTATGAAAAGAACAGCTTTCATGGCCATGTTTGTCAAATGTCAGCAAGCTTAAGTTTCCTCACGCAATGAGTACTCAACAACCTTATTGAAAACGATATGAAATTTTAAATTATACTTTCTCATCCTAAAATTAGATTTATTTCATAATTAGATATATGTTATTAATTTCTAAAACATCATTAATTATATTATGAGTAGAATGATGACTATATATATATATATATATATATATATATATATTATTAGTTTTATCAGAAATTGTAACATTCTTTCTTTTGACAAAAATAAATCTCAAGACTTCATGCACCAAGCCTTATGAGATGACTGTATATCACGTTATTGTTACTACATTTTTAATTAATATTATGATTTTTTTGAAATAAATAAGTATTTTAAAAGTTATCATTTTAAAAAACTTGTCTCTATACGTCATTATAATTGAAAGTTATTTGTCTTTTATGAGACCCTTAAGGTTGCATAATTGGTACCATATATTAATTAATACTTTGACGGCCACTACTCGATGGTTTCATATTATATGAACATTTTGGATACTTATCTACAACTTCTATTTATAGTGTGGTAAAAAATAAGACGATGTATTTCTGATCACACACACAAAAAAAAGAGAATATATTTGTAGAGAAGGTTGAGTTTTATTCTTCTAAGTTGTCACAAAGGGATATAGTCATTTTTAAAATTTATCTTTTATTAATTAGATTCTTAAAACTTAAAGTGATGTCTTAATGGCTATTCTGAGTAGAAGTGTTCATCGGTAAAAAATCGTGCCGAACCGGTTACTGAATGTTTGAAAAAATGAGTTTCGATACTAGTACCGAAATATCGGTAAATCGAACCAGTATGTGCCGGTTCAGTATAGAGACATATTGGTTTTATTTTTATTTTTAATAATTTTATTATAATATGTAGCCATAATTATGAGTTAAAAGAGTAATAAAAACATGCATGATACATATAGAAGAAGAAACTAGTTAAGCTTTCTTCTTTTTTTTTGGCTAAGCAAAAAGCTCATGTGTCATTGTATACATGAATTTTCTTTTTATTTTATTATATTTTTTATACTTATTTGCTCTTTATGTTAGTAGTATTAGAGTTTTTTTGGATAATTTTTAAATACAAATTTCACCAATTATCTTGTTTTTTAATTTCTATAATACTTCTTGATGAATAAATATAAATATCTATACTATATGTAGCATAATCATAGCATAATCAGTATATACCGGTTCGGTATATACCATTTGAAAAAAATAGATATTGATACCGGTTAATCGGTATATACTAATTTTTTATACCGTTATCGGACCGATTTTAAATTTTACCGAATCGTTCATACCGAACCAGTCGATACCGGTAAAAACCAATATTACCGAAATTTTTGAACACCCCTGCTTCTAAGGAGTGAGATCTATTTAATTCAGTTTAGTTCCACCTAAAGTTCAACCCGTCTCTTTTTTTAAAGGGCAAAATTTTCTGTATCATTATTGCAAGTATTATCAATATTAGAAATTAAAATAATAAAAAACTAAAAATTGAAATTAAATGCAAACAAACAAAAAGAAAATATTTTAAAAAGAAAAGAAGAACTAATCAAATTGTAAAAATTATTTTCTAAAAATAATATTTAATTTTCAAACTTTAATTATTTTTTATGAAATTAGAACTTTCTTTTTTTTATCTTAAAAAAGTACAGAAAATAAATTTTGGGGTGCAATATAGCAGTAGTAATTTAATTTCAACAAGAGGTAAACAGTAAACTATATTTTTAGTTCCTGTTTGAAGAACAGTTTTGGTGATTTAATGAACTAACAAGGCATATATCTAATGCAAAATTAAAACCAGTCAAAGTACTGTCCTTGCTTTAGTAATGCTTTTTAGTGGTTGTTAGGTCCATTTTATTCATTAATCAACCATTAATCATATCAAGGAGTACTTACTGGTAAAGATTAAAGTGATCATATGCTTTCAAATTTTCTCTTTTATTTATTTATTCATTTATAAAAATATGCTTTCAAAGTTAATAGTATATTATTAGACAAGTATTTCTATAGAGCTACTATTTTTTTACTGCCAACTTTTAAATTTAGTACTAATTTTTTCAGGAAATATTTTTAATGATATTAGATTATATGAAAATGTCTTAAGCAAACATTAACCAAAAAAAGGGAAAAATAGGACCTCATTTTCTTAAGGATACGGATTACATTTACGGAGTAGCGTACCATGCAGGTGGGAGAATGCGAAATAATGAGCATGCACTCAACTATATATTTTGATGTCAAATTGAAATAGTTTTAAATTCATAATTAATATGAATTCATATAATTTTTTATATTATATTTATAAAAATTATAAATTATTCAGATTTTTTATAAGATTTATTATTTTTAAAAATTAATTAAATCACATCAATTTTAAATTTAAAAAATATCTCATATTAATTTTTAAAAATTAATTTTGATCTTATATTTTAAAAATAAAGGGAGTATAAAATTAGTTTTATGCGTTACCGATGCTTGTAATTTTTAATCTAAATTATGTCGAACAATATAATAGACTTAATGACTTTATGCTTTATTTTGAACTTGGTAACCTAAAGTTATCTATAAATATTTTATAACCACAACTGCACCACTAGAATGAAACCTCACCCGCACCATGGTTTGTAGTCGTAGTATAGGTTAATAGCCAATTATAAAATTGCATTTTGTGACTGCGAATAGTGTCAAACATCCTTTTTCTTAAAACCTATTCAAAAATTCCACAAAATTGAGAACAAATTATATTTATTGTACTAAAAATAGTTAATTGCAGAAATAATGACTCTCTGAATTCCATAGATTATTGTATGCAGTTATATAGTATTAACTTCGTACTCAGAAAAATAATTAAAAATATAATTTTTTTATTTTTAAAAAGATAAAATAAAGTATATAATGTGAAGGATAAATATGTTATTTAGTAAGATCTATTAATATAAAAAAAATATGTATTATTTTATATAATTTTATGAGTTCATCAGAGATAAATTAAAATTTCTAAATTTCGAAATGAGTGACTAAAATAAATTTTGCAATAGCCACGTCACTTGGGGTAGGAGGGGAGAACTTTGCAAAACATATACGAGTGTATGTGTATGTGCCTATTGATTTGACATCTATATACCCCTATAAACCTGAAAACATTATTTAGTTGTTGCTGTGAAATCTTATCCATCAAGTACAAGTCACTTCATTGTTTTTATATCTTTTTTGTTTGAACATAAATAATAATTAGACTTTTAATTTTTTTTAATAAAGTGTGTTTAGAATATATTTAATACAATTATTTTAAATAAATTATTTTAATACTAATAAATTTATTAGTAAAATAAAATTATTAGAAATTTATTCGGATGTCAAACTGAAAAATTAGTAGACCACGTGGACTTGTAGAAATTGGCCAAGTTTTAGTAGGGAACTTCATTGAATAGAGTAATTAATTTTAATGTTGGACCAGAAACATAAAGGACTGGAGCTGGCAGTGATCCAAGAGAATTGAAGTAGGAGACCCCCACCCACCCCTTGTCCTCTCCTCCTCCTCCTCCTCCTCCTCCATGGCCAGTAGGAATCTTGGGACCTTTCAAAAATCAAAATCTTTATTGTGGAACATTCAATTTCTTTTATTGTGAAATTTTATTTTATTTATTTTTATTTATAAGAGTTGTATTTTTATTCATAGAGTATGAAGTTATTTAATATTGGTATGAAGAGATTGTTGAAATTGATTATATTCACTGTATTTGTATTAATATCCTTCTGTAGTAGCTTAGTGGTAGTGGGGCATTTAAGAAAATTTAAGTGAAAAAAAAAAATTAAAAAGATAACCTTTGCTTTTTTTGTTTAGTTTTTGTCTTTTTCGCATAACTAACTAAAACTATTGAAATTGAAACTGAAATTGAATAATACCCAACTCACATAGGCCCCATAGAAGTAAATAGCTGGTAGCCTTTAAATTGAAAAGAAGCCCCTTCCATTTCCACACGACTCTCCAAGTGTTTAATCTTTTTGAGGACTCAATATTTAATGATTCAAAGTATTTCAAGTTACAGAGAACTGTGAATCATGCGACTTCTATATATTAAGTAAATACGATACCATTGAGATACTATGACTTTTAGATTTTAAGTTTAATTTTCGTAAAATAAATTTCTTCTTCTTGTAAAGTAAGTTTCTTTAGTTTATTTCTTTCTTTTCTATTGAAATTTGATTGATTCTTAATATTGTAATAGTGACAGTGATGATATATTTGATTATAAATTATATTGTACTTTTCAAAAGTGAGACTTAAAAAAAAGAATAAATATCATATTTATACTCGCCCCTTCTTTTCTACGAAATAAAGTTTTAATAATACTAAAAAAAAAAAAAGTTATACTGAGAAAGGCTATTAAAACAACTCAGCTATTCGATATTCGATTTGTTAATTTAGTCGATTTCGATTATTTTTTTTATTGCTCGAGCGTCAAGTTATTGTTTTGAACTGAATATTTAAGCTAGTCGACTCCACTTGACTAAACTTCAAAAAATTACATGAAACTGAATTTGCTTTAACTAATTAATGCATGCATACTCATCTTGAAATAATTGAACTGCCAAATTAAAACCAAAGCCAAGAATTCCAACTGTGTTGACTTTTACACTCTTTTACTATTGACCGACCCTTCCCCTAATATTGGTAGCCATAAATACTTTTCTTCTTCCCCTTCTCCCCCTCTCTCTCTCTCTCAAGATTACTGCCGACAGAGGACACTGAAGCATACTTGAAAGGCAATAATCAGATTGCATTCATAATTTCATATGCGTTATATCAATGTCAAGTACAATTTTACAATACATTCGCAGTAAATATTCAACTGTGCAAATATTAAGAAATTTACTGATTCACCATGCGTAATTGTACTGGCCGGTTCGGCTATTGGCGGCTCAGGACGACCGTGTACCCTATTGTATTAATTAAACCTCTCTCTCTCTCTCTCTCTCTGTATAATTACTCTTCTTTTTTTTCTTGCTGTTATTACCACGGTCAATTGCCAAATTCACACCTCACCGTACAGCCTATTGCGAATTATGGCCATTTCCTTTTTTTGGTAACAGTGAGGAGTAAATTTTAGACTGTCATTAAATCCTAACTCTTACAAAGAAACCATCCGGGTTTCATAATAGTTACTGTAATTTTAGAGAGCCCAAACATATTGACCATGCACCAGAGCTGTAAATTAAACGGACATCTCATGGGAAGAGAATGTACGTGGTTTTATACTCCCCTTAATCACCAAAATATTAGAAAAAGAACGATTGAAACATTATTTTCTTAGTAAACAAGAAAAGATCAAAAAGAGCTACCCAAGATAAAATGATGTGTCTGTTCGGTTTCAAAATTAGAGGTATATTTTTAAATTTTATTTTATAAAAACTTTAATTATTTCTTTACGTGTATCTTTAAAAGTTTAATATTAATTAAAAATGTTATACTGTAGGTATTATTCCACTTTTTAGAGTATAAGTAATACTCCCTCTGTCTCCAAAAGAATGACTAAAAGTATAATTTTTTTTTAATTTTCAAAAAAATGAAATAAAGTATATAAAACGAAGAATAACTAACTAAGTCATTTAGTGAGTCCATTATTCATGTCCCTTTTGGTGGGCTTTTTTGTATTCTCTCCGACTTCAAAAAAATGACAAGAATTCATTTTGCATACAAATTAAGAAACGTGAAATAGAGGAAAAAGAATATAAAAAGCTGCAAGTTTTATCCCTAGCGACTCCACAAAATATAATAAAAGTGATGAGTTTTTCTATTTTTTATATACTAATGGATCTCACTAAATATCATATTTATCTTTTACTTTATATATTTTAATCATTTTTTTATTAAAAAAAATTGTATCTTAAATTATCCTTCCGAATACAGAGATGGTATAAAAGACACCATAACAAATTTTTCTCGGTGGGCTTGTTTTGTATAAGAGACACCATAACAAATTCTTCTTTGTTTCATAATGTATATATGTATGTATTGGGTGCTTAGAATCAGAAGTGGCTTTGGACCATCCATTTAATTGGAAAATTTATTTTTTTTTGGGCCTAATTTAATCTGTTTTAATTGAAGGTACGGGTCCACCATAAGTGGGGTCATGAAATAAAAGTAGACATTACCAAAAGTATAATGCCTTTTAATTCGTAAGGTACCCGCTTTCTTCCAACTTTTAATGCCAGAACCAATTTCATAACAATGGGCATTTTCAAATGAAAATAATGGTCATATTGCAATGAAAAAAATGGGAAAATGGAATTATACCTTAGAAGGACCAAAAAAAAAACTTCAAGAAAAAAAAATAACTGGCGCTGAGGGAATTTTCGATAGTTAAAAGAGTATACTTTTCAAACATTTCCTTATTTTTAATAATATTTGATATTCTCTTAAACTAGACTTTATATTCCTTTTTCTAATGCTAACAGCTAAACCCATATTCTTGTATGTCTTGGCGACCATTAAAAAGCATCTAATTCTCATTTATACACATTGTTTTGTACTCCCAATATACAACTTTCTTTTTGTTTAGTTTCTGCAGTGTAGAGTAAATTTAAAGCTCCGGATGCATGCATGTTTGTATGAAGATTTCGGCTGATTATAACTGAGTAGATGTCCAAGAAGAAAGAGGACACTCTTGATTTAGGTATACTTCATTTTTATTTGGAGTTTTTCTGACTTAAAATTTAAGAGGGACGAAAAAAATATAAAATTCTTGTTAGTTATTAAATATATATATATATAAATTATTTTTTAGTAAACTTTTTAATAATTGTCAAAGGGTATTGATATATGCATACACTAATTAAATTAATGGTTGCACACCTTAATATAATAAAAAAACTAATTTATCCTTAATAAATGAGACCCCAATTCACTTTATCATAATTTATCCATTTTATCCTTGAACGTATTACACATAATAAACACGTACGGAATAAGACATAACTTGATTTTATAATTATTAACTGTTTATAATCTTTTTAAGTAAAATACTGTTGCTGATTTTTTTTTTTAAAAAAAAAACATCATCTTGATGGCAGATGAAATAGTTTTTGTACTTGTTACTATTAGTGTTTGCAATGTTCGTTATTAGTGGAGTGCCACAATTCTTTCTTATTATAATTATATTTTCTTCTTTTAATTACAATTTTTTTATTGTTTGCTTGTTTATTTATAAATAATACTAAATTTAATTATAATATATTTTTTGATCACACGCATGGCGTATGTCAAGCTGCAATTTAAATATAAAAAGAATCAACAAACACCTTGTAACACTGGATCAGTCTAAGGATTAGGCCAATCTTTGAACTATCGAGCTTTATTTTTGTATAGGTATTGCACGAGTATGATATAGTGGTTTATTATTTTTGTATTTGTATCGCACGAGTATGATACAATTGTTTATTGCAAATTTGCAATGTACATTTGTCACTGGATTGTCAGAATTTTTTTTATTACAGTAATCAATATTCATTCTTTGATAATAATTTGTTAATGTTTGTTTATTATTTAAAAAATTATTTATAAATAACATCAAATTTTAATTACAAAATACTCTTTGGCCACACACACAGTGTGTGCCAGGTTGCTAGAATTTAAATATAAAAAATAAAAGTCAATAATTGTTTTAAAAAAGTTATGAACAAATTGTCAAATCAAGTTTTATTTTACCTTGTAATTATTGTGGAAGAGACTCAAGGATAACATGGATAAATAGTAACTATGTAAATTGAAAGTATTTTAACAAGAATAAATTAGTCATTTTTTTTATTTTTGAATTTGCAACTATTAATGTAGGGTGTGCATATATTAACACTTTTGTCACAAATACTCAAAATTTAACCAACTCATAATATGTACACGTCAACAGACACGTTAGCGCATGATAGAGTTAAATATGCATATATTTTTTTCTTTTTTGATCAAAAATATTCTTATTTATTAATTATAAAAATGAACAATTTAATTATAAAAGTCTTAACGAAAACATTTATCCTAACCTCGGTTGTTAATAGTTAAGGACATGCAGTTTTGTTTAGTATCAAAAATAAATAAAATAAAAATAGAGCATTTGTATGTATCATATAGTCTCTCCGTTTCAAAATATAAACTTCTTCGTTCCAAAATATAAACTTATTATTGACTTTTTAAAATTAATTTAAAATATTTTCAAACTCAAAAATATTGACATGGTTTTTATTAATTTTAATCAATACAATAATGACTAATGTAAACTATCTAAAAAGCACTATTTATTGTAAAATTTATAATTTCATAACGATTAATGAGTCATCTCAATTTTAAATTTAAAAATGAATCAAATTAATTTTAAAAAATTAATAGTGATTTTATAATTCAAAATAGAGAAATTATATGATATAATATGTGATATGGACAATTCTTGTAACTTATTATACCAATAAAATATCACAATATTTGATATGGATGTTTTTGAAATAAAAAAATTAAAACACGTAACATTAGTCTATGAGATATATTCTGATAAAATTAATATCTTATCCCGTCTATGTCGCTGAAACTTCTTCTCTGGTCTGCCCATCTCTCTCCTCTTTCTTAATTAATGTACTACTACCCTTACTATTACTACTAGTAGCACAATACTAACACTCCTCTCTCTCTCTGGTCTCTTAAAAAATATATATAAGCAAGCTATACGGTAGAAAGAAAGAGGTGCAAAATAAAGCTATCTATCTTGGAAATGGGACGATCACCGTGCTGTGATAAGGTGGGATTAAAGAAAGGGCCATGGACTCCTGAAGAAGATCAAAAACTCTTAGCTTACATTGAAGAACATGGCCATGGTAGCTGGAGTGCTCTACCCGCCAAAGCCGGTATATATATATATATATATATATATATATATATATATATATATATATATATAAACCTACCTACACATTGATCACTTGCACATATTTCATTCATCTAATATAGTTTGTTTATGTATACTTTAATTAATTAATTAATTAATTATAGGACTTCAGAGATGTGGGAAGAGTTGCAGATTGAGATGGACTAATTATCTCAGACCTGATATTAAGAGAGGCAAGTTCAGTTTGCAGGAAGAACAAACCATCATTCAACTCCATGCTCTCCTTGGCAACAGGTCACCACTTAATTACTATTATATATATATATATATATATATATATATATATATATTTATTTTAAGTAGTTATATGTGATCATATAGGAGTATTGTTTTAATTTCCTTGATCTTAAACGCACCGTTTCATTGTTACTCTTTATTGAATTCATTAATGTGACACTTCCTTCATGCTTGGTTTTTTTCTCAATTTGGCATCATGATTTCATTTTCCAATGTACAGTATTAATTCAAAATATTGAGGTTTCTCAGTTATATACTGATCGATCTCAAACTGTGCAGCATTGCCTCGATCATGTACCAAACTACAGAAAAGTACATCTTTTTTTGGGTTGAACTTCAAAATGGGTATCTGTTACTTTACATAACTCATTGTATATGACACTCAATTATGTCCAAAGCTGATCCAATTTATAAATTCAGATTCGGGTTTCAATTAATACGACTTATCCTGTATTTTTCTTCAAACATAGCATAGAAATTGATGGTGGGGGGGGGGGGGATATTCAATCTTAGACATTAATCTTGGACTTTTGTCTCCATATAGTTAGAATTATATCTATATTATATTAATTCTGTACCATTCATATGGTGTATATATATTACTTCAACTTGATGATATATAGATCGATAGTTTCAAGGGTGTCTGTTTTCTTATTGTTTAATTTTAAGCATGTCTCAATTTGACTGTCTTGTCCTCAGGTGGTCGGCCATAGCTACTCATTTGCCCAAAAGAACCGATAATGAGATCAAGAACTACTGGAATACTCATCTCAAGAAAAGACTAGCCAAAATGGGGATTGATCCTGTCACTCACAAGCCTAAAAATGATTCACTCTTGTCCACTAATGATGGTCACTTCAAGAACACTGCTAATCTCAGCCACATGGCGCAGTGGGAGAGTGCCCGCCTTGAGGCCGAAGCAAGATTGGTTAGGCAATCGAAACTACGCTCCTCGGCTTCCTCCGTACTCGGCTCACCGGAGTTTCCCCCGCCGCCTTCCACCCCCCTCAACAAGCCGGTGGCACCACCTACTCCACCCTTATCTCTTGACATTCTAAAAGCATGGAATGGTGATTGGACGACTAAGCCACATGAAGCCGGTTGTGGTGGAATTAGCAGCGACCTTGAGTCGCCGACGTCCACGGTCAGTTACTCCGGCAATGCAAGACCGTTCCCCACCACCGGAATGGGGGAGAGCTCCACCACCTTTATTGAGTTTGTGGGTAATTCAAGCACTTGTGAGAATGGAATTCTAAAAGAAGAAGGTGAAGAAGATTGCAAAGGATTTGGAAATTCGAGCCACTTGGCGGAATTCAAAGAGGGAATAGAGAATGCAATGTCGGGGCTAAATGATATGACAATGTTGTCCATAGAAAGTGCATGGACACAAGATTCACTTAGGGTTGGTAATGATAATGAGCATGTCCTTAATGGTAATTTTGTGGAGAAGTTCACGGATCTTTTGCTGAATAATTCGGGTAACGGTGACCGGAGTTTCTCCGAGGGCGGTGAAGAGTCCGACATAGGTGATCATGCAAGTGTCCCTAGTGGCAGTGGCAGTGGCAGTGACTACTATGAAGATAACAAGAATTATTGGAATAGTATTCTTAACTTGGTGAATTCCTCTCCATCTGATTCACCCATGTTCTAAAAATACGAGTTATTGTCCTGAAAAGATAGTCATGCCTCCATGTTCTTCAACCTAGCTAGGTCACAAGTCATTGAACTATTTCAACTGTGTAATAATTAATTAAGAACCATGTCACTAAAGCTTCTATCTCTCTAGATTCCCTAGCCTTGCATTGTTAATAGCTCGATCAGTGTTTCACTCATCTCCATTGTCAAGAAAATTTCGACATGTTTGAATCAATCAAGTGTAGATCAATTGCAGAATATATTTCATGCTAGCTAGCTATCATTTTTCTATATATATATATATATATATATATATATATATAGTAGTGGATCATTTTTATTGTCAAATGATTGATTAATTATAGTAACAGTTTTTTTCTAGAACTTTTGGTAAAGGATTGATTAATAAAAGTTATAATGTAAGTTATGAAAAGAAGTAGCAAAGAGATGTATGATTTTTCCGTGCATTGAAGGCTACATATGCACGGCCATGTTCTAATGGGAAATGTATTAAATGATGGACTTTATTGCTGTTGGTTTCACGTCTCATTCTAATTACTTGAAGAAATTGAAGATTCAAATGTGTTTTTCTTGTAGATAGCTTTTTGGGTGATGTAGTCACAATCTGCTCTTATGATTCCTATTGATAATTAGAAATTTCTGATACTAGCTATATATACATATATTAAGGACTCTTCAAAATTCCCTACTCACCTCAAGTTTTTCCAGGCTTATATGTATAGGATGAATTAGGGTACATAAACTCGAATTAGGGTTTTGGTTGTGCCAATGATTGTCATACCCTGTAGGGTTTTGAATTGGTCAATGCTCTTGGTGCAACGTATGCACTCTTTTACAATTGGGTTCATGACACCTGTCGTGCTCTCATTCGCCCACAAATTACTCGGCCAACATATGCAGGAAAACTCAAAGGGTACAGAAACCACAAGGGGTAATGAAATTTCTGCATATTAAGATGATTATGTAACATACATAATTAATGAGTAATTTTTTCTATGGTGATGCTTGCCAACTGCATTTCAATACAAAGGTCTTAATTTGTACGTCTCATTCTCATTTTTGCCACAGATTGATAGACTATAATTTGCAAAGTGATTAATTAATGATCAGCAATGAGCTTTAATAACGGGTTGTTGGAGACATATATATGTATACACACATGCCTTCAGGAATTTGATTCTCTTTTTGTAGTAATATGACAGGGATTTAAGTAATGATCTTAATTAATTTCTGGGTCCATAATTTAATGTGGCTGCTATTGATTACAAATCAAATCTTGGTTGGTGATTCTAAAACCTTGTTTAAATTAAAGTACCGTAGATGACCTTTCTCTGTCAGTTTCTAATCTTGATACTACTACTTTTCTTTTTTGAAATGCAACATTAAATCGTGGGTATTATATTTTCTTTTTCTCTTGTATGCTCAATCCTAGCTAATAGATGCAACTTAACTTATAGATCGAGATTAGCGAATAACCTGGGAATTTAGCTAAAAGATATAGATAACAGTAATAATATTAGCAAATAATATGATTTGTTTCCTTAATTAATTTGTAAAATTATAAAATTCAACATTAATGTGAATTTATATAATTTTGATTAATATAATAATTAATATTGTAAACTACTTAAATTTAGCATTGACATTTTTTTGACATTATCTTATAGATTATTACGAAAAATAAGTAAGGAATTAAACAAATTCATATGATAAAGGGTGGGAAACTTTTTTTTCCTAAAAAATATATTTAATATTTGCATTTTCTATAATCTAGATTAATTATACATTTTTAATATATTTTTCAATCATAGTATTGAACTCTACAAAGCAAAAAGATCTCTCTCGGAGTTATAGCTAGTAGTCATGCATCCATCCTCAGAAAACATATATATATATATATATATATATATATATATATATATATATATATATTTTCTATAGACAAGAATTAATTACTTATAATTAATCGAGACTATTATATTAATTATATATCTGAGATACGAAATTCTATCAAATTGAAGAAAACAACTTGTTAGCTAGCCGAACATAAAATGTGAGAGATACCATTTTTGTTTTTCCATATATAATTCCAATTTATAATATAAATAGTGGAGTGTAAATTGACATGCATGAGTTGGTGGAGGTTAGAAACTAGCTGTAAGCTGGAGATATGAAATCTACGAAACGGATGCGTATATAATACAGCGATCAGCAACCATTCGGTATATACAGAAGTAAGGCACGTTTGGATAGCATCATATTTAATTGCTTCTGAAGACCAACAGAAAAGGTCGCTTTTATTTTTCCCTGCAACAAAAGCACTATTAATTAATTCCTGACAAAATTATATACATACGTGTACATAACTATTACTATTATATATATATATATACACACACACACACACACACACATATATATATATATATATATATATATATATTATATTGGAAATTATGGTCCCCCATCTTGGATGGATTTCTTGATCTGTTTGACTTTGATTTTTCGCAAAGAAAAATGGACATGATCGACGTGGATGAAGTATACAGCTTTCAATTGTCTGGTTTCAGAATTTTCATGAATTTTTTCTTGAGCGACAAGCCTACGACAGTATCTTAAAACCATACTACGAGTTAATTAATAACCAGCCATGCATCAATGTTGAGAGCTAGCAAGCTTAATTTGTCGAAGCAAAATTAATGTACAGAGGAGATTAGATGGTGACATAACAGAAATAATTAATGTCCTAACAATCTACATGTACCTTATATACAAGTATAATTGTACTACTATAATTAACCATGAATTATTGCAATCAATTAACAGTGAATAATTAATTAATTTACAGTTCATGAGGCATTATTATTGCACATTTGAATTTTTAAGTAGTTGTTAACCTGATAATTTATTTTTGTGGGTGATTACATACATACAAAATAGAACCTTTATCAAATGGTATCTTAGCAGTGGAGTGTTAAATAATTTGTTATAATAATATAGGTCGGGGTTGAAAATTTATTACTTGGTGGAACCTTAGAGTTTATCAAAATAATTTTCAAAATTGTAGATAATTTTTCTTTTTATTTTTTTTAAAATTAAAAATATAAGAATTATAAAATAACAAGATATTTTTAATTTGCCGTTAATTTTAATAAAGAATAGCATCACATCATTACTTTTGGAAATAATACATCAATAATCAATAATTGTATATAATAAGCCAAGAGACTATTCAATTTTTAATTGAATTTAGTTAGTTTAGTTAGTCGAGTTGACTGAAATGAATTGACTCAAATTAAGTTAATAAATTATTATTCATCAAACTTGCATTAATAAATTATTCATTAAACTTTTATTTTTCATTCCATTCACTTCCTCTGTAACAACCCAGGTCAAATCCCGAGTCCGGAACAAATCTCGGGTCAAATCCCAAGTCCGAATCGAATCAAATCCATCCAAAAAAAGCCTTAAATTACTGGCCCAATAGTATCTTCTTGGGTCATCTTAGCCCACCGCAGGCTCACCCAAAAGGTCATGACTTGAAGGTACTATTGATAGTAACTCAATTCCTTATATACAGACAAACTTTTCCCTTATCTTTCGATGTGAGACAGGGGTGTTACAATCTCCCCCACTTAAATTTCTAACGTCCCCGTCAGAACCGATCACACACACGGTCCACAGATCTTTGCCTCTCTAGCCATTGTGGGATAATACCGGCTGGCTTCGTGTCCCCACTTCCGGACCTCCCTCTCTCCATTGTGGATAATACCACCAGCCTTCGTGTCCCCACCTCCGGCAACTCGATCGGATGACCCGACCCGAGCTTTCGAGAGTCAGCTCTGATACCATATGTAACAACCCGGGTCAAATCCCGAGTCCGGAACAAATCTCGGGTCAAATTCCAAGTCCGAATCGAATCAAATTAATCCAAACAAAGCCTTAAATTACTCACCCAATAGTATCTTCTTGGGTCATCTTAGCCCACCACAGGCTCACCCAAAAGGTCATGATTTGAAGGTACTATTGATAGTAACTCAATTCCTTATATACAGACAAACGTTTCCCTTATATTTCGATGTGGGACAGGGGTGTTACATCCTCTATCACTACCATATTCTTTTTATTCTCTTTTCCTCTCTTATTAGGTAACAAAATCAAAATCTAACACCTTTCAACTCATCAGTATATATCTTCACAATTTTAATAGTATACATTGAATTAAAGATATATAATTATTCCCCTTTTCAAATTCGTGAAAGTGCATGCTTTTCCTCTATATTATTTATATATATTCACCACTAAAAAATTTACATATATTCAATATTGCTTAGCAGCATAGTTATACACAAAGATTTTGTACAATGAAAAAAAGATATATGTACTCCTTCACTCTTTATATATTCCTTTCTTTCGATACAACTAATTTGGCATTGCGAGGTGGCTTGGGGTGGTGTTTGGTATGTGTATGATGGAATGCCACAAAAAGAACTAATATGAATTCGTCACTTCTATTTTTTTATTTTTTTATAATATTTTTGAATTTGGGTTCAATAATTTTTGAGAAATGTAATTGTTATATATAACCTATAGAATTAATTAATAAAAGTACTTCTAAAATTTTGACATTTGATAGAAGTTTTAGCACCTGTTTTGGCAATATCATCAGGATTAGAATGATTTGTTATCTACAGCGATGCTTCAGACAGAGGTCTATGTTGCGTTCTCATGCAACATGGGAAAATTATAGCTTATGCCTCTCGACAACTCAAGAAATATGAGAAGAATTATCCTACTCATGATCTAGAGTTAGCAACAGTCGTTTTGACAATTTGGACAATCTTCGATACTGGATAAATTAAATTATAAATCTCTAATATTTATTGTTATTCTTGATCTCATTGTTTTGTTTCTATTCATCATTTATATCATTGCTATAATCCTTAGACTTAAATTATGGTGAAAGTTCTCTTTGGTCCGTAGTGCAAAGATGAACTGGTGATGGGCATGATTATGACTTGTGTATTGGTATAATCTTGACCTTTGGTGTTATAGACAAAGGCTTATGGTGGAAATTTCTCTTCGGCCAAGGGTACAAAGAGGAACTGTTATTTGGTATGATCATGACTATTGATGTTACAAATGAATATCTTTGGCTCGTAGTACAAAAATAAACTGTTGATTTGGATTAGCATAAACAGGAACTGTTGATTTATGTTACAGAGATAAAATATTGATGGTGAACTTTTAAATTGTAAAAGATAATGAACATTATAGTCTACCTGACTCTTCTAATGGATTGCCTGTTCCGCTACAGTTATTGTTGAAAACTTATATTATCTTTAAATCTCTGATCTATCAATGTTGTAAGCTAAAGATAATTTATTTTTAATTATCTTAGTCATGATATTCTTTACTGAGCTATTTTTGCTTACCATTTTCCTTTTTATTCCATTGTTCTCCTCAGAAAATGAGAATGTAGTTGAGACTAACAGGAGAATTGAGTGATGGTCCGAGACTGTAAAAGTATCTCAATACATTATAAAATAGTGTGACAATAATTGTATTGGGAATTTAAGTTGGGTGTGATTATTGTTGTATTAGTTTCGGTATAATATTTGTCTCACAGTATGTGTGTAGTCGTATTTTGCACGACAGTTATTAGTTGTAAATGAAAAAATCCGTATTTGTATTGGTGATTGTATTTGGCGACTCAAAATGGGTTGTATGAACCTATTTTGGGGGCGTCGCATATACTTCCTCTCACTCTCTAAAAATTTCTTAGTGTAAGTTCTCTCTAAATGTGCTAGACTATCTTGAGTTTTTGTGAAGATCAGTAAGAATACTGGTATTGTTCAAGTAAATTTTTTTTTATAAAAGTTGGTCAAACACCCACACACATTACACGGTGTTTATAATTATTCCTTTAGAAGAGTTATTTTGAAAAACTTCCTTTGAAAGATTTTATTTTGAAATATTATTTTTGAAGTTTATTATTTACACTACAGAATATACTATATAATCACTTTTGATAATTTCATAATATATGAGTAGTGTACACCATATGTGATAGTTACTAATTATATTATAAATATATTTAGGTTGATAAACTTCATAGAAAACAACATCCAATCACTTGCTAATTGAGGTAAGTGATGTCATTTTCTTCATACTCGTAAGTGGTATCATTTCTTTTGTACTCGTAAAGGATATTATTTTCTTTCATACTTGTAAAGGATATCATTTTCGTTTATACTCCTCCATTTATGGAAGAAATTATTATTCGTTTCCATAACAATATTATTAAATGGTAAAAATTCCTGAAATTAGTAGAATATCCCTAATAGTTTGTGTTTCATCTAGTATCTTTTCACCTGAATCTTTCTATTGAATTTTTATCGTTATCTTTGAAATATGAATCTTGAATATCATTCTTGAATTTGACTCCACATTTTGGTCATCATGTTAAAAATTTAGACATTTTTGGTCTCTCGATAAATTTAATTACAATCTCTAATATTTATTCTTATTCTTGGCCTCATTGTTTTTATTGTTTCTATTCATCCTCTATATTATTGTTACAATCCTCAGATTTAAATTGTGGTAAAAAAAATTTTTGGCCCGTAGTACAAAGATGAACTGATGATTAGCATGATTATGACGAGGAACTGTTTATTAGTATAATCTTAATCTTTGGTGTTACAGACAGAGACTTGTGATGAAAGTTCTCTTTGGCCTGTAGTACAAAGACGAACTGTTGATTAGTATGATCATAACCGTTGGTGTTACAAATGAATATCTTTGGCCATAGTGTAAAGATAAATTGTTGATTTGCATGAACTGTTGATTGGTGTTACAAATAAATATCTTTGGCCCGCAGTGCAAAGATAAACTGTTGATTTACAGAAACTGTTGATTGGTATTACAAGGATAAAATATTGATGAGAACTTCTAAATTGGAGAAGATTGTGGACATTATGATCCATTTTACCCTCTTAATTAATTGTTATTTCCGCTGCAGTTATTGATCTAAAACTTGTTGTCTATTATATTCTATCAGATTTATCCTTGTTGAAAACTAAAGATAATTTATTATTTATTATCTTAGTCATGATATTCTTTACTGGGTTATTTAATTTGAGCTCACCCTTTTCAGTTTTGTTCCATTGTTCTTCTCAGGAAATGAGAGTGTAGCTGGAACTAACCGATGAATGGAATGATGGTCCGAGTTAGCGGTTGTCCTCATCAAGTTATAAAATAGTCTAACAATAATTGTACCGAGGACTTTAAACGTGTATTGGCGTCTTTTATACGGCATTGTAATAATTTAAATTTGGATATTGTTGTACCATATCCGGTATGATATTTGTATTGAAAACTCACAGTATGTGTGTTGTCGTATTTTGTGCGACAGTATAATAGTTGTAAATAGAAAATTTTGTATTTGTACTATGTATTTTTGGCGACTCAAAATTAGGTTGTGTGGACCCAATTTTGGGGATGTCACAGATAGAGTATAAGGAGAATGTTTTGGAAACTATTTTAAAAATTAGCCCGTGTCTCGCTCGATGAATACACTTTGAATTAACTCCGAATTTCCAAGGAGTCAGCTTGATTTTCTATGGATTTTTAAAATGCAATACTTGGTTTTTACCTGCTGCTGGTACGTTCATGTTAAGTCTCATCGGCTGATTCAAGATCAGGGGAAGTATTTTTTTTTAAGCTTTTCTTCTCCCTCTTAATTTCTAATTTCTCCTAATTTTCTCCCTCTCTCTCATTTTTACTTACCGTAAAGAAGACATCAAGATATATGGGAAAATGGGGTAAAACGCAAGAAAATAACAACACAACAATCAAGCAATTCACAGCTACATGAATAGTCACATTCCAACCAAAAAAAAAACCACATCATTAAGCCCTATGCATTTACTCTTCTTCTGTCTTTTTTTATTCATTTTTGTTTCTCCTTTTTTTTTAATAGCAAATTCCTTGATCGGTTGGTGGTCTACAGGAATCCAAAAATGCCACCGTATATTAAGCACACTATTAATGTATTGCACAACACCCCCCCCCCCCCCCCCCCCCCCACAAAAAAAAAAATACGTGGACCTCCAAATTGTTAGGATCCCTATCATTTTATACATATTATATCAAAAAATTGGTAGCTACCCATATACTAATAAACAAAATAAAGGATTTGATTATATTGCACAGGCGAATGCTGATTGGTGACCACATCTATCACACCAATAATCAATCATGTCATAAACAAGAAGTTGTGATTTATTTAGAAGAAGCCAGGCCGTGAAGATAGTTGGCCATGGTGATACACTAACCACATTTTAGTTCTCATATGTCGATAATTCCTTCGCCTTCATTTGTTTGTTCATTTTCAAAAGTAAAATACAAACTTTAAGACATGTACGTTGTGACGCAATAAAATATTTATACTTAAATTTATGATTCATAAATATTTGGTTTGCGTATCTCAAAACTAGTGTAAACAATAATAGAGATAATCAGTTGCTTAGACTTGGTCTCTCAAATCAAGTTGACTTGGTCTCTCAAATCAGATTGTATAATTCAAATGTATTTAACTATCATCCATAGTTAGAGGATATACTCAGTTTTGTAACAATACGTCCTCTAAAAAAATTTAGACGTAGAGAATATATTTTGATAAATTTCTACGAAAAATAATATACATGTCGATAAATATTTGACGAAATTAAATTGTAATTAACGTGAAAGTGTATGCGATAAGATAGAATAAATTAAAGTGAAATATTTTTTAATTCCTACCTATCTCATGTATGCACATACGTCGCAATTATTATTCGACTAAAAACTTTCGTAATATATAAAATTCAATTTCTACATTTTTTATCTCACTTGGAATAATTTTTTCAATACATGGACATTTATTTCAGAGTATAATAATAAGTATCGGTCACATGGGTGTTTTATTCATATACATACATCTCAAGTTGGGCCAACTGTGATAACATTAAATGGAGTGATAAATTGGGCTAGCTTAGCACGTGGGTAGGTTGTACCAAAACTAAACATTACACTCATACGCATACATAGACCAAACAAAAGCAAAGCCAAGCCAGTTGAAAAAACAGTGCAAGCTCCACTTACATTCATCCAGTGTACCCACCCTGCTGATTTTTACGACTCAATAAACTAGCCTTTAATGCATCAACATTCATGTTTACTACTATGAGAAAAAAGGGAAGCAAAATAAAATAAAATAATAGTCCAGTTGTAGTTACAATGACAATAGAGTGCGAGTGCTGATATAATGTGAAATGAATTGAAGATCTGCCGCTTTTACGGGTAGACATCCTCGGAAATTAATTACAGAAGCTGAATGAGAATGTAGCTCTGATGATTCCACATAAATTAGGAAGACAGATCACTGAGAAATGAACGTATGTAATGTGTATATATTTTGATATATAGAGTACTAGAAAAAAGATGAGATAGAGTTGCGATTTCGTGTCTTATAACCTATATATCATCCAGCGTGTATTTTTGCCGAGCGTAATAGATTCTATTACATATATACCGTTACCTTGATACATTAACGAATGTAATATATTCTATTACATACCGTTACCTTGATACATGAATAAAATTAAAAATTACTCGGCAACAATATATGAGATGTTCGGACAGAAAATCTGAATTACTTGGCGTCTTCTTTCAGAACTAGCAGAGGTCAGCCCCTACTCACATAGGCTAATAGCTGGGACACACTCCTTCAGCTTACGCTGTCTGTGTGAATGTACATGTGCCTGTTGTGTGAAAAGAGAAAAAGGAAAAAATTCATTTGATTTTCAAATCTCACAATCTTCAAACAAAATTCCAGCAATCTTTAGCCATCATATAAGTATTAATGGACAGCAAAAATGAGATCGATAAACAAACAATATGGCACATGGGCGAGGTTACATTACATGTTAAAGAAGTGGAAAAAAGTTCCTACTATCCTAGAAACATAATTTGAAAATTTTAAGCATTTACTGTAATATGATACAAGAAATTTAGAATATGTACCATATTTATCCTCCTTTATTTTGGCACTACTCATCACTCTTAAGAACTTTTATTCACATAACATATCAAAATAACATCACTGAGTGTGTATGCATACAACTTCAAACTTACTACTCAATTCAAACTAATACCTCTTACTCTAGAAACACCACACTAACAGCTATTACTATTACACAAGGAAACCAACATCACTCCATAACACATGCTAACTAACGTAAAGGATCACTGGGTCCATCTCATCCACTGTTGGTTCACCAAGATCCACATTTTGGCTGCAGACATTGTTAATGACCGTGCTTGCTAACTTCAAAAATGTCAAGCCTCCTGTCCTATAGTCAAGTGGTGCATATCTTGACCACTAACAAATATCATACAGTATGGCACTTTACCTGCTAAATGCACAATCAAATACTTGGAATTAACTTATATATGAACATGCATAATGATTTGGACTAAAGCACGCTCAAAGAATATAGTAGAGCAATGGCTTGAATGGAATGAGCGACCATCATGTGAGGGCATTACAGGCAGCATGATGAAGATATTGTGTTCAACTGCAAAGCGGATCCCATAATTTACTTTTTGCATGTTGTGGTCAGGCATCAGGAAACATTTATGTTTAGAGAGCCTCAGTACTTGTGGTGTTATTGAAGTAAACCTAAGCAAGTATAAGATTGAAAAACTGAAGCAATATTCATAAAGGCTCAGTATCAACTATCAAACTTAGAAATTCTTTCTGAGATTATAACATACAATTTAAATGGTGATTTCAATCTAAGGCAATGATGGTTTAATAAGATGGTGAACTGAAGTATGAACTATAGTTTGTGTAAACCGGCAATGTGGTTTATAAACTGGTGGTTTATAAACTGGTGGGTTAACCAAAATTGGGTTGGTTAAAGTTTAGACCCATAATTTTTAAAATAAAAACAGGCCTAAACCAGTTAACTAATTTGGACCCATTTTATTTTTTTTTTCCAGTTCCAACATCAAATTGTAGTAACCCAGTTCTCTCGGCTCTCACTTCATCTTCTCCAGCTGCTTTTCCATCGTGACAATTCCCCTAATTCCTCTTTCTCTTCTCCACTTAAAGATCAGCACTTCAATGGAAGAACTGAATGAAAGAATAAGTTTTTATCCATATACTACAGAGAAGGCTTTAGGCAATCTGAAGAGAAAATTAGAGCCCTTGATACCGAAAATTGAACTGCCAAGAGAGCCAAACATATCGCTAAAACCATGAAAGCCATTCCTCTTCTTATGATCGAGGGAGAACTGAAGCTTGATCTGAGAAGAAATTTCTGAAGCCTGAAACTTTTTGGAAATATGGAGGAGAGAGAATAATCAATTTATCAGATACACACTTTTAGAATAAAGATTAATTAAATAAATCCAATACCAAATTGTTGTGTTACATAGCGTTGAATTTGGATGATTGTTTAGTAATTAATTAGTTTTGATTTTAAAAGCATATGATTTGTTTCTAGAGAGAGTAAAAATTTCACAGAGAGAGTGTAAAAAAAAATTTGAGAGAATGTATAAAAAAAATAGTGAGAGAAGTTAAAAAGAAGATAAGAAATTAATATATTAAATAATTTATTTTATTGGGACATAAATAATAAGCTTGAAATTTGAAAACTGAGTTGACCTATATTGGACCCATAACCATTTGATTCTAACTCATATCGCTCATATAAAAAATAGGCAATATGGTTTTAGTCCTTAATAGAACCATAACAATATTCTGTAACCAATAACCAAACTAAATCCATTTTTTGTCAGGTCTAACTTTATGTAATCCTTTCTAATAAGCAACTAAAAGAGGGATTGAAGTAGGTCTGGACACACGGTCTTAATCATCCACAAGATTTAGTTTCCTGTTTCCTTAGAAATCATGAATACCGAGGTATAAGCCTATAGAACATATCTTGTTCATAAAAGGTTGTTAATTGTGTGGATGCATGATTAAGTTAAAAGAATCCAATGAGGATATTATGTTTAACTCTTCTGCCAAGAACTTAATTCTTCATATTTCTCCACCATAGTTGTCATGGCGTCGCATAAGCGCCCTGGCGCCATGTCAAGCGTCCTGGCGCCATGTCATGCGTCGACTTAAGTAAAGGTCACCAAGGCGTGCGCCTTGGTAGCTTTGGCCCAACTTTTTTTTTCCCATGACCCATGGGTCTTCTACTTATATCCGACAGTCATCACAATGAAGTTTAAACTTTAAAGCCCTAAACTCAGTCTTAGTCTTCTCTCTCTCCTCTTAGTCCTCTGCCTTCACGACGTCGCGACTCCTCACTCCAATCGACTTCGCGACTCCAGTCGCCTCGCCGACTCCTCTTCTTCCTCCTAGCTCTAGTTGTCCAAGTCCAACCTCCTGTCTGACTCCAGCTTTCATGTCTCTTTTGAAGGCCTTTGTATATAGGTACTCCTCTTCAACTTCGCCTCCTCTCGTTGACTGATCCTCTTTAACTTCGCCGACTCCTCTTCGACTTCCCTCAGTCGCGCCATCGCGAACCTCCCCCAATCGAATCTCCCTGAGGTCTGTTTTCTCTCCTTCCTTCTCTCTCTCACATGCAAAGTATCTTCGTTATCTGCTATGTTGATTGTTGGGTTTTTTGTTTGTGAATTGTGATATGTTGGTTACTTGGATTAGTGGGCAGTCTTTGTCAGTTAGTTTGTAATATGATGGGTTACTTGGGTTAGTGGGTATTCTTAGTCAGTTAGTGGGTATTATGTAATATGTTGTATATAATATTTAATATTTTGGGTTGTATTAGACTCTGTATATGATTAATCTATTGTTTTGGACATGGGTATTGTTTTTAACTATTAAAATTTGTAAACTTTACACAATATGAACTTTACATAATATGTTGTTTTAGACACTGGGTAGTGTTTAACTGCTAAAATATATTGTTTTGGAAAGTGGATACTAAATAATTATTTCTCAATCTTTTTGGAACTGACAATTGAGACATACGATATACCTACATGTGTTTTTTTTAACTTGGGTAGTTACATTTTGGACATGAGGTTAAGTCTCATGCTGATACATACACTGATAATGTTATTCCATAGTGCTATGTTTTGGGTTTTAATGTATATAAAATTTTATTGCCAATATACTTATTAAGTAAAATAAATAATTTATAAATTGCACATCGTAAACGACTTGTCGCCATACGAACGTCATGACAGTCGCCTTGTCGCCTAGACGTCCTGACAGTCAGCTACCGCCATGACTCGCCGTGACAACTATGTTCTCCACATTCTTAAGAATATATGGTCAAATTGGAAAAGATGCCAGAGAAATTTAGTTTTATGGGACGTTTTACTAGTTCTTAGAATCATCTAGGCCATTATTTATGTTACTCTTCTTATCCATTTATGCCATACATGTATCTAAACTAGAATTCTTATTCTCTTCATCTATAGCAAAGAAAATAAAATTTTAAACTTTTCTTTTATTCAAGCGGTTAGTGAAAGTTACTATGGGATGTTAATTATGAGGCGGCTAATAAATTGTAGTCCACAATTCTTCTTTTCATGTTTACAGGCAGATTTATTCACCCCAATTTCTTCTCCTTATATCTACCTAAACAAGAATTCTTATCACTAGATTTGCCAACCGAAGTACCAAAAAATTTCTCTTTTGTATTCAGATTTATATATAATTATGTTCTGTAACATTTGTAATGAATATATATATTTTTACAATTGAAATATACTGCACAAGTATCGTGTGTGCCTGAAAAACATGTTAGAATCAAAAGTCAATCAAGACATGTTCAGAATTAAACATGAGCATGTAAAAAGGCTGACAAAAATTTCAAACCCAAATACATAAACTATGATGTAAGCACAATAATAAATGACAGTGTCAATAGAAAATTCATACCTTCATTGAGTAGCCAAGAGTCGAAGACAAGTAAGCTTAGGATGTGCGCTAATAGATAGAGATGATCACGGCACCTAACAGTACCAACATCCACTACTATGTCAAGCACATCCCTAAGGTGGGTGTCAAGGAATTACTATGGAGTATGGACTTCAAGTGGTAAAATACAGCTCCTTGACCTGTCATTTGGGCACCATTATTAAGTGGAACTACTGATCATGGCAGCACACTAAACAATTCAAAGAAGAAATTACAAAATATAATCTGGATAATAAGAAAATAAACAACAAAAAATATTTTATTTGAGTAATATCTGTAGACATTGTGAGGGCATTACAGGCAGCAAAAACACGAGCAAGCTGAAGCTGCAAAGCGGATCCCCCATAACTTAATTTTGCACTACATTGATATCAGGCATCTGGAAACTTAGTAGTTACAGAGCCTCAGTACTCGTGCGTTAATACACTTATTTAATAATCTTTATGCAACTATAGAAGGAGGGAAAACACGATTCAGACATCGTAAATGTCCATTTTTTTCATTTTCTTAAAAAAAAAAAATTTAAAAAAATTGGCTCTCAAATAGGACATTTAATTATGGAGAAGAGGACTCACATATCACGTAATTGAAATCACCATTCCAGTAACTAGGCAAACAGAAATTCTATAAGACAATTTGAAGTAGAAATAGAGCCAATTAATTTTTCTTGTCCAACCAAAAAAAAAAAAAACTTATGGATTTGTAGATTTATGTCTAAGCTTCAAGAAGTGCATTAGCAATCATTTGTAGATAACATCCTAACATAACACACTTACATCCAAGCTTCAAACATATAGTAAGCAAAAAACAAAAACTATGACAGTACAGCACTACAGCTGATATATAACAATTATTATGATGAAGATATATGGTCAAAAATTAGCAACAAAAAAGAAGAAGAAGAAGAAGAAAAAGAATATACATGGTCTAAGTTACCTGCTTCCAGAACGGAGCGTGATGCCATTGCCATGGTGAGCTGATACTCACAGTGGGAGTTAAATGTAAGGATAAGTTTTAGTATTTATTGACGAACGAACATATAGGGCACTTACTGCAGAACGTAAAAAAGTGCCCTATATAGTCAATTTTGGACTGTGTATTTTCGTGGGCTAGTCCTATATCCTAAGTTGGGCCCGAATTCAAATTTTTTTTTTTATAGGTTTGGGGCCTAATGCCCAATGGTATGTCTGACGACTCCAATGATGAAAAAGTCCAAGTATGATAATGTTTTGGAGGTCATGGAATTGACTATTGAGTGATTTTTCTCCATTCGCTACTTCGCTGGTAGGAGAAATATGGAAGAAAACTTTTCCATATGAGTAAAATATCATCCGAACTAGATTCATTTAGGGATTCGGCCCCAAAGAATAATACTAGGTAAATAAACTAAACATAAAATTTGTACACAAATAGTATAAAAAATAAGAGAAAATAAAAAAAGAAACATACGATTAAATACTTTACATATTTTCATTCTTATGTGTCAAATAAAATTACGTGGTGTTATCTCAATCATTAAATGTGAATAAATGGTTCTGATTAAGAGAGCTCCAAATTTTCAAAAAAAACAATACTATATACATAAATTATACATAAAAAATTATGCACAAAGAGTCTAAACATACTTGTATCCAAGAAGAAACTTTATCCTTTTGCAGTGCACTCCTTTACTTGTCTACTTTTGATCAAGACTGTGGGACGGGCTACCCAAAGTATGTAGTCCTATTTTAATGGTTTTTTATGTTAATACAGCGTGATGTGGTTTTTTGTTTGCAAAAAAAAAAAAAAATATGATTTTATCAAATTTAAAATTTAAATATGTCATCGTTTAATTTTAAAAATTAAATTTCATCTCTAATTTTAAAACAAAATGAATATTTAACTAAGTTCATAAATTGAAAATAATTTTATATTTTAAATTATCTTTAGTTCAAAGCATAAGGATTATTGGACTGCAGCCCGTAAACATGTTTTGGACTCCTCGTTCGGGTTTGAGATAGGAAAATTAATTCAACCCAAGTCAGGAAACTCCATATATCAAAATTAAAAATAATAATAATTTATATTTTTTACCAAAACAAATGAAACGAGTCAATTGACAATTGCAACCACACGTGACACGGCCACATAAATAAAATCGTATAAAGTAATACGACAAAATCCCTAACGCGCGTATTTTTTCTGACTTCATATACAGATCCGCCGCGGAACTTTTCTCTCTCTCATCTGTCCAGACAGAGAAGACAGATCCAATCGACCGAGCGGAACCTAAATTACCATCTTATCCTTCCATTTCCAATGGCTGTGTCCAGCTACTATGGGGCTTTTCCGTCCTTCGAGTGCCGTTCAGAACCCGAATTCTCCGGCAGTCCGCGCCCGGAGATTCCGAGTTCAGGCGCCCGATTCACCGGGAAGCTCAACTCGGCAGCGAGTCATGGCTCGTTCGGTCTGTCTTCCATGATCTTGAGGTTCCCTCCCAACTTTGTGAGGCAGCTGAGCAACAAAGCGAGGAGGAACTGCAGCAACATCGGCGTGGCTCAGGTTGTCGCGGCTTCGTGGTCCAACAACAGGCCGGCTGCGGCTTTAGCCGCTGAAGCAGCCGCCACCGCCGCCTCGGTTGAGGATGAGGTGGTGGTGGCTGTTGACGGCAATGGTTGTTGTAATAGTAATAGTGATGTACAGCTTGAGGTTTTGACCAATGTACAAAACCCTTCATTTTTGAGCTCCGATGGAAGCATTGCTATTCATGCCGGTATGTATATATAGATCAATTGGCATACTTTAATTTAGTATTTTACTGCCAAAATATTAGGCCTGTGCTCAGTTTATATGTAGTATTTAATGTAAAAGTTGGCCTTTTGAAGATTTTGAATAATTTTATGGTATGAGTAATGAGACTTACACTTTTAGAATCAATAAATCTGCTCGTGCTGATCTTGGATTTTAAAAATGTTTGACCTTTTTACAGTTGCTTTTCCATTTTGGGACCTTTTTATTATTATTATTATTATTATTATTATTATTATTATTATTATTATTATTATTATTTTTATTGCGATGCTCGCAGTTAATATTCCTTATTTCAATTCGGGCCACAGAATGGGGTGATTGTTGAGTCTGCACAATGTAATGATCATCACCTGAATTAATTCCTTTGATTTGAACCAGTTCCCCGTTGAAGTTCTTTTTATGGGTGGTACTGGTTTTATAATAATGTCCAGCACAACCTGTTCATAACCTTGTGTGTCCATAAATTGAAAAACAAAAATCAACAATAATTTTTGAAAACTTCCGCTGGATTCAAATTTTAGTAAGCGCTTACATGAGAATGCTATGATATGTTGACTGTATGCACTTATGCATTCTTTCTTCTTTGATATTTAAAATATATTTCTCTTGTGATTTTGATGGATGTTTACATTGGCTACTCAGGTGAAAGACTAGGCCGCGGTATTGTTACTGATGCAATAACTACTCCAGTAGTTAATACATCTGCTTACTTCTTCAACAAAACTTCGGAGCTCATTGATTTCAAGGTATGCATCAAAGAGGGTAATAATGTTCTTCTTTCTTGCACAAGTAGAGACTTTGTTCCTCCCAACAATAATCCTTTCAAAAGAGTACCTATTGATTAAAATGGTTATTGTCTCATAATTCATAGTTTATCATGGACTAATATATGCTTAGTGGTTACAGAGGTTACGTATGGTTACTGATCTTGGAAACTAAATTATATGGTAGGCTAACTTCTCTGTAACCTTTTAACAGGAGAAACGACGTGCAAGTTTTGAATATGGACGCTATGGAAATCCTACTACTGTGGTTGCAGAGGAGAAGATAAGGTCTGTCTTCCCCATTTTAGATTCCTTTTCTTTTTCTTTTTTTTTTCATTTTCTTTTCCATCGAGGTCATGTGTGCTTTCGGGCTTTAACAGTGCACTTGAGGGGGCTGAATCAACCCTTTTAATGGCTTCTGGAATGTGTGCAAGTACTGTCATGTTGATGGCACTGGTCCCAGCTGGTGGGCATATTGTGACAACCACGGACTGCTATAGGAAGACTCGGATTTTCATTGAGACGATTCTTCCCAAAATGGGGATCAAGGTAATGTTTTTGGGGATCATTAGCATGTTTTAAGTTTGGGCCAATAATTTAGATCACTACTGAATTAGACTAGGAGAAAAAGGGAACAGAAGAAATAAAATTTCATGAAGCACTCCAGCTTTTCAGGTAACAAAGAACAAGCTAGGCACGTAGAGAAGGTAAAACTACATATAATTAATTGAAGATTTAATCAGGCTTTGATCCCTTTAACTCATCTTGTTATATACTGGGAATCTGGGATTATAGCATTGATTTTCTTCTTTTTGTTGTTCCAGTTGATTTCTAAGAAGCCCTACTGCTATATTACGATATTGAAATTCAATTTGTATCAAGCTGAAAGCTTTCAATTTCTTTAATTCATTTATTGAAATAGCCGTTAATAGGATTTACCCTGCACGTAACATGTTTACTTTGATCCTATCTTGATCACAGTTTCATGTCACACTGTATCGCTTGCATGACCTTTGTGGCGCACTTTAACTGCTGTGGAGATTCTGTTGTTGTGCACTTTCACATTATATTAATTCTTGTTTCTGTTATCTCCAAAATGCAGGCCACTATTATTGACCCTGCAGATATAGAAGCCCTTGAATGCGCTCTAGATGAAAACAATGTCAGTATTGAAGGAAGTGGTTTACTTGTTATATTGGTGTTTTTCTTTGTGTCTTCACCATAACAAACACAAGTTATTCTGATACAAGTGTCATTACTCTTTCATGCAGGTTAGTCTCTTCTTCACAGAGTCTCCAACAAATCCATTCCTTGAGATGTGTTGACATAGAGTTGGGTTGCAAAGCTTTGCCACAAAAAAGGAGCCCTCGTCTGCATAGATGGAACATTTGCAACACCTCTCAACCAGAAGGCCCTTGCCCTAGGGGCTGACATTGTTCTGCACTCTGCAACGAAGTATATTGGGGGCCACAATGATGTATGGTAGTTCCTATTGGTGCATTTATACATGGATTTGTTCTGCACGATCTGTTAATAAATCACAGCTAAATGTTAAACAATCAAATTTACTGTTTCAGGTCATCGCTGGTTGTATTAGCGGTTCCCAGGAGTTGATTTCTATTGTTCGCAACTTGCATCATATTCTGGGTGGTGCTTTAAACCCTGTGAGTTGCCAAGATTTTAACTCTTCTGGTGTAATAGTGTTTGACTTTTTGCTTGAATATACCAGTCAGATATATTTGGAAAGAGTGGTTAGAGCATTTATAGCTCAACTAAATTGCATGCAGTGACTTTAGTTTCTTTTCTATCATCAGAATGCCGCATATCTGATCATCCGAGGTATGAAGACACTGCATCTTCGTGTACAGCAGCAAAATTCTACAGCATTTAGGATGGCCAAAATTTTAGAGGCACATCCTAAGGTATTTGAGCAGAGTTGGAAACTTTCATGATCTATTTTACTACTTTTAGGTTTTATACTTATGCAGGAACCCATATCTACAAAAGAAAGGGTGCTTATTGAAGTAGGGATGTGTTTATTCGTAATTTCATCAAAGACACCACCAATCTGCTTATTAGCAATTATTTTTTGGAAGGAAAATTTGATAAAAGTAACTAAATGTAGCCTCTTTGTACTTTATTTTCAACTAATTGCTACATACACACAAACACGCGATTGTTCACATATAATTTATCTAGTGTTGACTTAAATTTTCTTTTAATCCCTCGTTGTAGCATAATTTCAACTAACATGGATATCAATTTAATCAGGTTTTACTTGCTTTCGTTGCAGCTAGTATTTTAAAAATTATGTTACCTTCCCTAATTGCGAGGAAAGCTATGTATTAAGTGTAAAATCAAGAGAGAAGAGTAGTCTTTTCTGCTGCTGCAGTTATTTGTATTTGTTGTATTGGAAGAAGAGAAGTACTCCATCCATCCAACTTTACTTGTCTCCCTTTTTCTTTTCGAATGTCCCCAAAACTCCTAGTTTGTAACTTACTTAAAATTATCACTTAACTGACTTAAAGTTATCACTTTATCATACTTTGAGATAAAAGCACCCTTAAAAGTCAGGGTCTGGAGGTCTATCAAAGGCTATTTTGGATTTTTAAATAAACTGTATGGGGGGGGGGGTGATGAAAATGTGATTATGGAAAATATCCACAGGTTATTATTGCCACTTTTAGGGTATCATCTTTTTACTTAAAAAACAATTGAATAATATAAATTTCAGGATGAATCAGCGTCTATTATTTATCACAGGTTTTGCAAAAGTCATCCAGAACATCCACATTGCAATCCGTCAAATGACTGGTTTTGGTGGGTGTAGTCAGTTTTGTATGGTTTCAGTAATTGGTCACTACTTTTCAAATATTCAAATTGGCTGGTTGATATATTCTTGTCCTATGTTTATATCCATATCTCCTTTCCTGAATGTTCAATCCGATATCGTTATCTAGGTTGTATGGTGACTTACTTACCACGGCAAAGTTTGTTGATGCCTCTTGAAAAATCCCTTACATCGCTCCATCTTTTGGAGGCTGTGGAGTAGCCATTGTTGGACACAGCCAGCAATAATGGTCTTACTGGTACACCCTTCATTTCATAATCGTTCACAATCTTTTATGAGAGATGTTTCCTCTAGAAACAATTTAAGGTGCCGACGATAGTTTAGTTCTTGTTGTGGTAGAGGTGGCGATATAATCTTCTAGGTATTAAACAATTCTGTAGAGGTTAGTGATTTAAATTCCCGTGCTATTAAATCTCTATAAATCATGTGTCCATTATTGACATACCTGGAAACTGCAAGACGGGTTTTTGCCAACACAATAAAATATAATAATAATAATAATAATAATTATTCATTATTATTTAACAAAAAAAAAAGGTACACTGGAAGAGAGAGGTGATAAAATAAGAATTCAATAATAACATTGTAGCAGAGGAAAAACAATATATTCCTTTTGTGAATAGTAACTGAAAAATGTGCGCCTAATATAAAGCAAGAGTTTTTTAAAGTGAAATAGTTAATTATGATGATGGGAGGCAATTTTGTATTTATCCAAGAATCTTTGCCATGGTGTTTTCCTCCATCAAAAATGGATGCACACTTTTCTACTAGCATTTCCACCTATTCCATGACAAGTGACAAAGGTAATGAAATTAGAGCTCATAGTTAGATGAAGGAATGGTCTGAGTTAAATTGCCTTGACTACATTGGCAATCACATGGATTCTTACCCCTCACACCTGTAGATGACTTTTACGGACGTATTGCATATTTCCATATTTCATCATTTGGCGTTAGAACTTGTTTACTTTACATAACATTACAGATAGTGTATTTCTAATAATGCACTTGAAAACAGGGTATCAGAGTCAATCAGATAGGAAACGGCCAAGTATGGGATCATGGACATACTTGGTCCGGTTCAGCTTTGGAGTTGAAGACTTTGAGGATGTGTGAAAAGGCTGATATCCTTCAAGGCTCTGGAGGTACCATATAGGGCCGGCTCACCTGCGCCCGTTGTTTTTCTTTTTCAAACTTGTAATTTTGTTTCGAAGTGGTGTCTTTGAGCACGAATTTGTTCTCATTTTTGTAGTAGAATTTATTACATTCATGGGGTTGTTGAATGAAAACTTAATAAGACTTTTTAGTGCAATTTTGTGAATTGGGTTTTTCTCAGTTGTCAAAGGTGGGGAAGTAAAAAATGCCATGGCAATTGAAGTGAAATATGATGAATGTTTTGGTGGATTGATGATGAATTTTTATCCCCATCTCCACAGGCCATTCGCGTGTGTAAGCCAGTGCGTTTTCATATTATGGAATATAATGACAGATGCCGCAGGGAATAAGTACTTTTTTCTTTTTAACGCCCACTTACGGAAAGGCCACGATTTAGTGGAAAATTATACGAAGTTGGCATCTGTAGAGGGCCCTTTTAAACTTCATTTTGTCTTGAATTGCAGACTTCGTGGATATTTGATATTAAAAAGATGAAACAGTGTGTGTATACGCACTCTGTCAAATGCCACGGCCATTTTTTTATTGGTTCGTTATTGGCTGGATTTGGGATAATATTAAAAAAGTGTTCTTAAACAAACTTTAAATATTGATGATTAAAAAAAATTAAAACTCTTGTCTTATACAATTAAATGGAGTAGGTGGGGTTCTCTTATTTTATTATAAAATAAAGCTTAACGCCTCAAGGGGGACTATTCAATTTTTGACTGGCCTTCCCAACATTCTTGCAACTTTATTGTGATTAGAACTATTATAAAACACTAATATACTATATTATATCTATAATATAATATATAATAAATCCCATCGTTGATTTACTCTTAATCAAAAATTAATATTGTTATTTCTCATTAGAACAATAGAGATCTAGAGGGAGATGAATAGATCTCTACAAGTTTTTGGTTTATTAAAGAAGTATTGCAAAGTAGTTCATTTAATTAAATTGATTTTGCACCGAGACTATTAGTTTGAAAGTGTCCCCTTTAAGATTTGTAAAGATCTCAATTCTGAATTTAGTTCATGTGGAAAGTTGGTCATTTATCACATACATCAATTCATCAAATATAAATGAAGAATGTAAATAAACAAAAAAACAACATGAAAGTAAATGTGCCACATGAGAGTTATTAAGTTGGTTCGGAGACTGAACCAACTCTTACTCCACTCTTTTACTTCATGCTGAGTAGGGAAATCCACTAAGATAATTCAACTCCACTAAACCCGGACACTCTTGACCTTTCCAGCGCAGCAGACTTTGATATTTTAGTCACTAAGACACGAACAACTAAGACCTCATTCAAGCTCATACAGACTTTGGAAATTTAGTCACGCAGACAAGGATACTTTTGCCTTCTGAATCTTAGGCTTCCTAGGAGACACTGAGTCTCGGAATGATGCGTTTTGTTGATAGTAGTTCGCCAGTGCTGCTGAGATAAACCAAAAAATTTTTTTTTTTTTAGGCTCTTATATCTTCCGGTACTCCAGCCGCTTGAAGATGATCATCCTAATAATACTGTTCTGCTCTTTGTAAAGTGAGAAGATGATCATTTCTGTTAAGGAAACATAACTCTGAGATTGTACCTCTCTCCAATAGCCAATGAAGGACATTGTTGTTCTTTGATCACATTATAGTCTGCTCGGCTCTTTGTTAAGTGAGATGATCTTTATGTAAGGAATTAACCTCTGAGGTATGTACTTCTCTATACGATTGCAAAGGAAGACTTTGTTGTTTCTTTGATCCACCTTTCAATATGCTCTGCTCTTTATATAATGTGCAGATGATCTTTATGTAGGCACTATAAACTTGCGATATTACCTCTCTCCGATTGCCAAGGAAGACATTGTTGTTCTTTTGATCACCTTATAATCAGCTCTGCTCTTTGTTTAAGTGAGAAGATCTTATGTAAGGAACATACATCTGCGATGTACTCTACTACGATTGCAAAGGCCGACTTTGATGTTCTTTGATCACCTTATAATTTGCTCTGCTCTATGTTAAGTGAGATGATTTTTATGTACAGGAAAATAAATCTGAGACGTACCTTTATACGATTGCACCGAACGACTTTGTTGTCTTCTTCAATCTACTCTTCATATCTCAGTTAAAATCACATTACGATTTTTTATCTACGTTCGGAGATTTCTTTTGCAACGCTTTGATTCCTTCATATTTTAGACTTCTCTTTTCAGGACTGGAGTGAGCTATACGATTCTTTGTCCACTCTACGAAATGAATACTACTTTGCAACGTGAACTCTACAGCTTGTGCATTTGCTCTACGATCCATCTGATGTATTACGACACGATCGTTAACTCTACAATCCATACTGACCTTACGAACAGTCAGACGTAACTTTTCGAACACTGATATCCTATTGACAATACATCAAATTTATTCAGTAAAATCAACCTAATTACTTTGATTTTTCTAATCTAAGTCTTAGTACATATTTTTCATCATTAAGGATTTTACAAAAACTTACTTAAAGCAACACATAGATTACTTGGATACAATTTGTTACATAATGAACGTGCAGAGTTAATTTGTAATAACCCAAGATTTTCGCTCTATTAAACATAAGAAATTTTGCGTATGAATTTTTTTATTTTTATATAATAAAATAATTATTATTATATATTAAACCAAGCATGGGACTGGAATGCAAGAAAATAAATGTGAATAAGTGATATGTCTATGTACATATATTTAATTTCATATATAGTTTCAAGTAAATTTCTTATTAATAAGAAATAGTTGATAATAATAAATTATATTCTGTTAATAAGAGCATTATTATATTACAGAAATCTGATTATTTCCCAAACATATAATTACAATATTATTAAAAGTATAAACTGTATATTTTAAGAAATGGCTTGATTAATATTATTAATAATTACTTTTGAATACTTTATGATATGAATATTGCGGGATTCGTAAATTTCTTTTAAATTGCCTAAATCTGGTAAATGAGATAAAGATAAAGGAAATGATCAAAACCTAATTTGATCTATGATTATGGAATTTTAATGAATAATACAATTATGGTTATAAAAGTATTTAAATGTATGTAAGTGCGTATTATGAATAAATATGAATTTCTTTTCTTAAGGGACAATTGAATATTAATTATAGGTATTGGTTTTACTTGAATGCATGTCTGTACAACATGTGGTTCAATGTGAATGATAATTATTTTATCAATGATGATAAATATGTTATTACTTATGTAGATAATATATGTGGACTAATTGTTAGTTATGTATAGCCCACTTAATAGTTATTTAAATTAGTGGACTAACCTAAAGAATATTAATATTAAACAATAGGTAAGATCGTTAGATAAAAAAATATTGGATTAAAGTGAACTATAGTTAGTGAATAAATTTTGATACATTAATTAATATGGGTATAAATTAATAAAGACTATGTGATATATGTATAATTAATCTTTATAGTCCAATTAAGTAAAGAAACCTAATGGACAAGGCTTAATTAATTTAGTAACCAAAGCTCACTCATTTAATTAATTGTGGACTTGGATAATTAATGTGTGGATAAATTAAATTAGTCCAACACTTATTTTTATTAGTAACCACGCATGGTATTAAAAATATTTAGAAAACTAGTAGCCAAACATATTAAAAATGAGCCCGAACAGGCGATTAATTAAAGCCCAATTAGTGACCCACTTGGAAACTAACCTAACCAACTTACTTAAGCTATTAAAGGCAATAAAATGAAAAGAAAAAAAAATGGGACAAAAAAGCCATGGGGGGCTGCCGAATATAGACGGAGGGGGGAGCGCCCACTTGAGTGCAAAAAAATTGATGTAATTAAATAGTATCTAGTCTATGGTTGTGGTGAGTACTTGAAATGATAGATAGACCCAAAGATGTCACATTAGCCACCCTATAATCAAGCCTACTAAGACTAGCTTCATGATGCCAAAATATATAGATATAGTTAGTATATCTATATGTAAAGATCTAGTATACTTGCAAGTCTTAATTCATTATAGTCATTTATTATTTCCATTTTGTAAGATTGAGAGCGCAAAATTAAAATCCATTGCCTCCTCTCTTCATCATACCATTCTTCCTTTTAACTAATAAATTTAGGCGCGAAAAGGAGCTGGGGCATCCCGGCAAGGGTGTCATTTTGTACACAGTTTCAAGTCCCGTAATCAAGCTTAGACGAAGGAGAAGGAAAATCCAAGCAAAGGTAAAACCCAAAAATTTATACATTTATTTGTATTTTATACTTGAATCTTGGAATTGGATAATGCGATAGGACTTAATATTGTTAGATTTGCATTATTTATGATGATATCATGGTTGGATCTAGAGGTTTAATGGGTTGTTAAGCTTTGGATTTGAGAAATAATTTCATTAAAAACTCCAAAAAACGTCATGTTTCCTCTTTGATCCTTAGATCCGCATAGTGGGTATTAATGAAAAAATTATATAAATTTAATATGTTGTAATAATATGAGTTGGGAGTTCATCGAACTTGGAAACATCTTTATTTGGAGGTGTAAATACTCAAAATATGAAAATTGGAAGGAGATAGGGTCTGGAAATTCGAGCTGCTGATGGGCTGCTGCTGGGCCGCGGGTGCAGGCGCGGACGGGGGGCGCGCTTGGGGCGCGCCGCGGCGGTGCGCCGGGCGTTGTGGCGCGCGTGGTGGCGCGCGGCTTGCGGGGCGGGGTAAGGGCGCGGGCGTGTGGCGCAGGCGGGCGCGAGGGCGGTGGGGGCGCAGCCGTGGGGCGGCCAGCGGGCGTGTCGCCGCCAAGCTGACTTTGGCTGGGCGACGCGATTCTGACATCCAAAACTACAACGAGAAAAACTTTTGGATACGACGTCCCCCTTTGACAACATATCAATAGCTGGTTCTAGGGAAAAGCTAACTGATAGTAGCTATAATTTTATGTAATAAAACCAAAAATTTGAGATTTTGGGAAAAGGTCAAAAACGGGCATTTTTGAAGATGTTGCTCAACCGGATATTGCGAACGCAAACGGTGTAGGGTTTGCGTTTTATGGAATCGGTTAAAGCGTTCTAAACCTACTAATTACCATTCTAAAGTATTATAAAGTGTTAAACTCTTGAATAGTAAGGTAACGATTACCAATAATGGGTTATATTTTAAATAGTTTCCATACTTAACTACCTGTTAAGTATAAATCGGAAGAAGTTAAGCGAAAGATTGATTAAATATTTTTTTTTTTATTAAACTAATATACCAAAAATCTAAAAATGATGTGGAGACATTTGATCAGGCCTTAACTACATGTTAAGTATATTAAGTGAAAGAAATACCTTGAGGGTATCACTATGAAAACTAAAAGATGACCTAGCCTGTTGAGTGTAAACTGTTCTATTAACCTAAACGACCTGTAAAGGATGTTAATACAAGAGTATAAGCACTTAACTAAAGTGTTAAGTAGGCATTAAAAGAAGTGTGCCTAAAGGAAAGATGGGAGAGTTATTTAATTAACCTTAATGAAGAATAATACATTGATATAATGTAACTTCAGACTAAGATTACATAACCGGACGTTAAGTGTCAATGAAAAGGAAAACATGAAGTAAGGATAAGTGATTGTTACAAAAATATTGTTAACACATATAATACTTCTAAAATGATGTAACGAGTGACTACGATAACTTAACCCAACGATAAGTGTCGATCAACAGAGAACCTTGAAGAAGGATGAGACGAATGTTTAACCTTATTACTGTTAACGATAATTATACATCGAGCTTGATGTCAAGAATAAGATTTAAGACTTAACTAAAATGTTAAGTATCAATCGAAGACAGATATAAAGGGACTTGATAGAAAAGGGGTTATATAATTAACCTTAATCAATTCTAAGGCGTGAGAGGCTCTCAATACATAGTCCAGTTCAAGCTTTTTAAACATTTAACTGGATGTGAAATGTCCATTTAAAATAGGAATTTACAGGTTGAAACCAGCTTGCTGGATTGTAGTATCTGGCTTGCTGAATTGGTAAATATGGTTAACTGAATTGATAATAATGGTTTACTGAATTAATGGATATGGTTTACTGACTTAGTGAATCCAGGTTGCAGGATTGTAGGATAGTTGAAATCCAGGTTGCAGGATTAGATGTTAGTTTAAAATCAGGTTGCTAGATTGGTATGTTAAAATAATCCAACTTGCTGGGATTAGGTATTCAAGCATCTGGATTATAAATAAGAACTTATAAAATGAAAGCCTTAGTGATAAGTCATAAGGTTTATGATAAAGTAATGGTACAGTCGTCTTTTTTGGGGGCTCTTTAATAGATGAGGTATAGTAGCAGGGCTAAACAATTCCTTATAGGGAGCGGAGGTATATACGAACTAGCAAACCGATCTAACTCACTGTGAAAACAGTGTAGACGAGACGGAAAACTAGTTTGTTGGCTTGTTCGGTCTGGAAATCACTCGGTATACTATATTGAACATGGATTACGCCTCGATGTGTGTTAATTATAGAATTATGAATGAGTAAGGTATGCTATCTAATATTTGGTTATCTGCTTAAATATTAGTACTGTTATGAGTGGTTATAATATGCGATGCTGATTGATAAGAGCAATCTTACAAACTGATAGGTCTTTCAAAAAGAATTCATATTAAATTGCGTAGCAGTAATGTCAACGACCCAGGCAAAGTGTCTCTATCCTTTTTTCATTTACATTATGAGATGGAATCCGTTTATGCAAGCTATTTAACTCAATCCATTATTGAGCAACTGTTCTCTTCTTTACAATTACATCATGAATTGGATCCGTATAAGTATATAACAATTATCTTAAACTCAATCGTTATTGTGCAAGTATCTTAACTCAATTGTTAATGTGCAAGTTCCTCTATACCGAAAAACTTTACTTTATTGCAAGTTTCCTTGAACCGAATCTTGTATTATACTTTTATTAATGCAAACTTCCTTAACCATACTCAATTTTAATCACGCAAGTATTCCTCAATGTACATGGTTCTTATCATACTCCTTTCATAACTGAGTAAGTATCCTATTATTAACACAAGTTTTTCCCTATTTTGAACTACTTCTTGTGATTCTACACATTCTAAATTTATGCCTTGCCGCACGTATGTGAAATTGAGATATTGTCAGATTCTTGAATCGCTTGAACCCAATAGCTTTATTTTGTATAACAAGCATCATAGCGTATGGGGTCTATACCATATGTGTCGGTTTTTTGACCAAGTATTGACGCAAATTGTTCTGAGTTTTGGAATTCATGACTAGTTTTGTCTAGTTTACTATTATTACAACACATTGTATATTCGAGCAGGAATATTGTGATATTACGACCAGTTCACCAAACCTAAATAGTCGATTTCTTAATAGTTCGTTCTTAAACCTTGTACTTTAAATACGATGCAATACTTTATAAACTCTCAATTATTCGTAGTTCTACTGGTGGTTTAATAATTTTTAATTAGCCACCTCATAAGACGATTATTGGTATACGCACATAGTGCATTTGCATTTTTGTTTCCATTATCGAACATCTATTACTTGAAGTTCTTTTATTCCTGAAACTGTTGACTAGAAACGCTATGCCACTAGATTGGCTAGTCTTCAGCATGAGATCAGAAGGAAATCTAACGATGTAGTCTACGCCAATTGTTTCGGCTACATAGACCTTTTGTAAATAATGAAAATCAATTGATTGAATCTTGATTATGAAGCTTGTCCAAACCGTTGATGGTACGGAATACTCTTATAAATCAGGACTGAGTAGAACAACCCTAATCAAAAGGGGGTTATGATTACGATTTCTATAGACTTTAGCGCGCACACGAGATAGTTCATGTTCTGCAATATACATTGGGTACAAGAGGATTGGCCACCTCGCGAAATCCCCCTGAGTGTTTACAGTCGCCTTAGAGTTACACTACTCCTGCGAGTTATGTAACCCGTAAGCATAAGCAGTAGCAAACTCCGATATGCTCCGTTAAGACCTTGGGGTAAGTTTACTTATAGAGGTGCTCTCGGTGAAAAGCTCATGGTTTAAGCCCCTCAACCATGTTCAGGGTCTATAGTGACCAACTCAGCAGTAAATACTCTTAACCATTGATTTCGAATAATCAATTACTTAAAGTTATTCAATCGTGCAAGTGTTATTTTGACGTCATCCTTATTGATATCGCTCTATGAAATTATACTATTGTTAAAGTATTATCAGTTGTTCAGTTCATCTTCTAGGGGCTAGCGATTACTGTTGACAGTTATTTCACAAATATTGTATATTTGTGCAAATCCACGGAGATTATATTCTTTACATTCATGATATATTCTTTAATTGTTCTATTTTAACTAGCTGAGCAAATTGGTGCTCACCCTTGCTATATCGTGAACCCTTTTTCAGTTAAGTCTAAAGTCGACGTTCGTACAAGACGCCAAGGACGATTAAAGGAAAAAGGACATAGGTCCGTGTTTGACTTATGCTCGGGTTTATTTAAATTACCTATGCTGTAAACTCTTTTGTGTTACTACTTCGATGTATTAAGGTTAGAAAACCAGGCATGATTGTAAGTTGTTACCAATAATTATATTTCCGCATTTTTATTGGGTCGTTAGAATTTTTGTTATGTTGGATCGTGAGCACTGGATCCGAGGTTCAAGGGACCCGGATTTGGGGGCGTCACCAGGTTGGGTCTCAGAGCTGTAGGTTATAAAACCTTAGGTTGGGGGGGCAAAAATACCTTAGGTTTATGACCGTAGAGAAGTTAAGAAAACTCATAAAGAGTTTAAGAGGTGAATTGAGAAAATTCATCCCGTATAGGATTTTGATATGGGCTATGTGATATATAGATTTCACTCACGAGTTGATAATAAGTTCTGTTGTTGTTGTAGAATGTCTGAAGGAAATGGACTGATGGATGTTTAAGGTTGTTCAGTTAACTCTGGTGTAAGAGAGACTAGTAGTCTCAGCTTTTGTTAGCCAAGGGAATGACTTTTGTAAATTCCAACTTTTGGGGTGGTTGGAATGTTAGTAATCCCTAACGGTAAATGGGAAATTGTATGTGATGGGATAGCATAATGCTACTTATGGTTGCAAAAAGAAAACATATAAAGTATTTAGGAAATGTGTTTATGAGTAGTGATTCATTTTTAATAGATTGATAACATTGTAGCACGATCATGTGTAACCTGATTGCTAATGAACTTAAGTATAGAATGAGATCACCGAGTGATCATAGGGAAATCTTGGGATAGCAAATGATCTGTATAAAAGATTTAGGATGGTGTAAGGTTGTAGATTTCTACTGAGGAGTCTTCATAGCGTTGCGTTGTACCATTCCTTGTTTTTTTTTTACGATGGGCTGGGTAAACCATACACTTAGATTCTTTTTTTATATCTTGATAATCAATTATAAAAAAATCTATGTCACGTTTTTCGATGAATTTATGGCTATGAGAAGGGTGATTCTTTTCTCAATAAGATATCGGATAAATATAGAATGTTGAGGTTAGTTGCTGTGTTCTTAAAACTCACACTTATGGTTAGTTCGGGACTCTGCAATCGTTATGGTGGGACCCCCCTCAGCGAATGGATGACTTTGGTCTGACTAGGATAAGTTCTTTGATCCATATGATCGTTTGTAAGTCCTTGAACTCATATTGGGTGGTAAGATTTTGTATGAACAGTAGTATGGGTTATAGAGTGGTTGTAGTAGTATTAAGTAGAGTAATTATAAACTTTTGACTTGCGATTTGTTATAGAGAATTAAGCCATTTTGTGGTTATTTGTTTTATAGGATGCCG